>JARQAD010000001.1:50907746-51367746 GCA_029955455.1 Quercus agrifolia
CCTCGGCACAATCTGAGGAGATCAGTTCTTATATACTTCACACAAGTTTGATTACAAATTTGGTTTCTGATTGTTACAGTGTTTCTCTCTTGATTTCTCGAACCCTCGATCCCTTTCCCTCATTGCCTTCTTCTTATTTTATTCTACCTTTCTCTTTCATCTCCACCCTCCACGTACTGACCAAATGGTTAGTGTTGATACTTGTCCCATCAGCATCTTCCTAAAGTCTCTGTGTAATAGCTGTAAGGTTGAAAACTACTGTTCAGGTATCACCTCCACATTAATGTGGCTAGAGAGTTAGCTGCAGAGCATTTAATGCGGTAGTAGCAGCTTTCTCTTACATATTTCTAAGCTCACATCTCCTTTGTACGTTCGTAATGCACGTCCCTATCAGTGGAATTTCCTAAAAGGTCACCTTGAATGATAGGATATACATTTGATCTATGCTTTGTTCATCCAAGGAGATACTCCTCCTTGGACCAAATTCCCCAACCTTTCCATTTGCAACCTACTCATAGGACTCTGAGCTTAACGTTCTCACTACTGTTTATTCGTCCTCGGACCAACCAACGTCTTCAGCTAAAGCACAAGGCCCAATATATAATTTTGGGCCCCTATCCCTACATTTATTATTGAAAAATATTTCCATAACAGAAGTTTATAGAGTGGCTTTAATTGAATAATCTTTTTTTTTTTTTTATACAAGGTAGAATTTCTACTCTATCCTAATCTAAGTGTATATGTGTGTGAAGCTCCCTCCTGGAAACTTGAACTCTGGCCCTTACCTCCCACACCCCACAAGTACTTATACTTATGGAGTGACCACCGCACTAAGGGTGTGCGGTGGTGAATAAATTTGAAACATAGAGAACTTGAATGAACGAAATGAATTCTTGTGAAACTTAGAAAGAGGATTTTGCATTTTAGCTTTATTTTTTCTTTTCCCATAAAAGTTTTTAAAAATATTTTCTAATCCAATGCTCTTAGAATATCCATTAACTTCTCCCATTTTTATTTATATGTAAGTGTAAGGACGCAATTTGGATCCTAAGCCCAAATGATAAAAGGATTTAGGCCCAAAGAGCCCAATACAATGAATTTGTAGAGAGTGGGTTAGAAAACTAGGCTCTAATGAGTTGGATAGCAATTATAATGGATCCGAGGAGATCAGTTCTCGTATATATTACCTGAAGTTAGTTATAAATATAGTTCTAATTGCTAAAGTGTTTCTTTCTCAATTCTCCGATCCCTTTCTCTTAGGGCCTCCCTTCTATTTTATACTATCTCCATCTTCTCATCTCTACCCTTTACATGGACATTAGATTGCTTGTGTTGATCCTTGTTCCATCAGCACCCTCTTGAAGTCTTTGGGGATAGCTATAAGGCTAAAAAGCACTGTTCAAATATCACTTCCTTATTAATGCGGGTAGAGAGTTAGCTACAGAGCATTCAATGCGGTGGTAACAGCTTTCTTAGATATTTCCCAGCTCCCATCTATCTTGTACGTTCATAAAGCATATCCTTATCAATAGAATTTCCTGAAATGTCACTTTGGAAGATAGAACACACATTTTGATCTTCGCTTCATTTAGCCAAGGAGATATTCCTCCTTGGCCTACCTTCCCTAACCCTCTCATTTGTAGCTTACTCATGGGGCTCTGAGTCTTACATTTTCAATACTGTTTATCTGTCCTCGGAACACTCAACGTCCTCGGCCAAGGCCCAAGGCCCAATATATACTTTTGGGCCCCTTATCCCTACAGTAAGTAAGACATATAGCGTTTAAAAAATCAATTAAATGACACATGTAATAACATCATTGCATCCGACTAAAAAAAAAAATAAAAAATTGAAGGCAGTCATGAAAGTTTAGATATCATATCATACAATTATTTTTCAAAATTTTAAAATAATGGAACAACTCTACAGTTATGACTTATGAAAAATGTTGTTTATGTAATATTAATCTTAACTTCAATAAACATATTCTTCTCAAAAAAAAAAAAAAAAATACCTTCAATAAATATATCCAAATCAAATACTACTATAATTTATTTTTTAAAAACAATAGAATGTGATCAGAAGTTGTATTTTGGTCACATTACTTAATTTTCTCTAATTAAAGAAAAAAAATTAATAATTGATATTTATAAAAATAGGGAAGTGAGATTTGAACCCTAATTATTCTAGTAAAAGAGAGTAGGTTGTACCTCGGAAATGATGAGATACAAAGCTTTTGGTTAAAAAAAATAGTTTGAATCCTCTCTATCCCACTTATTGGTAAAAAAATAAAAAATAAAAATAAAATACTCTTTTACTGTAAAAAGAAAATCTGTGTAATGTACATATAAAATACATATTATTTTATGGTAAAAATATGTCTAAATATCTTTCTTTTTCTAGGGTAAAAAGTCACAATTCCTATATATATATATATATATATATATTCAATAACGCAAGTTCATGAAAACTAAAAAATTAGCAGGAGATACTATCATGGGTCTACTATCATGTTGAAAGTTAATAAAATACATATTAAGTTTTTTGTTTTCCTTAAGAAATTAGCATTCAACATGGGTCTACTATCATGTTGAAAGTTTTTGGATCAGATGGACCTTTGGCTTTGAGTGATTTGCAGGAGATACAGGGGCAGAGAGGGCATTTAATTATTGTGGAAACTAGTAGTAGTAGGTTTGAAGATTTGAATTCTAGAAAAAAAAAATAATAATAATAATAATATGAGGATTTGTTTTGAAGATAAGGGCAATGAGTTACGTGAGATTTTGCCATATACAATGTGACGTGAAGACAAGTCCCTTTCTTATTTATTTTTTAGCTAAAACTTATTACCGAGCGTCTACCGGTGCCAAAAATTTAGCAATTTGGTTGGCACCAAAAAAAGAACTTGATCTATTTTACCATTTTATTTTACAAAATATTCAATATCAGTGATTTTATTTAAACATTCAATATAATAAAATAATATAAACAACACAATAAAATATAATATCTACTACAATAAACAACAACCACCACCACTAACATAATAAAACAATATATCTTTTAATATTTTTTTTTTTACCATCTTAGCTGTGGTGCATAGCCATTTTTGGCTGTGCACTATAGCTTAGCAGCAAGAAAATATAGGTTTGGCTCCACTGATGCAGCCCACTTTTGCTATATTTTGATGATAAATTTAGCATTTTAGTAAAATGCCTCCAACAATACTAATGCTCTACACAGTGTTTATTATTATTATTTTTTTTTAGAAACAAAACTTATTACACGCGTGCCTAGACACACGTGTTTTATAACTAAAAATGGCTCAACCCACGATTTCAAATTTGAAATGTTTTTAGTTATAAAACAAGTGTGTACATGTGTGTAACAAACAATACTCATTGGCTTTTTTATTATTATTATTATTTAAATTATACAAGATATAAATTCTATTCTAGCCTAATTTAAGTGTATATGTGTGTGAAACTCCCTCCTAAAGACTTGAACTCCACCCCTTGCTCCCCACGTCTTTCAAGCACTTATACTTGTGGAGTGACCATCATACCAAAAGTGGTCAATAATTAATATGATACTTCAATTTCTAGGCTTGCTCAATAAATGAAGAAATTAGTACTTAAAACTCAAACAAGAGGATATGAATGATATGTAGGTCAATCCACCATTAATGTAAGTATATAAATATATATATATATATATATATATATATATATGTAGAGAGAGAGAGAGAGAGAGAGAGAGAGAGAGAGAGGTGGTTGTTGTTGTCAAGAGTCAATTTAAATATCTAATGGGGATCTTTTATTAAAAACATATTTTATAGGTCATTAACAAATGAAGTGACTCACAACCTAATTCTCATCTTACATATTGGTTTACCACATCAGCTCTTGCAAAGTCTTGCAAAATACAAAAAGTAACTTATTTTACACATTTTAACCAAAAAAAACACTCACATCAGTGGGTGTAAAATTGTGCATAAATGCACAAGTGCTACAGTAACCGTGCATATATGCACGATTACTGTAGATCTTCTATACATTATTTTAGTATTATTTTCCTCCCCTCACATTCTCTCTTCCATTTACTCTCTCTCTCTCTCTCTCTCTCTCTCTCTCTCTCTCATATAAATATTATTTATATAAAATATAGTGTATAATAGATGAACTAATGTGGATGTTTTGTAAAAATGATGGTGTAAAATAAAAAAAGTAAGTTTTTGTGTAAAATAGACGGAATCTTTTAAAAGAGCTGATGCGGTTGCTCTAAGATAAGTAAAATTGTTAATTTGCATATGATTAGTTTATTTATTTTAAAGTGAGACAAAAAGCGATTTTAAGTAAATAAGTTGAATTATTTGAAAAAATTTTAATTTATTTGTTTAAACCCATTAATTATTTCACCCTTAAATATATATGTTTAGTTAAAACACATACTCGCCATGTGTGACTTTGACATCTTATGAAGATTTTTTAAAAAATATTAGTTTACATTATGATGTTATATTGTTATTATTAGTATAATGTAAATCTATAATTACATTTTTTTTTTCCAAATAAAAAAAATAAAAAAGAAGGCACCTTAATCACACACAAATGAACAAACACCACTTAAATAATTATAAATCAAGACCTTCAAACACACACCATTACTAGTTGATGGGACCAATGAACCTTCTCGCCTAGACGACCTTATCAAATACCTTTGTCCACCTAGCCATGGGATGGACGAGGGAAGGCAAGCCATTAATGAGAAGTTTCAATGCCTCAGACAGTCACTGATTAGTTGTCAAGGCCGTTGGTAACTCATCAAAACCCGCATTGATAAGCCCTGAAGTGTTACAAAAGGAGCACTAAAGCCACAATTAAGGCCCTAACGGCTAGAAACTCTGAAGCTATATATACACACTTATCAGAATTAGACAAGGCACATATACACACACCCAGAATACACTAATATACGTAACTCTGATATTCTAAGCTTTCTTATTTCCTCAAAAGCTTCTGTATACTGACTTTACTATCAGAGGCATTGTGGCAAGCACCACACTGGTGACCACCTGAGGAAAGCCTTACACTATATTTGCAAGTACAGTTATAAGGATTCAACTCCATCTGGACAAACATACACTACTGACAATTTTTGCATCATCAGCTTGGTGTTGTCTGTGGGGAATGAAATTTTCGCATTTAGGTCCGAAAGCATAGTTCCAGTCAATTCCCAAATTCAAATGGAGTCCAACCAAGATTCTGTAACATTATCCCTACAAATCCAGACACTTACAACTAGTGTGGAAGAACTAACCAGACAGAACCAGGAGATGAGGCTGCGGCTTTAGCAAGAGGAAAACCGGTCTAGGATCAACCAGGAGGATGATGGAGATAGTCATAGAAGGAATGATTGTCGAAGACCCGCCACTCCAGAAGGACCAAGCTCGGATCTTCTCTAGGAAATGAGAAATGAGATAGACGAGCTAAGGAGAGACATTAAGGGAAAAATGGACCGAAGCCTGGATAGAATGGTCAGGATGACAGATTCACCCTTCACAGCAGCCGTACTAGAATGCCCGGTGCCGTCAAAATTTTGCCCACCTCAGCTTGAACCATTCGACGGATTGAAAGACCCCCTAGATCACCTCAACACTTTCAAGATGACCCTAAGCCTTCAACAACCTCCTGGTGAAATATTGTGCCGCTCTTTCCCTACCACTCTCAAAGGAGCTGCGAGGGAGTGGTTCACGAACTTACCAACATCATCCATCAATAACTTTGAGCAGTTGGGCAATTCCTTTTTACGCCACTTCGTCGGGGGACAACGCTTGAGAAGGCCAATAGATCACTTACTTACCATTACACAAGGAGAAAATGAGACCCTGAGATCGTACGTGAAGCGTTTCACTCGAGAAACTTTAGAGGTTGACGAAGTTGATGACAAGGTGTAGCTAACAACCTTTAAAGCTGGATTGAAGTTCAGGGAGTTCGTGGTCTCACTCGCGAAGAATCCCCCAAAGACAATGGCAGAGATGCTCTTGAAGGCGCAGAAATACATGAACGCCGAAGACGCCCTAGTAGCGATAAAAGATGTAGAAAAGTCCAATGAGAAGGGAAGGAAGAAAAATGATTGGAGAGGATGAAAAAGGGAGTGTACAGATTGTCAGAATAGTGACAAGTAAAAGGAAAGACGATAAAGCTCCTCGGATGGTAAAATTCACTCCTTTCGTTACGCATGTTGACAAAATTATGGCGCAAATTAAAGATGAGCATTACCTTAAATGGCCAAGGCCGTTACATTCGTCACCGATAAGAAGAAATATTGTCGTTTCCATAAGGATCACGGCCACTACACAGAAGATAGCAGGGACCTGAAGGAGCAAATAGAGGAACTTATACGAAAAGGGAAGTTGCAGAGGTTTGTAAAGAAGGGAGGGCCCAACAGGTCCAGGGATGATGACAAGGACGAGATCAAAGCCTCACCAAGGGATGAAGACCACACGTCCCAATGTCCACCAAGTGTGATCAAGGAGATAAAGATGATCACAAGTGGGCCATCCACAGGTAGGTTGTTTAGATCCCTCAAGAAATCATATTAGAGGCAAGTGAACAACATCCATAGGACACCACCCTTGAAGCAACGGCGGACGAACAGGGACATGTTTTCCTCAGAAGAAGACGTCAGAGGAGAGAAGTAGCCACATGACGACCCCTTGGTCATAATGCTTATGATAGAAGGGTTCAACATTAGGAGAATCCTCGTGGATAGTGCCAGCTCCGCAAACATCATCTGCCTCTCTTCTTTTCAACAGCTAAAGTTAGATCTAGGAAGGCTACGCCCTTTTGAGTCCCCTCCGGTCAGCTTCAGTGGGGACAGGGTGTATCCCAAAGGCATAGTGACGTTGACAGTCACAGTGGGGTCTTATCCACGACAATTAACTCATCAATTAGACTTCCTGGTGGTTGATTGCCCCTCTTCATACAATGTGATCATCGGGAGGCCCACACTCAATCGTTGGAAGGCAGCCACGTCCACTTATTGCCTAAAGGTAAAGTTTCCAATGGAAAATGGTGTAGGTGAAGTAAAAGGAGATCAAGTATTGGCTAGGGAGTGCTACCAAGTAGTGTTGGCTGCAAAAGAAAACCATACATGGATGATCGAGGAAAAAGAAGAGGAGAAGGTGGAAGCCCTGGAAACTATGGAGCTGGTAGATGGAGAGCCAACAAAGACTACAAGAATAGGGATGACCATAAGTACAGACATGAAGAAAAAACTAGTCCAACTCCTTAAGGAGAACCTGGACATCTTCGCCTGGAGCCACGAGAACATGCTAGGCATATCCACTGAGATCATCCAACACAAGTTAAATGTCAACCTCGAGAAAAAGCCTGTCTAGCAGAGACGACGAGTGTTTGCTCCAGAACAAAACCAGGCAATCATGGACGAAGTAAATAAACTATTAGCAGCAGGCTTCATTCGCGAGGTCTACTACCCGAATTGGCTGGTAAATGTCGTCCTTATGAAGAAAACAAATGGAAAATGGAGGATGTGTGTGGACTTCACAGACCTGAACAAGGCCTGCCCAAAAGGTCCCCTTGCTGAGGATAGATCAGCTGGTGGATTCCACAACAAGACATAAGCTCCTAACTTTTATGAACGCATTTTCGGGGTACAACCAGATAAAAATGGCGAAGGAAGACCAGAAGAAAACTGCATTTATCACAAGCCAAGGGCTTTACTGCTACAAGGTGATACCCTTCGAGTTGAAAAATGCAGGAGCAACCTACCAAAGGTTGGTAAACAAAATGTTCAGTAAACAAATTGGGAGAAACATGGAAGTGTACATGGATGACATGCTCATCAAGAGCAAAAAAGAGTCTGCCCACCTAGACAATCTCCAAGAGGCATTCACAACTCTTAGGAAATATTAGATGAAGTTAAACCCCAACAAGTGCGCCTTTGGGGTGGTGTCAGGGAAGTTCTTAGGGTTCATGGTGTCCTAGAGAGGAATAGAAGCAAACCTAGAGAAGGTACGAGCCATATTGGAGATGACATCGCCCAAGATCATGAAAGAAGTCCAGAAACTCACAGGTAGAATAGCAGCGCTCAACAAGTTCGTCTCAAAAGCAATGGACAAATGCCTGCCCTTCTTCAAGATGCTAAAGCGGGCCTTTGCTTGGACGAACAAGTGTGAGAAGGCTTTCTAGGAACTCAAGTGCTACCTAAGCAATCCACCCTTCTTTAGCCCATCCAAGGAGGGAGAAAACTTGTACTTATACTTAGCAGTGTCAGCTACAGCTATAAGCGTAGTTTCATTCGAGAAGAGGACAGAAGACAGCTCCCAGTTTACTACATCAGTCAGGCCTTCTAAGGGACAGAAGCCAAATACCCACAGATCGAAAAGATTGCATTCACTTTGATTATAGCTTCACACAAGCTGCAACCCTACTTCCAGGCGAACCTTATGTTGGTTATGACGAACCAACCCATAAAGAAGACAATGAACAAGCCCGAGGCTACAAAAAGAATGATCTAATGGGCTATCAAGCTTAGCCAATTCAACATTGAGTACCATCCTAGGACAGCTATTAAAGCGCAGGCATTGGCAGACTTTATCGCCGAATTTACAATCCCAAACGAAGAGGGAGCAACAGACGAAGCGAAAAGATTGACAATCCAGACTGATGATTCGTCAGCCTGAAAGAGGAGTGGAGTAACGGTCATTTTCATCACCCCAAAAGGTGAGGCGCTCAGATACGGAGTTCAGCTAACATTCCCGGCCACCAACAATGAAGCTAAATACGAAGGAGTACTGACGAGACTAAAGGTCGAGAAGGTGCTAGGAGTCAAAAACTTGCTCCTCCAGAGCAATTCAATGCTTGTTGTAGGTCAGATAAAGGGGAGTTTGAAGCAAAGGAGGGAAGGATGCAAAAATACCCAAAACCCAAAGGCTCGGGTTTGCAAATCTAGTTTAGAAAGAGAGAGTGAGAATCTGATTTTATTTCTAGAGACTCAAATAAAAAATTAAGAAAATACCCAAAACCCGAAGGCTCAGATTTCTGCAATTTGGTTTAGAGAGTGAGAGAGTGAGAATCCGAAGTGGAGAAGTTCATTTCGAGCCGATTTCCCTCGCTTGGAGCCTTTGTTGCCGGCACTTAAAGCCTTCACCGCCTGGGTTCAGTTCGAACCATTCCTTCATCACCTGGGTTACTTCGTTGTTGCTTCTTTGGTTTGCTGGGTTTTGCAACATTGCTTCTCTACTAGGTTTTGCAATGTTGCTTCTTTGCTAAGTTGTTTCCTTCTTCTTCGCTGTTGATCTTTGCATTGTTTCTTTTCTTTGTTGTTGATGTTGCTTCTTTCTTCTTTATTGTTGATCTTGCATTGTTTCTTTTCTCAACATCTCTACCTTCTTTGCGTTGTTTCTTTTCTCAACATCTCTACCTTCTTCTTTCTTTATTATTGAAGTCTGTGTTTTTTCTTTAGGAACTCGAGTCTTTTGAGACTCGAGTTCCACATGGAAAACTTCCAGCACATAAAACTCAAATCTTTGAAACTCGAGTTGCTACAGTACAATCGAGTCCAAAAGACTTGAGATGTTAGTTTCCTAAATATTTTGAAAATGATGCTAACTAATGACATTATTAGCATTTTGGTGTTAAATTTCAAAAAAAAAAAAAAAAAAACGTTGAAAATGCATCTTAGACAATTTTTTCCCCTTTGGAAGAGAAAAAGGCCAACAACATCCTAAAACATCTGGTAAAGTTAGCTTAACTGGTAAAAATTTTTATCGTTGAATAAGAGATCTAGGGTTCAATTCCTGTTTACACTAAAAACCGATTGATGTCTTGGTTTGATGATAAAGAGCTATCATTAAGTGCAGATGGCATAAATTAAAACTCTAAAAAAAGAAAGTCGTAAAATATCTATCCATTCACAATTTTCGCCATGTTAGTTTTTTATAAGACAAATAATATGTCCACAATATTTTCATAATATTTTTATAACAAATCATAAGTGGTAAGTTGTTATTGGTTGTTATTGTTGGGGCAAAAAAGTAATCTTAGTGTTAGGTTCAAATTTGAACCAATAATAACTAGCCACCTATGATTTATTGTGAAAATATTGTAAAAATGTTGTGGACGTAATATTTCTCTTTTTATAATAAGCTTCTACAAAAGCATGTCTTGCGGCTTAGAGATGTTGAACATTTTATCAATAAATAAATAAACAAATAAAGTGGTCGCCCATTTTTCTACAACCAATGTCTACCATTTCGAGAAGTTCTTTGGATATTCCATTTGCCATATGTCTACTAACTAACAGGTCAAAGTACTTTTTTTTTTTTTTCCTTCACTTTAATTGTCTAGTAACAGGAATTAAAAAATAATAAAATAATAATATAAAAAAAAGGTAATAGTGGCATGAATTTGGATTTAGGACTGTTGCATTATGGTTCCAAAAAAAAAAAAAAGAGAGAGATAAATTTGATACAGAGATTAAGGATTCGTTTGGGAGTTCATAAGAGAATGGAATGGAATGATCATAAGGGAATGAAATAGAATGGAATGTATTTAAGTAAGGGAGAGGAATGGAAAAGAATGAAATTGAATGGAATTAAGTAACCTTGATTAGATGTTTTAAAATAAAGGAATGGAAAGGCATAAAAATGAACGGAATGTTATCTTGTTTAGGAGTAATATGGAGGAAATAGAATTGAATCATTTTATGACAATATTATTATTAGACCCCTATTTTAAAATAAAGAGTTGACTATATATGGGTATTTTGGGAGTTTTAGTAAAAAATTCATTAAATCTAATTTCATTCCCTCACAATCCTCCTAATTTCGGGGGGAATGAAAATTTGAGATTTAAAGGGAATAGAGAGGAATGAGTATTCCCTCCTACCTATTCTATTCCCTCCCACTTAAACTCCCAAATAAGGAAATAGACTTTCCATTCCCTCCATTAAAACTCCCAAATAAGGAAAGGGAAGAATATTCTAAAATTATTTTTTTTCATTCCTTTCCATTCCATTCCCTCCTCCCAAATGAGGCGTAAGATTAAAAGTAAATTTTTTTTTAACTTTTAATCTTAATTATTAAAAGTGCGCTTAGATGGTAAAATAATTTATCTTAACTATTACACTATATCTCAATCATGATCCCTAACAAAAGGATGAATCATGAATCAAATTTTTTGCTGTCAATTTTTTCCGTTGTTTTAATGTCAGAATTAGGCATCAAAAGCCATATATTTTCAAGTTCTCGGACCACCTCTGCCATTGAAGTTCTAGCATCTGTCTCATCTTCATAACACTTGAGAGCCAAAATCAAAAATTTCACCACACATTCAGAAGGATAAGATCCCATTCAATCATCAATAACTGAAAAGATCATACCAGATTGATATGTGGCACTAACTTGGAATGGATAAAGATAGTTAAAAACTACATGAGCTCATTTTATTACACCAAATTTAAGCCACTATTGCCTAGAGGATGATATGATAACAACATTATGACAAAGTGATCTTCACTGTATAAAATTCTGTTTGGCGTAGGATTGTAAAAAGATTTCAATGTTTTTTTGAAGTTAAAACTGAAACTTGCAACTCAAGATCTCACTCTTAACTATTGCACCAGCTTATATAAAAATTCATGTCTATTTTAGTATAAAAACTTACTTTTTCTATTTTACATACTTTTTAAAATGCCTCACGTCAAAATATTTATTTTACACTACATTTTATTAAAATTTTTTTTTTTAATTTTTTTTTCTTTCACTATACACATGCCAACAACCACCATCTACTCTCTTCTTCCATCTTCATAATACATTAAAAATAAATAAAAACAAAATGAAATGTTAGTGAAATTTATACAGTTACAAGGCCAAAATGGGAAATTAACCCTAATTTTCAAACATTATAATTAGTATGTGTTTGGATCCAAGGCTGTGTTTTCAAACACGCATTTTCTCTCCTTTTTTCTTCTTTTTTTTTTTAAGCCACAATTATTGACTTTCATAGACAAAATTCACTATTTATGAACAATGCATGCACTATTCACGTATTTAAAAATATTAAAAATGGGTCCCACGACAATATTCACACATTTAAAAATTATTTTGCTACAGTATTTTTAGTTTTTAGTTTTCAATTTCAGCAAAAATAAGTTGTATCCAAACGGACCTTTAGTAGACCATGTTTTCAAACTATATTTTTTAATAGCATCTCGAGGCTAAGAGGCTCGATTTTGGACTATAAATCGAGTCTTTGAGGGTCGGTTTTCATATTCTGATCGGGTTAGAAACTCGATTTATATATCAACACTCAAAGACTCGATTTGTTCATTCAGACTGAAAAGATGAAATTTCAGCAAGTACAAAACACAAACATAGATCAGCCAATACAAAACATTCAACCAAATCTACCGCCAACAACCACCTAAAATCCAGGTTAAAAAATAAAAATAAAAAATAAAAAAAATAACCCATCAGATCAGAGAGAGAAAGAACCCATCAAATCAGAGAGAGAAAGAACCCATTAGATCAGAGAGAGAAAGACCTGGGTCACACGCTGCTGTGACCCGCGCGACCCAGGCCAGCCCTGCTCTTGGAAGGCTTGATGTTTAGGCTCGACCTTGTCGTCCAAGGCTTGATGTTCTTGGAAGGCAGCTCCTACTCTGATAGTAGCACCAAGAAATGCTTTGCTAGGTAAGAAAATGTGAGATGATGAAGATAATAATAAAGAACGGAACCCATCAGACACATGCTAGGAATTGGAAAAGAGAAAACATTATATAAATCAAGTCTTAGACACTCGATTTCTAGGTGATCGCCACGTGGAAAAAATGTCACATCAGACGTAATCAACCCATAAAAATCGAGTCTTTGAGACTCAATTTATAGGCCCTAAATCGAGCCTCTTAGACTCAAGATGCTAGTAAAAATTATAGTTTGAAAAGATAGCCTACTAATTATCATGTTTGAAAATCATAGTCAATTTCCCATTTTGGCCCGGTTACTAAACTTGAAAATTCAAACAATTATACACACTAATGTGGGTCATTTTTAAGCAAAAATGTATAAATTTTACACAAATTATACACCCAATAATGTGAGTGCTTTTACATATAATATGAGTGTAGAGATGATTAAAATCTTTAATCTTCATTCCATCAAATGAGCCAAACCTGTTGTCAAAGTTTTGTACACCCAACAATATATAAAACTAATCCTGTACCTCAACGGTTGGCACATCTTGATATTTTTAATAGAGACAACTAGAGTTCAAATATCTGTCTCTTTCCTTTTAATTATAATTATTGAATTATCATAAAAACTAACCAAAATGAGCAAAGAGATGTAAATCTCTAGAAATTATAGAGTCCCTTGGTAGACCACGTTATTTATCCATCATTCCACTAAAAAACTTCCACTTGTTTAAAATTACTGAATCAATAATTAATTTCTGTTTAAAAAAAATTTCTAACTAACAATTTTAAACAGGTGGAAGTTTTTTAGTGAAATAGTGGACCACATTACTTGTCCACCATGTGGATCTTATAATTTCTTATAAATCTCAGCACCCAACTCTCTGTGTAACACCATCATTAAGTAAATAAATATTCAGGAAATTAGTGTCTAGCAAAAAATATGCCCGAGTGACACCCTAATGTACACCTTGTCACACATGTAGCACTCCCCCCATGCGTTGCATTAACAGAGTTTATTATAAAAGACAACCTTGGCCAAATTGACTTAATTACTCGGTTTAACAGGGCGATTCCAAATAGCTTCCTTTTTGAGTTACGCCATAATTACCAGGGTTTCCCCCTATCTGGACACTGTATTTTCTCAAATTAGCATGGGGAAGATTATATGGATATACATTCTCAAGAAATAAATTATTAAAAAAAATTATTAAAAAGGAACAATAGCTACAAGATGAGAGGAATCCTTTGTATCATGCCTGCTCTTCTGAAGTACAGTGATAAAATACAACAAGACACTCATCCCAAAATCACCACCCATACTTGGCCTGCGTTTCAGCTTTCGTGAGGAAGCCTTTTGCACGCCGCTCTGAAAGTTCCATCTCCTTCTGCTTCATATCATAAAATAAAGAACCAATCTGATGCTTCCTCTTGTGCAGCTTCGTAGGCTTCCCCTTGGTCGAAACAGGCTACAGGAGAAACATAATATGAGGTAAGTATATAAAATGAGAGAGATTATAAATTTAAGAGCCTGTGAAAAGATAATCACATATGAATTCAGAAATTGTCGATTTAATGATCCTATAGGGAAAAGGATTAAGAGTCTACCACAAAAAAAATAAATCCTATAAACAAATGAACTTGAATCAATTTTCAACAAATGAACTTGACGCCATGCTTAACGACAAAATTCTAGCACACTAACCAGAGTTTTAATTTATTTTTTTTTTTTTTTTAAACCATACTTTGAAGCTCAGTTTTGCTACTACTAAATACAAGTGAAAGCTTTTCACTATACAGTTCCCAGTAATGCTGCTAATATTGCCATCTTGACAACTTCAACCCATTGATAAAGCTAGAGGAACAACTTAACTACAGCTTCAAGTTATGCTTTGGACAGTCACTGAAAATGAACAACCTGCCACAATTATTTCTCAGAGAAAGCATCACTAAACATTTTGCACCTATGTTGGATAGTAGAACAAGATCGCAGAAAATTAAAAAAGAAAACATAAAACAGGCTATCGAACCCAGCAGAATGACCAGAGACCAACTCACCTATACAAGGAAATAATCTTCCACCCCTCCAAAATTCTCCTACCCTTTTCATAGTTTACCTCAAAATGCAAAAGAAAACAGTTTCCAAAAACTACTCATCTAGATGATTCCATATTCTGATAACATGATAATAAAAGCTGATTAAAGGAAGCATAACCAAGCAAACTCCAAAGTTTGACAAAATTGCCAGTCAAGAAATAGATAATCCGAAACTCGTAGTATCTTTTGTAAATAGCTCATTGCTTGGAGATGAGGTATTCATTGTCAAGATCTTATCCAACACTATTGACCAAAAGTGTGATGTAGGACAAATTAGAGATTTGCCTACGTATAGTTGTGGCTTGGTGGGTTTAGGGTTAGGAAAGAAGAATTAGAGAGAAATAAGGGCTGTTCAGGGGCTGTGTGAACACCTGTGAACAGAAACTCTAGAAAAAGAAGATGAAGAAAGAAAGAGAATAAAGAAGGAGAAAGAACCAACAAAGACCAAAGTGCCTATTGCTCAAAACACTCAATTTCATTAATTAACTCTATACATTGAACACAATATATATAAAGACTCTTGCTTGTATTAGTAGTAATATGACTATTAGTAGTAATAAGACTCCTAGTAGTATTAGGACTACTAGTTTGACTAGTAAAATAAAACCTAATAAATACTAACTTGCACCCAAAGAAAATAAACCTAAAATACTTAGAATACCCTACAAGATCCTAGACTCAACTAAATTACCAAAATACCCTTAATTCGCAGGAGTTGCAGAAATTACAGATTTGCCCCTGAATATAAAATTGACCATAACTAATAAAATAAAAACCCAAAGCATATCGTATCATATATTATATAATAAAAGTTGGGCTTAAAAGCTGTGGTTGTACCAAGTGGCTTCACCATATTACACAATTTTTTTTTTTTAGATTTTTAAAAAATATGTCATTTTTCTTCACCTATAATTTCTAAGTTGATAAAAGTCTAAATTTGATTACAATCCAAATTCTTTATTTAATCCATCTCATCCTTATTTTTGAAGTGTAGTGTATTATAACAAAAAGCAGCAACTTTAAGATTTGATTACAATCCAAATTGCAAGAAATTTATAGATAAAAGCAACAAAAAAATTTAAATATTAAGCCCTATGTACTATATCCTACTTGAATCTGATCATAATTGAAATACTAATTCACATCAAATACCACTTCCAAAACTAATTAGATCGTGACTACAAAAACTTCTAATTAAAATGAACAAAAAAAATTAAATATTAAGCCCTATGTATATCACTATATCCTACTTGAATCTGATCATAATTGAAATACTAATCTGCATCAAATACCACTTCCAAAACTAATTAGATAAAGCGTGACTACAAAAACTTCTAATTAAAAATGAATTCTAATTAAAATGAATTACAAGGACCAACAAAACTAATTTGATAAAGACTAAGACACCTAAACAAAAAGGATAATACGCATACAAAACAAAAGACAAAAAAAGGAGAAGATAATTTGATTACAATTGAAACACTATCCGCATCAAATACGTCTTCTAAAAATTAATGTTTTAACTATTTTTTATATATATATATATATATATATTTTTTTTTTTTTTTCAAACGAAGTCTCTCTCTTGGTTAAAATAAATAAATAAATCTTTCTAACTCCCTCTCCAAGAAGCAGTTTGACATTGAAGATATCACCACCACCACAGGCAAGTATTTTTTTACACTTTACATGCACTTGATTTTTCTTTCAAATATGCCTACTGTTAATTTGGTTGTGTTAATTGTTTGCAAGATTAAATCGAAAATCCATTATGAATTTATGACTATCAAAATCTGTAGATTCAGCCAAACAAAGAAACACTATTTTTGCAAACAGGTCATATAAGCAATGAACAATTGAAGGTAACCAATATAGTCATACATTTATTTTACATCATAAATTTGTATCAATCTGCTTCAATTGTGTACATTTATTTTACAATAAATTTGTTTCCAAGTAAAATTAATCTTCTTGATGAATACTTCAATAAACCAGGATGCTAATGCTATTGCAAATTTGCAAAGACGTGAAATACCTAGCAAAAACCCTGAAGACATACTTAATATCAAGACCAGTCTTCAAAATAAAATTGGATCAATTGTTAAAAAGACATTGTACACAGTCAGTAGTTTGGGAGAGTTATTGCAGCCTTGCAGGAACGATGAAAAACTAAATATTATAAAATAAAAAGCCTTCAAATTTCAAAATGACAATTTTTGCATGATTACATGTTAACTATAGTAATTATATAAAAAAATATTATCACAATTAATATTTTTATTTACAAATAATTAATAATTAAAAATACATTGTTTGTTCTATATAGTTTTGTACACTATTGAATTCCTAAAAAGATGATTGCCCCATGCACATATTTTGATTTGGCTTCACCATCAGTAGAAATTCCAAACAAAGATATAGATCTAGATACATATGAAGCAGTAGCTCAATTCATGATGCATGCATGGACCATGTGGTGTAGCAATTAAAAACTCATTATTCCTTTCTTTATATAATTATTTATTTTATTATTGTTTTTCCAATAAAATATATATATTTTTTTTTTATAATTTTTTTTTTTTTGATAAGTAATAAGATTATATTGATATAAAAAAGGAACACCCTAGTACACAAGGAGTGAACAAAGGAAAAGAAATCAAATACAAAAATTGCAAGAGTCTAGGAAATCAATAAAAGAAGGGAATGATTGTCTTTGCAAGGCAAACAACCAATCCCTTAAAGTTCTAAAAAAGAGAAGCTTGAGGTCCGGAATGGATCTCTCAATATCTTCAAAACATCTACTATTTCTCTCCCTCCAAAGACACCACATTAAGCAATGAGGAATGATGGACCAAATATAACCATTTCGATGACGACCAAAGCTGCCTTGCCAACACCCTAATAGCCCCAATACCATGTGCGGCATAACCGAAGTTACTCCAAATAGACCCAAAACCATAGACCATAGATCCATAGCAAAAGGACAATGAAGGAATAGATGGTCAACCAATTCACCATTTCTCTTACACATGTAGCACCAATCCAAAATCCACACCTTCCTCTTTCGTAAATTATCAATCGCCAAGCATTTCCCTAAGGCAGCAGTCCAAACAAAGAAAGCTACTCTAGCGGGAATCTTTTGCTTCCAAATACTTTTCCAAGGAAACCGTGTAACGTACAGGCCTTTATCTAGTTAAAAACTGTTTTAACCCTAAAAGATTCATACTTAGACCATTAAAATGACACAACTTTCACTTCAATTGGACTTCACATGAGGACCCAATAAAATAATTCTTGAATAGGCAAAATGGCATAGTTTCCATGACTTCATCAGAGTGACACTTTGGAACCAAGGCTCCAAAGTAATGTAACTGGGAAAGATGCCACACCCATTACTCACCAATGCAGTTAAAAAGCAACTCAACAGTGAAAGCTCCAGAGTTGTATATTCAAAAATAATAATAATAATTAAAAAAACTCCAGAGTTGTCTCAACTCTCAACTCATCTTCTTTGATCCCCACCCAAATACTCCAAACCTTGTTTACCACAAGGTAGCATTCATTTCTAAGTTAAATCTGCCTCCCAAACTTTAAGATATCTGTAAAAGCAATGTAACCATGCTGCTCCATTTATTATTCTACAGACATAATTCTCTCATCCAAGCTTCAATGTTAATGACTACACCAAAGTAAAACCATCAAATGAGCACCAGAGTAAAAACATCAAGTAATTTTTGAGAATATGATGAATTCATAAATCTGCCTCCCAAACTTTAAGATATCTGTAAAAGCAATGTAACCATGCTGCTCCATTTATTATTCTACAGACATAATTCTCTCATCTAAGGTTCAATATTAATGACTACACCAAAGTAAAATCATCAAACGAGTACCAGAGTAAAACCATCAAGTAATTTTTGAGAACATGATGAATTCATTCTGCACACCACCAGAATACCTTACATGAATGAACATAGTTTTCCAAAGTCATAACCATAAGGGTGGTCCCCAAAACAGGCATCCTAATCATTCCTATACATACCTTATTTCCCATCCTATCAAGTCTCTAGAAGTATATGCCTACTTTCATTATATACATACCAGGAGACTATTCCAAGGACTTAAATTTACTTTTCTTCTGTGTAATATTACTCAAGAAAGGAGTTGTTGAATCTCAGAAACTAGAATATCATTTTGAAAATTTTTTATTGATCTACCATTTTTATACTTTCTGAAAATGATCCTGACCAAGGTATAAGGAAGATGCCAAGGCAACAACTCCCAGGTGGTAATGCATCTTCCATACCCCATTTAGAGAAAGCAATTTAATAGAATGGCAACATGGGTGGTTGTGTCATGTCTCGCATTAATTGAAGTATCATCTTTTGAGGGGTGGAACTCCAACTACTCACTCAAACTTTTAGTACTGAGATTACACTTTGGATTGATGCCTGATTTGTCTCCAAAGCATGACTTTTTCTATCGTTATCCACGTGTTTGTTGGGGCATATGTATTTACAAGATGGAAAAACAAGATTGTATTTCACCTATTAACAACATTCTTAGAAATTGTATCTTATTCAGCCCATTAGTGGGTTACTTTAACTCCTTGCACGCATTATGTATCAAAGATTTCACAATGATAGGATATCAACTAACTATTTGGTTTATGTATCAAAGATTTCACCATGATAGGACATCTACTAACTATTTGGTTTTAAACCTAACTTTTCTATGCCTAAAAGATCATCTAAAACCTTTATTCCAGAAAAGATAATGATATCTGTAATGCAAA
The DNA here is from genome assembly GCA_029955455.1 of Quercus agrifolia. Lineage (NCBI taxonomy): Eukaryota > Viridiplantae > Streptophyta > Magnoliopsida > Fagales > Fagaceae > Quercus > Quercus agrifolia. The sequence continues at coordinate 50,927,359 of JARQAD010000001.1, forward strand.
TCTTTGATTTTGAGCACTATATCACTGAAATATTCAATATTAAATGAGCATGAGAAGTGAATGCAATCCAATGTTGGGGCAAGGTTTTTTTTTATTGGTTAGTTAGGCACCCCAGTGGTTCTTAAGCCCATGAAGTCATCCTCCACTTTACAAGGGATGGAGGGGCCATTTGAGCTAGAGCATGTTGGCATGAAAATAAATCTTACATAAATTTATAAGGGGGAGAGAGAGAGTACAAGAATTTCTATGGTTTACGTCTACTAAGTCTCAAATTCTTCTAATAAAAAATGAATACCAATAGAGGTTACAAAAAAAAAAGTATACCATATAGGGGTTTATAGTAGAAATAAAGCCATATTACGGGCTGATACAATCTTATCATGAATATTATCCTCAATTCAAAAGCTTTGTAATTGGAGTAAATGCATCACCAATAGCACTATAAGAAAGTTTAATTCAAAGTTGGAATTAAAAGAGAAATAAGTTATCAAACTTTAATGCAATCCAGCTCTAAATGGATAAATAATATGATTATGAACCAACATATGGGAAGCAAAATTTTGTTAGGTATGCCCCACACACACACAACAACAGCCAAGCCTTATGTGAAAAATTTGAGGTCCGTTATGGATCCTCGACAGGCTAATACACAAGCACAAATCTCCCCTGAACAATACCAAACATAAAAATATTATCTAAAGATGACCTGATTTCCTAAGAGTGTCATAACATAAGAAAATACCAGTATGCATAAGAGTTACACAGAAACCCTAGAACTCCCAAATATTTGCAATGGCCACATCTCCACATGATGGCTGAAATTTTATTAGCTGCAAAACATCATCACTCCAACCTGACTCATGGCTAAGCCTATCCATATATTGCCCATGATTGATAACAGATCTCTCTCTCTCTCTCTCTCTCTCTCTCTCTCTCTCTCTCTCTCTCTCTCTCTCTCTCTCTCTCCTGATATATATATATATATGTGTGTGTGCGTGTACACACACACACACATATATATATATATTAGGAGCAAGAGCCCAAAGACAACAACCGAGAAATCAATGTTTACACGTCAATGTACAAGCTTACACATCTACAGGCCTAATTTCAGCAAGATGCATTGAGCTTAAGTGACCCCTACCAAGAAAAAAAGATGAAGATATATAAAGAGGACAATGATGTGAGTTTTGGTTTCAAGATTTTCTTCGTCCAGTTTTCTTTCCCTTCTACTTCTCCCTCTCCCTCTCCTTCCTCCTCTAACTTCCACCCATTACCTCGCTGTCTATAATTAGTTGTTTCCCAAGAAAGAGGAAAGCATATGGTAGCACACATTGCAGGCACTTAAGAAAAAGTAGTTTTATAGGAAGAGCACATTAAATCTGCCATCAATCCTGTGTCTACTACTGGTTTCCAAGACTTGTCCAAGAAATTTTAATAGTTTCCACCTTGTAAGCGGATGTCAACTGTGAACCTTTCTTTCATGAACTTCTTTCCTCGAAATATTACCACTAATGGTTTGCTCCACGATCAACCATGCAAATTTCAATAGCCTATATGATCCACACCTACCAAACATTAAAACCTGCATTTGAATCTTAAATCTCCTCACTCCCCCCTCCTTCCCCCCACACCAACCCCCCTCCCCCCCACCCCACCAAAAAAAAAACATCCTCTTTTACAAGTGGATCATAAACAAGTCTCCTCATGCAGCTGGAGCTCCTCCAAAACTAAATCCTTGAATCTAACTCATGTTTAATGCCATTTGGTTGCCCAATATTAGAAAATACAAAGAGGAAAGGGCTGTGCCAATAGTCCAATGGGCCTTTTTTGGTTTTACTTGAGTTTACTTATTTAATTTGGGCTTAATAGTAAAGCCCAAGGAGTCCAAGTCCAAGTCATTAATAGTATTTTATTTTTAAATAAAGTCCTATTTCAACTAGGAATATGTATAAGTCTTCTATTTAAAGAGTTGTAATGCTTTCTAATGGAATTAATAATATATTTTCAGAATTTAAGAGCTATGAAGCTTTCGTTTATATTTTGTGTGATGCAACCCTCTCCAAGGTGATGCCAAGGAACCCTAGGGGGATGTTTGGTTCGCCGTGATGTCACATTACACTATAATATTACATTATTGTAATCTCATTAATGTAATCTCAATACAAGAATAGAACATTACATTGTTTAAGAAGGTGATGTGATATATTTTGTAATTTTGGATTATGGTAATGTTAGAAAAAAATAAAATAAATCATGAACCTTAATGTCACATCATCGTAATATCTATCAAGGGCACATCACAGCAAACCGAATGCCCCCTATGTGTGATGCTTAGTAAGTCTAGGTGTGATACCTAGAATGTTATTTCTTCTTTAATTCACTGTTCACGGATTATTCTTCACAGCACTGGAACAGTTGCCCAAATTCTGATTTTTCTCCTTTGTTTCATCCCCAAACCCTACTAATCCTTGTCCCCTTTGGAACCCTATAATCCATACTATTTTCCAGCCTTTTCCTCACCAAAACCTAAACCATTTAGCCCAATTGGGTCTTTACCCATTTAACCTAAATTTTTAATTGAGTTGGATCATGGGTTGGTTAATGAATATGGGTAAAAATTGTCATCCCTAGTTGTGCCAAGAGCCTTGTAGCTCAACCAACACCTCTTGGTCTTTCCAATAAAGACATCCAGAGTTCAAATCCCCCCACCCCCAACTATCAATGTATAAAAAAATAAATTATGCTAGGTTTCTCTCTTTTTGTTTTTTTCCTTTTTTTTTAATAATGAAGCTTGCATGGCCACTAATAAAAGGATTTCATATAAAATTAACATAAATGATATAACACACCACTAAGCAACTAAATTATATACAATGTTAGCAACAAATATTTGATGAATTAAGTTTAAATTTCAAAGATTTTTATTTATTTATTTAATATAAAACCACTAAAAAAAACCATCACGGCATCACCATTATATACCAATACCATAAATAGATACTTCCTTCAAAATAAATACCAATCTCTTTTTTTTTTCTTTTTTTTTTATCAATATAAAATTAAACTGTCAGAATTTTGTTACTCCGACCATTAATAAGAGTGGCATGCCTATACAACTCAATTGTTCCACCAAAATTAAAATAAATTAATAAAGTTGCAATTGAGTTGCATAAAAATTCCTTCCACAAGGAATAATGATTAAGAAAACAATTTTTGTAATATAAGTATTGATAAAACAGCTGCACCTCTTGCCACATATCCCAATTATTAATTAAGCAGAAAATTTAAAGAGCGCTATGCAATTAAAAATGAAGAACGCAGCAGTTGGAAATTATTACCTGGTAAGAAGGCCCAAAAGCAATTCCAGTTAGCTTGACCTGATCCTCTCTCGGCCGATTCTTCATCAACTCATCCTGCTTGATCTCAACTATTTCTTCTGTAGGAATCTCTTTTCTCCCTCTCTTCCCCAGCACAGTAATCTCAGCACTTTGTGAGGTTGACACAGTATCACCCCAATTACTCCCATAAATAGCATCATAACTCAAACTCTCACCACCACTACTAACATATTGTGATTGATCATCCATATTGACATTGACATTGAGATTGTGATGACTACCCAATTCGTAATTTGCATAACAGGATTCGGCAGGGGGTTGGGGGGCCTCAATGGTGGCTCGCCGGCTCGAAAGAACGCCCAAAGTCATGGAGTTCTTGGGTGCCGGAATGCTGGACAAGAACGACTTCACAGACGGGGCTTGAGCGGCAGCCAAAGACTCGGATTCCTTTCGCCGATTTCTTTCCTTTTCTTCGTCTTTGTCATCCTCATCGTCATCCTCATGGTGGGTTGATTTTATGGGAGGGCGGAATTGGACAACCCTTTTGGGTTGATGTTGGTGTTTGTTGGGATTTGGATTTGGATTTGGGTTTAGGGATTTGGATTTGGGTTGGGGGAGGGATAGAAAGAGAGAGGAAGATTTAGGTTTAGGGAGAGAAAGGAAAGGAGATGATTTTGATTCTTCTTCTTCTTCTTCTTCTTCTGAAGAGCCGTAGCTAGCTAGCAAAGAGTCCATAGCGAAAGGGAGATCTTCTGTTTAAGAAACTAATAATCTTCTGTTTGTTATATTTTTGGTTTTCGGGGGAGAAGTGAGGTGCTGGTGGTTGTGGCTGTGGTTGTTTTGGGTCAACACCCAACACCCATCGCCAGATCTTTCTAATTACGAACACTTCCGTTTTTGCTTCTTTTTTTTTCTTTTCTTTTCTTTTTTTTAATATTTTTTTTTAATTTCTTCCGTCTAGGTTTGTAAATAAACAAAACCAATTATGAACAATTTGGGCTTAGTTCGATAAAAAGTTTATTTATATTTGTTAGTTTATAAATAAGCCAAGTTTGAACCTTAGTTTTAAACTCGTTTAATAAACAAGCCCAGCCCAAGCAAAAAAATTTATTCACGAACAAGATAGTGAGTTATTAGGTTTGATACATAACAATTCAAGTATAGACTCATTTATGAGTTTATACGTGTTAGCTAAATATACTCATTACACATATCTTAATAATAACATGGCCAACATGAGATCATTACCTATATTACCTTCATTTTTTTTCCTTCCCTTCAAATTGATAAAGAACTACTTTAGACTACAATTACATTTAAAAATAAATAAATAATTAAGTAGGTCACATATGATTCTTCCCTATCAATCATCTAAAGTAAAGTTATAAAACATGTTAATATTTTCTCATTCATAATAGTTACAAATAGGTATTTTTCTCTAGTCCTTCACTATCTAACGTGAATGTAAAAATTGTATTTTAAACAATTGTTGAAACTGTAGATAAGGAATGATGAATGAATGAATGAATTTAATTATGTAAATTATTAATTTGAATAATAGCTAATCATAAGTAAGACTAGATGCATGATAAAATGAGTATACTATTTTCTTTTTCTTTTTCTTAATTTTAGAGATTTAAACATTTAATAATGTAATTTTTTTAGATCTCAAGTTCAAAAACTTGACCTAGGCTCAAGTTTAAGCTTGATATTAAACTTGAGTTTGGCTTGACTAATTAATCAAGCCAAGCTCAAACTTTGTGGCTTTTCCACAAGCTCAAGCTCAAACTCTATTTTTAGGTTTGCCACAAGCTCAAGCCAAGCTCGAGTTTTTTATTTTTCCTGTCAAGCTAAGCTTGAACATGCACTACTCGACAAAACTCGGCTCATTTACAGCCTTACGTCTATTAAATCCCTAGACCAAACCTAACCAGACAAGTCCAGTCTAGGCCTAATCAATCTTGGTCAGTCCAATCCGAATTGAGGTTTTAGGGTCTTTTTGCTCATTCTAGGGGAATTGAGGGCATTTTTGTCATTTTGTGATTTTGGGGGTATCGTTTTAATCATTTTACAGGTTTTGGGATATTTTTGTCTTTTAGAATTTTTGGGGTATTTTTGGTCATTTGTACTGTTTTCGAGAATTTTTGGCCATTTGAGAGGTTTTAGGATAATTTGGTCATTCAAGTGGTTTCGATGTATTTTTTGTTGTTTTGAAGTTTTGGGGCATTTTGTTCATTTTAATGGTTTCAGGTGGGAGGCAGGGGTTATTTTGGTCATTCTAGTGATTTCAGGGGTATTTTTGTTATTATATTGGTTTCAGGATTATTTTCTTCATTTTAAAGGTTTTAGAGGTGATGAGGACTAAGTTAGGATGTTTGTCCATGATGATCGTCCACAGTCACCGCATCCATAACTTGACCACGTCCAGGAAACCTTAAGAAGAGAACAAAAACATTGTACTTAGGAAACAATACAAGTCCCTTTGTAACTATTGGAAATATGCATGTGCGCAGTGGAAAATTAAACGGATCTACTTCATTCAAAAATGATAACATGCACTATGTAAATTTCAAAATATATGAATAAGAGAATGCGTGCCTTAGTGTGGTGAAATTCAAAACCAAAGATCAGAAGTTCTTGGGAAGACTTTTAATCTTCACTTCAATTCCACTTAATGCCCAAGACGTATGGTCTCTCAATCAGTTTCCAATGAGAGAATAATGAGTGTCCAACACTTACATACAAACCATTTCATTCCTTATGTGATCTCAATGAAAACCCTTATGAAAGTCTCTTATGAAAACCTTAATGGAATTCTGTATGTTTCTCTCCTTATATACAACTGATTATCTAATTGGGCTAGCCTTTTGGGCCATTCCAATTGGGCTCTAATATGTGGCTTAGAGTGGGACCAAAAAGGACCAATAAGACACTAGCTCCAATAAGCCCTAGGCTTTTCTGTCAACTCTTGACAAGTCCAAAGTTACCATTAACTATATTTAATACCACTATATAAATATAGTTGTATTCTAGGCCTTATCTATAAATTATATCTCAAGACTTTATTATACATGCAACCCCTTCATTAAAATATTCGTAGTAATATAAAGTCATGAAATAGACTGCCACTTTGAATATTACTACATTTTAATCCTTTAGTACTTGGTTTAATCCTTTATGTTATTCAATATATATTTATGAAATCCAATTTCATAAATATATATACTTTAGTAACTCCTTACTAAAGTGGTTAGACCCAATACTCTGAATAATCAAACCCATTAAACTTATCTCAAAAGAATATTTTATATCTCCATTAAAAGACTATGAATTCCATCTTGAGAATATATGTTCCATCAACATTAAATGCGGTTGCCCAACATACTGAGATTATAACTATTACTTATAGATCTCACTCATGATATATCAAAGCAACTTACATCTCATGATCAAGTCCATTATTCTCTCAGGATTTAGAATTGATGTAAATAGAAGTCGTGAGATTTATTATTCATTTAATAGTCATTAGGAAAATAATAAATCTCACGGCAGTCCAGTTCAATATGTCTTAACTCTTAAAACATATCAACATACCAACTAGAAGTCTCCACTTTCATAATCAAGATAAATCAGCGTAGTTGATATGTTATAGTCTTCATAGATGAAACGCCCAATTTCATCACCGACTACGAACTAAAATTCTGAGTTTACAAAGAACTTGTGATTTATATCTTCTATGACTTTTTACATAAATCACATACTATGCATCTCATGGACTAAGATAATGTCTCATGAGTTCATTAATAAATAGTCTCATATAATTAAACAATTTAATTATTTATGTCATGCCAATAAATTGGATTTTAGGGCATAAATCCCAACAGTAACAAGACCAGGTAGGTCGTCCATGATACAAACATAAGGGCAACCAAATGACACTTGGTGAATTCTACTAAAGGACTTCATTTACCCATTTTCTCAAAACGTGGAAGGAGTTCCTTGTAATTCGCTCTACGTACTTCATTTACCCATTTTCTCCATTAACTACTCACATCACCCACAATGGTGGTGGATCCAAACAAGTAGACACACTTTTAACTCTCTATAAATGAACAAGTCCTATTTGCCCAAGGTAAGTACCACCATTCACTATTTTTCCCTTCCTTGTGTTCTAGAGAGAAAACTGACTTAACTGTTGGAGAGTCCTTGGCCGTGTTACATCGGTCACCCTTAACAGTTCTTTCTATTCTTTTCAAGACCAAAAGCCATTAACATAATCTGAAGCATTTCAGCCTACTGATTTTCGTGCATCATCAATTGGCGGTGTCTGTGAGGATAGTAAGGAAAAAAGTTTCTAAGTGTTAACTTCTTTGCTCTTTTTAAGACAAACAGGTTGCATGGTTCAGATTAGATCAATGGCCACCAATCCAGGACACCAAGAGAGTAGAAACGCCTTTAGTCACCTAAATTGTGCACCAGCACCCCCAATGATCGTCTAGCAACAGTTGTAGTCCATAGCCACTGCAATGGCAGACTTGATGCAACAAAGCCAAGAGTTAACTAGAGAAGTTAATAGACGACGTCAACAACAACAGGGTGGAGAACAAGGCCAAAATTCAGAGAATGAAGGGACTGAGAACAATGTTGAAGGAGATTAGTCCAGAGGTATCGTCACTTGTAGAGTACCACATTTGGGGAGGGAGATGGACCAGATGAAAAGAGCCATGGAAGAGATGAAGGATTTCATGAAGAGAGCAAACCATGTGAATGATCTCATCCACATGACTGATTCCCCCTTCATTGTGTCCATCACAAGTCATCCCTTGCTTCCAAGTTCAACATGCCTACCTTGGATTTATATGATGTGATGTGTGACCCCTATGATCACATTGCCACTTTCAAAACAATCATGCATCTCCAAGGTGTTCCAGATGAAATCATATGCAGAGCCTTTCCTACCATGTTGAAAGGCCCAGGTAAAGTATGGTTTAGTAAGTTACCATTAAACACCATAACCTCATTCCAGGAATTAAGTAAGTTGTTCATCAACAACTTTGTAGGGGGACAAATGTAGAAACGTTCCTTGTCCAGCTTGCTAAACATGAAATAAGGAGAAAACGAAAGTTTGTGCACCTTTATTAGCTGTTTCAACAAAGAAGCCCTATTGGAGGATGAGATGGATGATGAGATGGATGATAAGATCCTTTTGGCAGTTTTTTACAATGGTATCAGTCCAGATTTGTTTATTCATAAATTGTATGACTAGGAGCCGCAGACGATGGCTGAATTGATAGATTCGGCCCAAAGTTTCGTGAATGCAGAAGACGTGATTATTGCCAAGAAAAAGAAGAAAGGTGAACGACTGGACAATGGTTATATACACCATCCAGAGCAAGGTCCTAATGGAAGAGAAAATGGATTGTGATGGCAAGAAGGCAGGATCATCATCAGGACAATATTCTAATTAAACTTCCTTGTATACTTCACTTAACCAAGTGTTAATGCAGATAAAAAATGACCTGTCCTTGAAGTGGTCTAAGAGGATAAAAGGAGACCCTAGCAAGCGAAATAAAATCAAGTACTGTCATTTTCATCGCGATCATGGACATCACACAGACGAATGCTATGACCTGAAACAACAAATTAAAGCTTTTATTAAGAAGGGAAAGTTAAAAAAATTTCTTGGTCAAGATCACAAGGACGAGAGACAGCCAATAAAGGGCAAAGCAGAAGAGCCAACACGCCAACCACTTGGAGAAATAAGGATCATTGTAGAAGGTACATCAATAGGAAGCTCATCCAAAGCTAAGAAGTCTTACCTGCAGGAAGTCCAGAATATGCAAATATCTGGACAACCACTAAGGATGATCAAAGAAGATGAGCCGACCATTATTTTCACAGACGAAGATGCAAGACAAATGCACCATCCTCATGATGATGCGATTGTCATTACTTTGACAGTTGCAAATTATACAACTAGAAGGGTGTTAATAGACAATGGAAGTTTAGCAAACATCATTTACTATCCAGCCTTCCAGCAAATGAGGATTAACAAGGAGTTACTTCATCCAGTGAATGTACCATTGATCAAATTTGGAGGAATAAAGATTCTATCAGTAGGCATGATCTCCTTGCCAATTGTAGTTGGCTCTTATTCCATGGCAAATCAATAAGGAAGTGAATTTCCTTGTTGTAGACTATTCATCCTCATACAATGCCATTATTGGACGACTAACTTTGAACAATTGGAGGGCTGCAACGTCCACCTACAACTTGTCTGTCAAGTTCCCATCAGAGTATGGCATTGGAGAGGTATAAGGAGATCAATTAACAACTAGAGAATATTACTTAGCAATGTAGGCTATGGACGAGCAGATGCAGACAATGAACATTGAAGAAAGGAGAACATTGGCTGAACCGATTGAAGTATTGGAAAATGTACTGTCGGATGAGTCTAACCCAGAGAAATTTACCAGGATTGGAATGAGTATAGGGGAGAATATGAAGCAAGACCTCGTTGGATTCCTTAAAAAGAGCACAGATGTTTTTGCTTGGAGCCATGAAGACATGTTTGGGATTAACCTAAGTGTTCATCGTTTAAACATGTCCCCATCCTACAAGCTTGTTCGTCAAAAGAAGAAAGTGTTTGCCCTAGAATGAGATAATGCCATCAAAGAAGTTCATAAGTTAGTCACTGCTGAATTCGTCCGCGAAGTTTACTACCCTTAAATGGCAATGTTTAGTAGATTTGAGCGCCTAGCACCTCTTAAGTGATTTTCTCTTTCTCTCTCTCTCTCTAAGCCTCTTCTCTAGAGCATGTATTAGGGTTCCCCCTTCTCCTTGTACCCTTTCCTTTTCCTGCTCTTTGCTTAGGCTGTGTTCCCTAGTGTTAGGTTCATGTTTTTATGTAATTGGCATATCCTATAACAAAACACAATTTACTTGTTTATTATCTATCATTATTTTCCATATGGTGCGCATAACATATTTGTTAAGTGCTTTTAGGAAAAACAGGTATGAAGCCAATCAAAATAGCCAATCCTCGATCATGTTATGGTTTCTTGGGACTAGTTGTTTTTAGATATGCAAGTGTATTTGAATATGGGTTCATTCATTGTATTCGGGTCATTATTGTATTGGGCTTACTTTTATACTTGAGGTTTTGTCATGAATGAACCCATGCCAAAGGGGGAGACTGTTAGAAACATGTGTTTTGGTATTTTCAACCATGCCAAATTATGTGTCTTTTATTGAGTTTTGATGTGTCTTAAAGTTGTAATTGAAGACCAAGTTGAAGACACAAAGTTTGCTCAAGAAAAGTTCAAGAAAAACACATTTTCAGCACTTTTTCAACATGTACCTTGATAGAAGTCTCGATACCTCTCGATAGAAGCTAAAATTTACTGTCTCCTCGATAGCATCTTGATAGATTGAGATTTTGTTCTCAATAGAAGTCTTGTAGCAACTCGATAGATTGAGCTTTGCGGATCAGCAAAAATCAGCAACGCGAAAAAGCCCATAATTTATTCGTTTTAAGCCTGAATTAAGATCCATTTGAACCAATATTTAAAGGACATCATAAGTAATCTATTAGTAGGTTTTTTGAAGAGAGAAAAACTTCGTTTATGCGGCTAGGTTTTTGTAACCAAGTTTTCTCTATTTCACCCAATCCTAAAAAGCTTCATAAGGTTTTCTTTTTAAAACCCTATCCTCCTCCTACAGAAGAAAGAGTTCTTGCTGCGTTTCTTGTACGCTTTTAAGTTCTGTAACCAAGCAAATTCTCTAGCACTAACATTGAAGATCTTATTGGTGTTTCTATGTGAAGCTATTAGAAATCAACTACAACAATCAAAGGGTTGTTGTGGAGTTAGTCATGTGCTGGAATTCGTGCAAAGGAGTTAGTCACGTACTGGGATTCGTGCAAAAGGTTAGTCACAAATTGGAAATTTGTGCATTAAAGGAAAAAAGATTACTACCAGATTAAGTCCAATTGGGTATTGGAGTAAAAGTTTAACTGTAAGTTGGTATTTCGGGATAGGCCAAGGAAGTTGGTAAGATTCCTTATGCTTGTAACCGTTTGATTGTTGATTAGTGGATTCTTAGGAGTGGTAACCTTAAATCACCTGATGGGGTTTTTGCTTTGCGAGGTTTTCCGATTTGTCAACAAATCACTGTGTCAAATATATTTTCCGCTGCATTTAGTATTTTTGGTGATTTGTTGGTGCCTTCATGATTTGCATGCAATTGAACCTAATTAATCAACTTGGGTAATTGAATTAATTAACCGAGGTCAAGCTATCTTAATCGAACACTTGGGTATGGCAATGTCTGTTTTAAATTTCTTGTACCTTGTTGGGGCCATACCCTTGGAGTGTTGGCAATGTCTGGTTTACTTTCTTACTTTGTGTGATAGCATTGTACATGATGTGTGTGTGTGTGTGTGCACGCGCACCTACGTGTGTGTGGGTGATCGTGCACTTTGTATGATGGACTTTCATGGTTACGTGAGTGACCTTCTCTAGGCATGAGTGCTCTTGACCTTGTGGCATGAGTATGTGCTCAAGACAATTGTTGTAGGTGCATATTTGTGTTATACTGTGTGCATAGTCATCGTGGTGCGATCGTCTTGATCCATGTCACCAAAGTGACATCAGTTTCTCCATGTATGCATCACGCATTGACGTGTTTAAATGCTTTGAGGGGCTCCGGCTTATCCTAGCATGAGCATGTTGGCACGTACCATATACACAGGCACAAAACTTTGCCAGTGTGCTATAGCACACCAAACACGAAAATCTGCTAGATTTTCACCGTGAAAATAAGGCATCCCAATTGCCATATTCTCAAGGTAAAAGCTTGGTGAGAATAGTGTTTTGTGTGCTATGACACACTTGAGGCGAACCGCTATCAGATTTCCACCATGAAAATAAAACGAAATGCTGTCGGATTTTTGCCATGGAAATTTGGCAACAATTCCAAACACATTTCGGAAGCATCGATCGAGACCACACCCATTCTGAAACCAAACCTTAAAACCCAATTTGTTTAAAGTCCTGAAAGCCAATGCTAATAGCTTGTATTTAATTGTTAATGTTCAAAAATTAAGGTTTTACCAAAACAAAGGACTATCCTTGGACAGGCATTGTGGGGTTTCTAACACATTCCTCACACTTAACCAGGCTTCCGAACTCAAGAATCAAGATTTTTTATCCATCCATATTAGATTAATAAAAGCGACATTTTTCTTAACTTAGGATCGATAATAAAATCAAATAGAGTTAGGTAACCAATCACACCTTAAAAAAAAAAAAAAAAAATTCAATGATTGGTGGCAACTTCACTTACCTTTGGTAATTTCCTTAGAATTGACTCATATTTTAGTCACACATCTGAGGTACAATCCACCTTCATATCATCATTTCTTGCACCGAGATAGAGAGAGAGGCGCACGAGCATCACCATGATGGGTGGTCGAGCAGTTGTGAGGTGTCGACATACCACAGATAAAATAATTAATACAACAGAAAGAGTAAAAGATATCACAGTAGGATGGTCATTAACATAAAACACTACAACACAAAAAGAAAAGAAACACAACGGAGGTGTTAAAGAAGCTAAAGATTGCTCAGCAAGAATAGGTCCAAAAGTGAACCAAACCCTAATACGAATCACCTTGTTACAAACTTCTGCCATTGAAGTTACCTGTGCTGGAGAAAGGGCCTAAATGGTTTTGGATTTCGATTTTACAAAGTTTCAGAAAGTGGGAATGTCATAAGGGAGAGAAAAGGTGGTCTACTGATGCATGCCCCTATTTTTATCATGTTTTCTCTCTCCCTTCTCTCTTTTTACCACTTAGTTTTCTTTTAATTCTTTGGTTCTCAATTTCTCTCTTACTCTTCTCTTCGTCCTTTTCCCTCTCTTCCTGTTGTTCCTTCCTAGCTACCTTTCATCCTTTTTATACCTCTTAATTCTATGGGATTTCTCCCTTTTGTCCCTACAGCTTCACTAACCATTTTTGGTTCCTTGTGGGCATCTCTCCAAGCTTGCCCACTGGCCCACTGGTTATCTTCCCACTACCTCTGCTCAGAGTGTGCTTGCTGCACCATTCCCTATTCCTAGACAAATTTTTTGTTTTGTTTTTGCCCTCTCCCTCATTTTTGCCTTACCTTCAATGGATAAGGAATGGTGGCTCTCTCTGCACTTACCCCTATAGCATGCACCAAGTGGCCCCGACCATGCTTACCTCTTTTGGGCAAAATGCCATCCCAACAAGGCATTTCTCCCGAAAGAAACCTTGACAAGAACCTCAAAATAGACTTCTTTTCTCCCCACTGCCAAACCACACCATCTGAATCCTTTGACCAAAGGCCCACCTCCCTTGTATTTTCTAGGTACAAGTAGGTGGTGTCCTAGCCTTTATGTGCATTCCACTATCCTCTAGTTTGTCTTCTTTTACTCCCACGCCATTCCTGTCATTCTTGTATTGTCTTGTTTTGCTACGTGTACTAGGTTCGTGTCTATCTTCCTTGGCATAGAGGATGTGTGGGCTTTTGGGCTTGCATTGCATCCCTTTGTATCCCCATGGGCTGGGCACTACATGGGTAGAAGCTCCTGCCCATCTAGCCCATTGGACTTCTATTTCTGTTGTTCCTCTTCTTGCCATGCCTATGGGACTGTTGGCTGTCATTCTTGTCATGTTAACCCATTAGGTTTACTACCTCTATCTCTGGCTTCCCCAGCTCATTTCCTTTGCATTTACCTCTTATTAATCCCATAGGCCTACTAGCTGCCATTTATGCTACGTTGACCCATGGGGTTTATTATCTTTTTCCTTGGGTTTCCCAGCGTATTTACTTTGCACATGGCACAACAGTGAGGGAAAGCCCCACTTTATCGTATTGTATATAAGATATAACCCAGAAATAAAACGAAACCCAGAAACTTATTGATACAGTAGTCGATAATGGGGAAGGAAGAGGTGATGGAAATGGAATCCTCAAAAAGTGGAAATTGGAAGCACAGTTTGGTGTACTTGGCATTTATTACCTTAATCATACACCTTCTTCTTCATAAACACAAATTATCCGGAAACGACATCGTTCGCGTCAAAAGAAACCCAGATCTCCCACTCCGGTTCCGCTACGACGGTACTTTCAAAATCCTTCAGGTAGATCCATTCATTCTCTTTCTTTCTTTCTATTTCCTCAAAATAAATAAATAAATAAATTAAAATTAAAATTAAATAGGTGGCTGATATGCATTATGGTAATGGAATAATGAGTCGATGCCGAGACGTGTTAGATGAGGAGTTCCCCTACTGTTCCGATCTCAACACCACTCACTTTCTCAACACTTTGATTCTTTCCGAAAATCCTGATTTCATTGCTTTCACTGGTATGTATATCTCTCTTTATCTAATTCTTGTGCCAAATGTGGTTTAAATTAAACTATTATCTAATCTGCACTTGCTATCTAAATTAAACTATGTGTTGGATACTCACTTATTAATAATAAATATAAATAACATTGCATAAACTCCATATTGGTTTGGAGTTTTATTGCTCCATGATATGTAGTTTTCTCTTAATGAGTCATTTGACTTTTTTAAATACTCTGATACTAATATACATACATCAATAATCTTACAACTCAGTTCCAATCACTAATTTTGAGCTAAACTTTGTCCTATTGGAAGTTGGGTATTTTTAATTTTTTTTTTTTAAAAAAAAGAGTGTATTTAGTTTATTTATGTTATGATCCTATTGTTCCACATGGATTAAGTACAAGCTTATATCCACGTGTTTATAAGCTCTTGGGCACCTTCTCCTTGTAAGCCGGTTTTCAAAGGTGAGTTCTACCCATGGGTTTGTAACAATTTTAAACCAATCTAATAACTAGAATGACCTTGATTTAATAAGAATTTTCTTCCATATTAAGAAAATTAAGTTAAATCATATGATACAATTACTGGCTGAACAACGCAATTCACGTTGGGATTTGTGAAGACCACACCCGCCTAGATCGAAATCTACAGCATAATGGAAGTAGGGAAACCTTGGGTGAAAATGTTTGTTATATGACTGGAGAAGTGAACATAATGAATGTCAAGGTAGCTCTTGCAAACCAGGTCTTGAACAAAATGATAAGAGATCTCAATATGCTTTGTGTGAGAATGAGAAAAGAATTAACAAGAGCAAGTTGAGTAGCAAGCAATTCATCAAAATAAAAAAGGGCTTGGGACTTAGAGAAGATTTAAGGTAGCAAGAGAAATTTCCTATAAATAAATAATAGTTTTTTTTTTTTTTTCATGGTAGACCAAGAAATGGGGTTGCTGCCAAAAAAGATACAGCGACCCATTCTAGAATCCCAGTATAAGGGCAGCCAACCCATTTCGCATCTACATAACAAGATAAACCCATTGTGTATAAAAGAGAAATGTGTAATCCAAAACCAACATTGCCAATTGCCCTTAAGATAACAAAGAAGACATTTGGCAGCTTGGACATGAATGTCATGAGGTGCATGCATAAATTGACAAACTTGTTGGACTATATAAGTGATGTTTGGATAAGTGAGAGTTAGATGCTAAAGAGAGCCTACAAGTTGACGATATTTAGTAGGATCATTATGAAGATTTCCATCATTCAAGTGAGCTTGACACCATTCAGATTTGAGAACATGTAATTGAAGATGGATGGGTTTGAGGATAGAATTCATTCATGGTGGAATTGGCATTCTTTCTCTAGTACACCTAGTTTTTTGCTTGCCAAAAAGTTGGAAGGCTTTGAAGAAGACATTATTCAGTGGAACCGCAGAGAGTTTGGTAATGTAGGTCATCATAAGAAAAAATTACTAGGGTAATTGAAAATATTAGATGCTAACAAAAAGGAATTTGGACTCACTAATGTGGAGAAATGTGAGGGTTGAAGTGAGCTCCCAAGTAGAGCATCTCCTTTCCTTGGAAGAAATATCATGGAGATAGAAGTCCAAGATGTTATGTATCAAGGAAGGAGATAATAATATGAAGTCCTTCCATAAGGTGGCTAACTCCCATAGAAGGTATAATTATCTGAGTATTTTGGAGGTGGATGGGGTGATATATATAAGGAGTTAGAGGTGGTTGCTCAGGTAGTATAGTTTTATAAAACTTTGTATCAAGAGACAGAGGAGTTGAGGCCTTTTGTGGAGGGTTTGGAGTTTGACCAAATTAGGGGGACAGAGTGGGGATGGCTTGAAAGGAAGTTTGAGAAGGAGGAGGGCATTCAAGTTGTTAGAGATATGGAAGGGGATAAAGCTCTAGGTATGGATGGTTTCTCTATGGCTTTTCTTCATCATTATTGGAGAGTTGTGGAAAAAGACGTTTTTGCTATTTTTGAAGATTTTTATTTTTTTGATAAGTTGTCTTTGAAGAGTTTTATCAACATTATAAGTTTGAAAAATCTCTCATTGCTACTTTCATTGCTTTAATCCCTAAAAAAATGATGCCTCTAGCCTCTAAGTTTGGTGGGGATTTTGAATAAAATCTTGGCTAAAGTATTGGAATACCACCTGAGAGTGTGTATAAAATCTTGGCTTACTACAAGGGTTCAAGGCTGATGGTAGGCAGGGTGATGGGCAATGTGTTTCACATTTCTTATCTGCATATGATACAACTCTTTATTGTGATGTCGATGTGAACCAAATCCTTTATGTATGAATGTTGCTACTTTGTATTGAGGTTGTGACAGGCTTGAAGGTTAATATGCGTAAGAGTGAAATGGTTCCAATAGGGGAAGGTTAATAATATGCATGCTTTGGTAGAGATTTTGGGTTGTAGGGTTGGGACTTTGCCTAAGTCTTATCTTCGCATGCCATTGGGGGTTTCTCATAAGTCAACTTATATTTGGAATCCTATCTTGGAAAAAATTGAGTGAAAGTTGGCCGAGTGGAAGAAGCTCTACTTGTCAAAGGGTGTTAGATAAGATTGACTTTGCTTAAGAGTAAGTTATCTAGTCTTCCTACTTATTTGTTATCGCTTTTTACCATCTCTACTCATGTGGCTAACAAAATCGAGAAAGTTGCAAAGGGACTTTCTATGGGGTGATTCCAATTCACATTTGGTAAGATGGGATAAAGTATGTGCGCCTATGGCCAATGGTGGATTAGGAATAAGGAAACTGACTACCTTCAATACAGCTTTACTAGGGAAATGGTTATGGTGTTTTGGGGTTGAGGAGACACGACTTTGGAGGAGGGTGGTAGCTTTAAAGTTTGGGGAGGAGTTGAGGGGATGGACTTCTAAGTTGGGTAGGGGTGTATATAGGTGTGGTTAATGGAGAGGCATCCATATGGGTTGGAAGGCTTTTAGCAAAAATACTCAATTTGAGCTTAGGGTGGGGAATAGAGTGAAATTCTGCCAACATTAGTGGTGTGGGATCAATCTCTTCAATTGACCTTCTTGGTTTTGTATGAGATTTCCATTAATAGAGAGTCCTCAGTGGACTTTTCCTTGGCAAGGCGGGGTGGGGGAGAGGAGTTTGAAAATGTTGCTAACTAATGAAATTGTTTGAAAAATGGTGTTATTTTGCAAAAAAACCCCTTATATAAAAGAAATCAACTTATGTTTATAACATGCATGTTCAAATTGATTAAACTCAGAAGTGATAATAAATGATATATGAACCAAAATAATAATATCTTTTCATCATCTTGGCTAATTAACTCCATCTAAGTTAATGTTATAATCATGTTCAACATTTTGCAAAATTATTTTTTCATAGACATTTTCTTCATTATTATCAACATTTACTCTTTTTTTTTTAATTCTAATAATTTTTTCTTTATATTTTTTCTGGGCATTCTAGTTTTTTATACTCATAATAATAACAAAATAAAAAAGAATTATATTTTCATTTAATACATTATTAATAGCATAGAATATAAATTTGCACATTTGCACATGTGAAGTGAGTGTTATGAGTATGGTCTAAATTTTGTAGGAGAAAGAGAAGGGAAGGAAAAAAAACTCATGGACTCACTATTTTATTAGACTCAATTAAGTTTTCTAATAATTTTGTGTTAAAAAAGTCTAACAACTTGTTTAAATCAAATAAAACCACAAATTTTAACCAAAAAAACTCATTTTAAACTCACATGTCTATGTATCATACAATGCATACAATTCACCGATACGATACGATTCATATGATATACACCTATATATTGGACAACTCATAAACACTTACGATACACCCTTACGATATGAAACTTTTTTTACATAATATGATACTTATTGCATATCTTACGATACTAACAACTATGGATCCAAGTATACCAGCTGAAATCATCAATAAAACTAATAAAGTGATATTTACAAAGCTAGCAATCGGTGGTGGTCCTCTTATGTCACAGTGCACAAAATTAAAAAATGGAGAAACTTTGTCTGGTAGGTAACGTTGGTGGCAAGTGTTTTCATAACAAGCATCACAAAGAAAACAATAGAGAAATTGACTCAAGATGGATATATTTTGCGGCTATGGCTGACGTAGTGAAAGAAAATTGGAAACTATATTCAGTGTTATGACTTAAACTCCAATCTATGGGGCCATGATTAGGGAAGAAAATGAGATCAAAGAATTTTAGAGCATTATAATTAAAGACATTTTTAGAGCATTATAATCGAAGAAATATAACAATCGATGAATTTCTAATCCTCTCTTAATCCTTATTTATATTAGCATCTCACCCACCAAAGACTCCTAATAAAATTGGAAAGTATTAAGGTTAGAAACAAATTAGGAAAATAAAATCAAGGATTAAATTACATCAATCTCCCTTGAGATTTTACAAAATGATACTACCCCTTTGAGGTTTATATAAATGTAACAATTTAGTTTTCACTAATTGAATATTCCATTTTTTGATCTCATGGGATGGGAGTGTCATTATATATATATTTACACTAGCCTAACTTCAGGTGGTGTAATTTACCCGGAAATCAATTAGAGATCCTAAATCAACTAGAAGACCAATAATAAGCAAAAATGATATGTGTAATCAAATAAGGTACATTATTTGTAATATTCTTTAGCTTCCAGTTATCCGCCAAGAATTTTGCTGTAGTATATCATTTTTCATTTGCTGCTGCTGAACCCTAGGAGTATTACTATTGAATTTTCTGAATGGGAGATTTATCACTAATAGCAATACCATTGAATGTGTAATTGGTTCACGCCTTTATTGCTCCTGCATTAAGAGTAATCAGAGTTATCCATGTGTATAGATCCTTGATACAACATTCGAAAGGAAAGCAAAGAAAAAAAAATGTCACACTTGTGCTTGGAAATAGATTAAAGATCAACTTTAATTGCAAGAATATATGCAATAGAGTTCAAATATAAAAGAGAATTTGGAATTGGGAGCAAATCATTGTCAGCATGTAAAGGGTTGATTACCAGAGCATGATGGTTCAGATAACATATGGCTTGTTGCACTAGAATTAACCAACTTAAGTATCAATATAATCAGATTGAGTATCACCTGATGCAGGAAATGCAAGATGAAGGCCAGAAAAGCCTCAGAGAATCAACATCATGATTATAATATGACCATTTTGATTGGAATGGAAAATGCCAACCATCTCCATTTGCAGTGTGACCTGATTTTTTGTGAATTTGGCAAAGTTTTGAGTAATGATTGACATTACAATTATCAGTCACTCCAACTATCACAGGAAAAGTTGGGATCATGTTGGTGGCCATCGCAGTTATAACCTTGGGATTTTGCCATAATGTGCCTTGTTAGAATAATGGCGATGGCCATTATGCGTTTGGTTTTGGTTAGGTGCTTGCTGGGCCACTCCTTTGCCCGTGGATAAGGGGGTGAGCTTTTGAGTCATTGAATGGAGTTTCTTAATTTTCTGTAGTAAAAAGTAAATGGTTGGCAATCAGTTTCATTTGGCAACCCAATTTGGGTGACCAATTCAGACTCATGAACAAAGTGATTAATGGGTGCCAAGTTGTCTACAATATGATTGTTACAAGTGAGATTCTTCTAGTTGATTTGGAGCTTTTCTCAGCATTTTGCATTCAGTCCCTTAGCAAGTTAAATTTGGCATGATATTGATGTTGGAAGAGTTTTTCGAGGTTCTCCCAACCTTTTTAAATGTTTGAGGACTAAGAACTTGTGCATTTGAAGCAGGGGTAGGAGTTGCTTTAATACAACTAAGAAGGAATTGATCTTTCTTGAGCCATTCTGTATACTTTGAGTTCAAAACTTGTCAATAATTAATTTTAAGACGCTTTAGTATATCCATCATTAAAACCATGCATTTTATCATAAATAATATAGGCATAAGTTGATCCCTGTGGTTTTCTGATGCAACCTTAATAATCAAAATGTGATTTGCAATATTTGTAATTGGAAAGAAAATAATTTTGGGGAATTGAAGAAGAGAAGTCATGTGTAGAGAATTGGTGTGAGGAACTTAGAGAGAGAGAGAGTTGCCGACAAAAGGTGATGAAAAGAATCAATAAAGAAAAAGGAGGAACTTCATAAGAGCCACTGGTGATGTGAGCCCATGAAGCTGATACCTTATTATAAGATAAATAAACGGAGGCTGAACAATCCAATTAGGATTAGATTGTTGCTATTATTATCATTAGAGTTGGTGAAACTAAAAGCACACCGGTGTAAGCTATATGATCTACTAAATTACCGCAAAGCAGTTCTTATATACAAATAATATATTACACCTATTGTGTATGTGTGTGAGTGGAGAAATGAGGTTGCTAATAGAAACCAGTTCTCAGATTGAAGGTTTTGTAAAATCACTGTACTAATCTGAAAGAAAAGAAGATACTTATCAGCAGGGAAAAAAAACATAAAACAAGTTTGTAACTGGGTATAAATGGTAACGTAACCATAGAGAGAGCCTTCTTATTAAATCTTTACGTTAGTGGCTTACAGTTATGTTGATTAATTTTGGTATAAGCTTTGTTGGACTCTCAGAATTGCAGTGTTGGTAAAAGACAAAACTAGTGTGTTGATAAATCTGATAACTAAGATTGAGCCCAAAATTTTTCTTACTTACATAGCTACCCTTATGTTTCTTTTCAAGTTAGATCTTATGATAAGATTGGCAATTATGAAAAGACATAGTGGTTTCATAAAATGCACCATTGCTCGCTGTGGATTCAAGTGAAAATTGATGTCGGATTGCATTTTGTATAACCAGTTTCTGGGGATTAAACTTAACTGATCAGGTTAGATACTCTCTAGTTTGGGATGGTTCCTATATGTTTACTCAACTCCTTAAAATCTAAACTGGCAATTTTGTTCATCTAGAACCTTATAACTTATGTTTAGTCAAGCTACTTAAAACACTTTTCTTTCATTGGGACAAAAAATCTTTGGTGGAGAATGATGAATATTTGCTCTCTCTCTGTCTCTATAAAAGGTTTAGTTTTTGTAATTAGGAGACAATATATTTGGGCCCAGCACTGCTGATGCAGCTGAATCCCTACTTGAAGCTTTTGGTCCTGCCATGGAATCTGGTCTTCCGTGGGCTGCAATCTTAGGAAACCACGACCAGGAATCTACAATGAATCGCGCGGAATTGATGTCCTTCATCTCCCTTATGGATTATTCTGTCTCACAAACCAATCCATCAGCTGAAGGTCCCTCTAGTTCTCTTAAGGGAAGCATGATGACAGACATTGATGGTTTTGGCAATTATAACCTAAGAGTATATGGTGCCCCAGGTTCGCATTTGGCGAACAGCAGCATATTCAATCTTCTCTTTCTTGACAGTGGAGACAGGGCAGTTGTTCAAGGAGTTCGAACTTATGGATGGATTAAGGAATCCCAACTTCGTTGGGTCCGTGGCATTTCTCAGAGATTTCAGGTATACAAAACTAAACAGTGCCAATGCAGTTAAGACACACTTGGTCTACATTTTTTCTCATTACATTGATCAATTTTATACTTATTTTATGCTTATAAAAATCAGGAAACAGCTAGGACTTGATTTCGGAAGAATTGAAAACTCTTTTAGACAACAAGTGATTTTGGTCTGCTAAGTTCTTATGCTCCCATACTTTCTCAGAAACACAGTTAAACACATCTGAATATAGTATTTCTTCTACCTTTTCTTTTAATTCCCAGAAGGGAGGTCCCCTAGATTTAGATTTTAACATGTTGCAAGTCACACACCAACAGGGCCAAATGTCGGATACTGAACAATCTGCTGATGCTTTGCCCCCTACAATTCCAGCACTTGGATTTTTTCATATCCCAATTCCAGAAATTCGGCAGCTTTACTACAAAAAGATTGTGGGCCAATTTCAGGAGGCTGTAGCTTGCTCATCAGTGAACTCGGGAGTCTTAGAGACACTTGTCTCCATTGGAGATGTGAAGGCTGTGTTCATGGGCCATGATCATACTAATGACTTTTGTGGGAATCTAGATGGTATATGGTTTTGTTATGGTGGAGGCATTGGATATCACGGATATGGAAAGGCTGGGTGGCCAAGGAGAGCAAGGGTCATATTTGCTGAACTTGGGAAGGGGGACAAGGCCTGGATGGGAGTGGAGAGGATTAAGACATGGAAGCGTCTTGATGATGAGAAGCTGAGCAAGGTTGATGAGCAAGTCCTGTGGGACCACCGGCCATCAAGATGACTCAATTACAGTTTACTGGCACTGGAGAAATGGCATTCAGCATCCCATAATGTTGTATATGTTGTGTGTTAAAATTATTTTGATAAGAATCCTCCTTGTGTGATTTTACTGCATTCTTTTGCAATTTAACGTTGTATATTCAAATTGATATAAGAGGAAAGAAGGTTTAAGTGGGTATCCGTAGCTTCAATTTTGTTTAATTGTTCTTATCGACTGCAGAATACTCTTTGTTTGAGAGTTCAATTGATGTTTGCCAAGTTCAAGTAACTCAGGTGATTGCCTAAGGCAGATTTCCTCTTGGGTCGGTGTCATTGATATCTCAGAAAATATTGAAGTTTAATATAGAAATTAAGTTAACAGAATTCTAATTTTTAAAATAATAAATAGTCTTCTAGATGTTATGTTTCGTTTAACTTCTCTTAAATCAATACATATGTTCCCACCGTCTAAGTCGTTTCTGTGATCAACCTGCACACTAGGCTTCAAGGCACTGAATGACATTGTTCTTGTTATCGTATTTCTGTCATTTTTTATAGGAATATTTGTGTCATTTGATCCTTCTGTTCATTGCAAAATCCTAGCACAATTATGTGAAATGAATTTTTATTGATTTGTTGATCTATTGATAGTTGGTTGAAGTATAATTATAACTAAAAAAGTGAGACTTCAAAAAACAGTAAACAAAAAGTTAAAAAACTAAAAGAAAAGGTCGTACCCAAAAAGTATCACCAGGGAAGCTATACAGCTGTGGAATAAACGAATCTATTATCTAATCCTTCAGGTTCACCCACAAGCAATGACTCTCAAACCGGTATGCTAGCCTAGCAATTTGTTGATAAGTGATAGCATAATCCATAACAATGGTATTTTTCCCACATGTGCCATTACTAGATGTAAATATTTGAATCTATACACTGTTAGGATTTTAGTAATGCAATTTTTGGCCTCAATTCCAGAATCTGAAGCAGACCCACACGAACAAACACAAAGGAAAAGGTATTAAAAATGTGAAATTGCTTCCGAAAACAAATAATAAAAAAAGGGAAACAAAAAATCATGGAAGTGAACTGACCCATTTTCGTTTCTTGGGCTCGGCGATGAACAAAAATTTAATAAGTACATGCATTTTCAAGTTCTCGGGAAAAAATGGTACATATATTTTCCAAAAAAAAATAAAAAATTGATGAAATTTTTACAAGATTAATAGGTATAAGCTTCATTTTTCTCACTCTATGAACCACCTTTGCAAACAAAATTCGGTGCTTGAAGATGAAGCCGTAAAGCAAGTCTGACTGTTTGGTTTTATGAGCGAGCCAAACGTCTTCTGTTCCATCACCCCCAAAAGGGCAAACAAGTTCTCTTGCCCAGCCTAGCCTAGCCATTAGAGAGAGAATAGGGGTTTTAAGAAACAAAATTGAGAATCAAAAACCCTAACGGAGGCACTCCATGGTTTTTGACTCGGTGAGCGAGAGAGGATGTGAGAGACCAGGGGCGGAACTACCCTTGGACTAGGAGGGGCAATTAGACATGGCAAAACGGGTCAGATCTGTTTGACCCGCAACCCGATTGACCCATTTAAAAATAACCCGTTTTGACCTGCAACTTGATTGACCCGACCCGAACCCGACCCGACCCGCCGTTTTGCCATGTCTACCAATGTTAAGTAGATTGAGATTAAGGTGTAATTTTTATAAAATATTTACTTATTCTTCTTTATTTAATATGTTATATACTCCATTATAGTTTGTCATTCTTTACTTGGCACCTTCATTTTCTCTTCCTACTTTAAATAGATCAATACTAAGATTAGCTTCTAGAAAGCTGGAACAAGAGTTGCACCAAATTTGGGTATCAAGTCAAGTGTTTAGTGATAATTGGTAACAATATCACTAGTGAGAATTTAATTATAGTTAAGGAACTCATAAACAATTGACAGATTGCATCTACTTCAAAATTTTTTTTTTTTGAAAAATATGAGTAAACTCGACCCGACTCAACCCGCGACCCAATTGACTCGACCCGAACCCGACCTGACCCACCTGTTTTGCCATGTCTAGGGGCAATGGCCCCCCCTAATTTTTAAAAAAAATATTATTTTATATATATATATATATGTATATTAATTTTAGCAATTTTGTTCTATAAAATTACATTTTATTTCCCTTTAACACTATCATTGATTTAAGAGTAATGCTATACACAAACTTTTTATAACATTTTTACAAACCTTTTTGGTAGCAAATTCTTATTGGTTCACATATGGGCACACTACTCACATCATTTTTTTACTTACCAGAAACCGCTTATTACATAAGTAATTTATAAAAAACTTGCAGTTTTAGCCTTTTCCTCATTTTAGTGACCATAAAAAAAATTTATAGATCTAAAATCTAAAACAAAATATGCAAGCTCAAAAAAAAATAACTCAACAACAAAAATTACTAGTGAAACTAAAAACAAAATTAAGCTGAATTAACTAATGTTATCCAAAATAAATAACTCTACCCTTTAAAAAACTCTAAACAAAAATAATTTTGTTCTTACCTACAAAAAAAAAAAAAACAGTAGTTAAGTAGTAGAATCAAAGGTTGAAATCATTGCACACAGCCAACAGTAAAACTGCCCCCCTAACTCAAAGTTCTGGCTTCGTCCCTGTGAGAGACTCAGTATAGTATTTACTATTTGAAAAATGCTAACGGATACTCTTAGGGCAATGGTTAACAGTCCATTTAAATAAAGTTTTTATGGGAAAAGAAAAAAAAATAATATTTTGACAGCTTTTTCCGTTTCCTATAAAAATTATGTCAAAATTTTCCTAAAGTGAATTATTAACTATCACCGTAAGGGCACTCATTAGCATAACCCTTACTATTTAGAAAGTTTTTAAAAAAAAAAAAATTAATAAGGGGTGTGGGGAGAGAGAGAGACCTATTTTTTGGGAGTGTGGAGAGAGGTGTTTTTGGGAAAGAGAGCCATTGGAACTTGGAAATGGCTGTGGGTACTATCTTTTTATTTTATTTTATTTTTAAAGAACCCTAGAGTTTTCTTGTTTTGGGTTTTTTTTTGGTACTGCTCATAAAGTAGTCACAACTCACAAAAAATAATATTGAGATTTGCTTATAAAAAATAAATACTATTGAGTTTTCAATGTATATATTTGTTCTTAAAAAGATTGTGTTAGAATTAAAAATTTTTAATTTAGTGATGAGTTATTTGAAATTCTTCTTTATAGTGAAAATGACACTAATTTTACCTCATATTTTGGCTTTGTAACACCCAATGACCTCGTGAGGCTTAGCAAGGAAAATCAAAGACAAAAGCATAATGACTATGGTAATGCTGAAAAGGTTTTTCCTCCAAAAATACATGGTTTGATATCCATGAAGAAATCAAATGATTGGAATTATAAGAGCAAAATGAGTTATGACTTCAGAGACTTGATTTGCAAGGATTTTAGAATGTGATGGGGATATTTAAATATACATCTTTGTTGAAGTTATTAAGAATGATCAAGGGAAATTGTTGCACTATTTCTAGGAAGAGGACTTGTCTTTTGATGAGATGTCACACCAAAATCAATAACGTATTTTTGTGGTTAATATTATTGTTATTTCCTTTTCATCTCAAATCACACTCACAATGTAAAAAGAACCCAATATGTTAATGTGCTTAAGGCCCCCACGTGTGACAACGTGAATACTCCTACTGTCCTACATGTTCTTAATATGTTGATTTGTTGGGAGAAAAATAAATTTTTTTATTAAAATATATCATTTCTTTTAAATATACTTAAAAATTTTTGACATTATTTATATTTAAAACTTTAAATAGTTATAAAATATGAAATAACTAAATAAAACATACCTAAAACATATTTTAATTAATTGGGATATCCACATTTTGTGATGGTCATGAACAACTTGTATATTTCCTTGCCTTTTTCATTAATAATATTTCTCTGATTAACTCTCTATCTACTATATATATATATATATATATTTATTTATTTATTGGGCCAAGAAGAAGCTTTATTAGGTCCCGAATTTTCATGCATACTCTACTCTTTAATGCACCTTGGTCAGATGAAACATTGATTAGTCAGTGCATAATTCAAATCTATTCAGCTTTGAATCCTTGATATTTTTATTTGTCAGATCTGTGTTAAAGTTTCCATTACTTTTTGGTTATCACTCTCTCTCACCTATGATTATTTATGGGCACCCAATGTAGTGGTAAACCATAATTCATTTCCGCTGGATATTAAAAATGATGCTTCATCATTCATATTATTCACTTGATCATTCTTACTCATATGTGTAAACCTCATATGTGGCACAATCAGATTGAAATTAAGCTGAACGGCAAGAGGATCTTACTAAGATTTGATATCTATCTAATTTTTTAAACAAAATTTTTAGGCGTAAATACACTTTTAGTCCTTACATTTTGATTTTTTTTTTTTTTCCATTTTAGTTCATACATTTTATTTTTACCACTTTTAGTTCCATAACCAATTAATGCGAGACATTTAAGTCCTTGAAGCACCATTCCATCACCAAACTAACAGAGAAACTGACCGATCAATAAAATAATAATAAAATTTATAACCTTCTGTTTTTTTTTAAAAAAAGAAAACAAAAGAATTAAATTAATTTTGTTTCTCTTTTTTTGGAATTTTTTTTCTAAATAACAATAAATATTAAAAAATTTAGTTAGTTATCATGTTTCAAAACAATGTTGAAAACTAGCATCTCGAGTGTCTAAAACTCGAGTTCTAAGATAAAACTCGAGTTTTTAAGACTCGATTTGTAAGAAGATTGGTTTAAAGTGAGAAAAAAATCGATGTGAAAATCGAGTTTTAAAGACTTGATTTCCATAAATTGCAGAAAAACGCCGCTATAGGGTTTTAAAACATCACTATAGGGCTTAAAAACGCCACTATAGGGTTCCCTAAACCTGGTACTTATAAATTTTTTTTGCAGGAAAACGCCGCTATAGAACTTTAAAACGTCACTGTAAGGCTTAAAAACGCCACTATAGGTGAAATTTTTTTTGCATAAAACTCGAGATCTATGTGGCATTTTCACACTTGCAAAGCGAGTCTTTTGGACTCGAGTTATACTATGGATCTCGAGTTTCTAAAACTCGAGATGTTACATTTCTTAAATCTTTCAAACCGTTCCTAACTTACTATTTTGAATCACTATTCACATCTGTTATGCACAAAACCTCCTTTTTTTGGGAAGAACACGGAAGAACATGAAGAATCTAAAACATATGTTCTTCCCCATTAAAACGAATCGTTTTGTTTTGAAAATTTCGAATTGAAAAAAAAAATGGAGTTAGCGAAAACGACGACGAAGGGAGTGAGGGGAAGGAGAGGCGAAGATAGGAAGAAGGCAGTGTCGAAGTCGACTAAGGCAGAGCTCCAGTTCCTGGTGGGTCGGATCGGCCGGTTTTTGAAAAAGGGTTGTTATGCTCAGAGAATCAGTGTCGGGGCTCCGGTTTACCTTGCTGCTATTCTTGAATATCTCACCGCTAAGGTATCGCTCTCAAATCCGAAAATCTCTCTCTCTCTCTCTGTTCGTTTTGAATGTGTTCTTTGTGATTTCGTGTTTGGTAGCTCAGAAATTGATGAAAAAATTTAAGGAAAATGGATATTTTTGTTTATTGAAACTGTTTCTCACTCTCTAGCAAACTGGTTTTGGTAGATGTTTTGGCTTTTTGGTGTTTGGTTGGTGAGAGAGTTAGGGAAAATTGAAATGTAAAATTTAGTTTGTGAGTAACGGAAAAATTAAAATGGAAACGAAAATGATAATTTTTACTGGTTTGATTTCTCATGTTGAAATTTGTTTGGACATCGAGAAAATTGAGGAAAATGTGTGGAAAGTAAATTTTTTTAGGTCATAGGCTTCTCTATTTCACAAACAAAAAGAAAATTCTTAGATTCAAAATTCAAATTCCTTTCTTGTACTACATTTTCTCAGCATCCAAACATCTCTCTCTCTCTCTCTCTCACTAATGATTTTGATTTTTGGGTTGAAATGCAGGTGCTGGAGCTAGCAGGAAACGCGACACGTGGCAACAAGAAGACCAGGATCAACCCCATGGCACGTGCTACTCGTCGTAAGGAATGACGAGGAGCTCGGAAAGCTTCTCCAGGGCGTGACCAATGCCAGCGGTGGTGTTCTTCCTAACATCAACCCAGTGGGGAAATAGACAAGAAAGTACAAGAAAGGAAAAGAAAATTATAAGAAAATAAGGATTAATTTGGTAAGGATATGAATCATATAGGGGAAGAACATAAAAAAATTCATTTTAATTAAAAGAAAGTAAAATTTTTGTTTGAAAGAAAATAATTTTTTTGTTCGTTTTTTTTATTTTTTTAATTAAAATTGAGTAATTATTATTATTTTTAATTTTGGCATTTAAAAAATATCAAATAATTTTTTTAATAATATTTTAATGCCCATGTTAGCTTTTTTTTGTTAGTTGGCTGACGGAATGATGTTTCAAGGACTTAAATGTCCCGCGTTAATTGATTTAGAGACTAAAAGTGGTAAAAATAAAATGTAGGGACTAAAATGAGAAAAAGCCAAAATATATGGACTAAAATTGCATTTACGCCAAATTTTTAATTTCATTTGGTTTCTAGTTTGACAAGGACTTATAAAATCAAATGTAAGAATTTAGCAGGTATAGTCAGCATGGGTTTTTAGTATATTCTACAGCCAACCATTACCATATGCTGAAACACTCTTCATTTGGTCTCCTAATTGTTTCTATTAAGTTCTGCAGGACAGGAATCTTTTCATATTCTGAAATATGACTAGTGATATTCAGATTGTCAGGCTTCCCGCTTCCATTTTCACTGCTACTACATCTTGGATTTCCTCTCATTATGAGAAAAAACCTGGGACAGAAGTCCGGATTGCGAAGCTTCCCTTTTCCCCTGCATCATGGATTGCCTCCCAATTATTACATTTACATGAAAACCTGGGACAGATTTTCAGCACATTGTCATTGTGGGACTACATCAAAGTAGATTGGGGGGCTTTCCCATGAAGAGTAGAGCCCTAAATATTGCTCTGCAGCTGTGTCCCTCACTTTGAATACAGCCATCATCTGTAACATCTTTTGTGGATTCTGATTTTCTAGCATAAGTGGAGACATGAAAAATATGATATTTTTCTGTTTGCCTCCTTTCATCATTAGATATAGGATCATCAAAATGCTGCTTTGAAGGATTGATAGCATGTTGGATACACTGTTATGCACACAAGCCCTAGCATGACAGAATTTTTAGCATGACAGAATTTTTTCTGATAAGCAGTCATTACACTGTAACAAGCTAACAGCAAATGCTCAACACTCGTAATTGAGCCCATGGTTGATCGCATTTCATTCAAAACTAGGAGATGAAATTTGTTGATAGGATTTACTGACCGCTTTAATTTTCTACTGTCTCAAGTGATCCATCATTTGGAAAATAGAATGACACATTCTCAACTGAAATGTTGTAAAGGAATTAAAGTAGTTCTGATTCCTTTACCATTTCCAAAATTTTAAAATCAAAGCACAATTAAGGTCTCTATTTACATTTTCAACAATGTTAGGCCAATGTCTCTGCAGCCAAGTAATTGTAAATGCATCAGCAAGCTTATCTCTATACATGAAGAAGTGATCCACATTAGTTAAGTTGGTTCTGGTAGCAATATACATATCTCTATTAGAGTTGTATTTATGCATTTAGTTTGCTAGCTGAATGTTGGAATTTGTTTAATTTTGCCAGTGCGGTATTTGAAAGGATCCATAGCCAAAAATTTTAGAACTTATTGTGGCCAGCCATAACCTCTCCAAGATCCCGCAAAAGTAGGGGGTTAGATACTACATTTTCTTTTTAAATTGTGACCGTCCTTGACTAAAATGTTAAGGATTCGTAGCAGATCCCAAAATTTTGGGACAAACAAAGACATTGGTATTGAATTGAGATGTTTGACCCCAAGCTTAAGGTACAAGTAGCAGAGACACCTAACCAAATTAGAAGAAATCTTAACACAGAAAGTAGTATGAGTATGTCCAACATAAATAATAGGGAAAATTATAGTAAACTCACCTGTGGTTTAGCCCATTTTCACTTTGTCTACTTGTGATTTAAAACTTAACACTTTGCCCACTTGAGTTTCAATCTATTTACTCTCCGTTACCCACCTCACCCTCAAACATTAGAAAAACACATTTTTAATACAAATCACAACATAACACAGATCAAAACACAAACTCTTTGAAATCTTTCCTCACAAGCCCTAGAATCACAAAAATCCTTCTCCAAAATAAGAAGGCTAGGTCAAGGCTAAAAGAGCAAAGCTTGAAGAGATACCTCCAAAAGAAACTACGGAGTTTGAGCCATTCTCAGCTGCAAGATGTCGGATCTTTAAAAGATTAAACAATAACAAGAAGGTAGCTTACATGAAAGATTTAGATCTTCATGTATGTTATAATCGTTTGAGTAATTGGTTCTAATTTTCCCCCTATAGCTAAAGGCCTTGTAACTGAATTGGCATCTTCCCATACACAAAGTGTTTGGGGGTTTAGGGGGGAAATGATTCGAACTGCGGGGTTAACATCATATTGTAATTATCTCTCAAAAAAAAAAAAATTCCCCTATATATAAATGTTTCAGATTTAATAAATTTGCATTATATAATAATAGCGTTAATGTCACTATTTTTCTCACTTTTTTTCTTTTTAATGATTGCTAGAGAACAGAAGATGAAGCCTTTTCCCACAGAGTGATGGGGCACTGTCATCATCCTATAGAAGCAATACAAAGCTTGAACACTTATAGAGTAATTTTCTTTTCCTTTCTAGATTAGATGTGACTTTTTATGCTTCTGTTCCTTGTGATATGGGATTCAATAAAATCAATCAAGAGGCGACATTAGTTTTTCTTTTTAATATAAATAAATTTAGCAGGTTGTAGAGGAGCCGAAAACCTTTTCTTCTTTCAGGGAACGGCTTTACCACTTACAGGCAAATTTTCAACCTTTCTGTTCAGTAGTAATCTTCAAAGGGTTCGTGGTTTTGATTTGTGTTATGTTGTGATTTGTACTAAAAAGGCGTTTTCCTAACATCTGAGGGTGAGATGGGTAATAGAGAGCAAACCATTGAAGCTCAGGTGTGCAAAGTGTTAAGTTTTAAACCACAGGTAAGTAAAGTGAAAATAGACCAAACCACAGGTGGGTTTACTGTAATTTCCCCTAAATAATATTATTTCTTACAGCAGCACTCATTATTTAGAAATACTACTATTTAGAAAAGTTAAGTTAATAATCTCAACTACTCTCTAGCTTTTGGTATTGTGGAAATGTAACGTCGCTTACCAAGGTTTCCTCTTCTACTAGTGAATTTTGTGGCCTCTGGGAAGTGGTCGGTGGTCATATATATATATATATATATATATATATATATATATATATATATTCTTTAATCTCTTAAAAATAAAAAGCTAAAATACATTTTAAACAATCAAGTTTGAAGTCACTTCTATATTAGCTTTCTGAATTTCAATTTTTCGTTTTTTCTTTTTTGTTTATCCAAATTTTTTAATTTCAAAAATTGCAATTTATTCCCTTAAGAATTACAATGATATCAATGTGACCCTTTCATTAAAGTGATACTAACAAAAGTACCACATTAACTTCATTATAATGCTCGAATATCAAATTGGAATTTTCAAATTTCAAATCCTGATTCTCAGTTATCAAACTCTTGACAAATGATCCTAAATTTAGAGTGTCTAAAGTGCATCTAAGAATAATGTGATTCCTATACATTTTCAGCGGCGGATGTTGTTATCAAACACATTAAACGTGATAGTTATAAAAGAGAAGAAAAGGACAAATTACTTGAGAAGCATCTCTACAAGTCTAGAAGCAGATATAATGCAAACGTCCAAGAAAGCGTGAGCAAGCTTAGGGTTCAAGTAATTATATGACAAGATGCAATCCAGAACTTGTTACTAATTTCATCCCAATTTGATTGAATATCCTAGTATTTAGCTATTTTTGTACTAGATGTTTTTTAATTTGGTCCTTCTAAAAGGTTTGGACAGTTAAGAATAATTATAGTCCACACTTCTTATTATTTTTACTAATTATTCACAGACTCCACACAAGTCCAAAAAACCTAATAAAATTTTATCTTAAAACATGATTTCAAAAGATGTATATCTTTGTCAATCTGTCACATGGGAATCTAGAATAAGGAGTGCATAATAAGATTTTAAAAGTAATTCTAACATTATACAAAAACTCATAAATTTTGTTATAACTATCTTATGTAGTAAATTATGACTAATTATTTATCACTTTTAACTAATAATTTTTCTCCCCACTCAAGTTAACTTGTGTCACATCAACATTTGTGACAAAAATTATGATTTTTTTAATTGGTGCTGAAATTCTTATAAGATTTTCTTTTTGAAAAATGTTGAAACAACATAATTTTATATAATTTTGACCGCAACTTATTATGTGACTAATTGTAAGTAATAATAGTATAGTAGTGAAGTAATAGTAGTATAGCAGTGAGTCCATATAAGTTCATTCCTCTACCATTCATGAGTCACGCAAATTGTTGCTATATTTGTACAGAATTACGTAATCCTAGAATTGCTCTTTGCTAGAGGGGGTTAGACGGAGCAATCTCCATTTCTACTTCTGGGAAAAGGTGTCCGTCAGATTTTGCCCCACACAACAAGTTTTTGGTATATCCCAGGGACCGCCAGAAGTTTTGACAGCTTTATTAATATCTTATAAAAGATTTTCTAAAATTAATGATTAATTCATGTCCTAAATTCATAAATTAACCGGACCCTTATTAATTAATGGAAACACATACACACGGAAAATTATTAGGTACTCTCGGAGTATTATAAATGTGTGCTCTCTCTTCTCATATGAATGGTAGGTCCCACCATGAATTTAATTAGTGGGGTCCACCATTCATGTGAGAGGAGGGAGCATGCATTTATGGTACTCCGGGAGTACACAATAATTTCTCCATACACACACTAAAGTACATCAAACCATATTTATTGCCTTTGTTGCTCAGTACAGTTACATAAAATATTGTAGTAATACTCATCCTTTCATGCTTGTATTATTCATTTATTTATATGGATTTTACTAATGTGTGTCCTAAAGGCACACAATATTATACTACTTTTAGAAAAAAGTTTTATCGAGAATTGAAAAAATTTTGACAGCTTTTTCAATTTTCGATAAAATTTTTTCAAAAACGGATTTGTTAATATATGTCCTAAGGGCATATATTAACCGAACCCTATTTATATATACTCTTGCACATGCCACCTCTTGTATAAGAAAATCAAGATAAAATTTTTATTTGAAGAAGTAAGAAACTATATACATAAAAAATATATGTCATACAAAGTTAATCTCATTTGTATAAGAATTTTGATATGTATTTGCTAAAGGCAATATCCACTCATTAAAAACTTTTAAGAATGACAACAAATATCATCATTTTTCAATAATAAGCAACTGAGTTTTGCTAAAACTTTATCACAATATTTAAATTTTTGCAATGAATGATGTTATATGCTACAATTGAAACTCTTCATCAAATATCTTCAACCATACACAATAAAAAAAATTTCATTCATATTTTCTTATTTATCATTTTACATGAGTCTAGGTGCAATCTTTAGTTTAATTAGTTTTTATGAACACCCATTTTAGGAAAGGAAAAAATATGTAACAAAAGGAATGTGTAATCAAATTTTTCATTAGATAAATTATAAGTTTTGAAGATTTAAACTTAGAAAATCAATGTTCTTTAGGTAACAAATAAAACACCTTAATTACCATTCTAACTTTCTAAATATTACTACCATCTAAAATTCAAAATACGTGAAAATTTTTTTTGGGATATTAAAATTTAGTGGGAGTATTTTAGCCACTACACAATGGAATATATTAAGAATCATAAGCTTTCCATTAGGGTTTTATTGAGAGAATAAATATATGACATATTTACTTTTTTTCCAAAATATTAATGAAGAATTGTTTGATTTTAAAGTTTAAGGAGGAATTGTGAACTACCCCTAATGTAAAGGATCAAAAATATTTTAATCCTAATTTTATGCGTTTTTACTTAAAATGGTGCATAAATAAAAAATAAATACAAAACAAAATATAGAAAAATTCAACCCAAGAAAACTGTACGTGAAACAGTGAATTTTGGCTCAACAAAAATTGACTAATAAAAAAATAATTCTAGAAACACAAAGAATGGCACAACATTTTCATAGTATCTTTACAATTTTGTTATATTTTACTCAACTTGTAAAGAATTGACACTTGAAAATATTATGACGACAACAAGATGTCTTAATATTTTCACAAGAGAAATACTATATTCACGATATTTTCATTATATATCATAAGTAGTAGGTTGTTATTGGTGGACAACAAAGTGATTTTATTGGTAAGTTTAAATTAGAATAACAATTTACCACCTAAGATTTGTTATGAAAATATTGTGGATGTAGCACTTTTTTTTTCTTCCTAATACCTTTTTTTTTAACTGTGGTTGGTTTCACTTTCCAATATGATATTTTATTATTTTATATAAATTAACATCACAATAATTGTGAAAAATACTATGATAATTTGTTGTGTTAATATTTTATTATTATTATTATATAAGCAGGTCCAACAGAGGCAAGCATAACGGTGGAAATTGAAGCAACCAAAGTACTGTAAATCAATTTCCGTATAATATATATATATATATATATATATATATATTGTAAGGACCAGATTTGATTTAAATCCAGAATAGGAATGGATCCAGGCCCACGTAGCCCAAACAATAAATTTATAGAGTGCAGGAGAAAAAGCTAGTCTGAATCTTGGGCCGAGATCTTGGATTTTAGCGTTAAAAGGCCAGAGCTATACGCGTAATCTATGCAAATAGTATCCTCGGACATGCCCTAGTGCTATGATTTGAGAATACTTCCAGTCCCCTTTCCTTTCTCCTTCCTTCGTATTATATACTATGACTTTTTTACCTTTTTCATCATCCACGTGTGGACTTGGCGTTGAAAGTTCTTTTTCTCCATCTCTCTTGCCTTTTCTTGTATCTTTCATTCTTAGCTGGAAGGCTGCCTGTTCACTGTTCAGGTATCACCTCCACATTAATGCGGCCAGAAGGTTAGCTGGGCGGCATTTAATGCGGAGGTGACAGTACCCTTAGATATTTGTTATTTCTTACTCTTATCCTTTATTTGATATTTTCCCCTTCATTTTGCTGTAAGGTTTGTCCGAGGTGTTACTCTAAATGACTGATAAGTTTACCAGATACCTCGGATAGAAGTTCCGAGGTGGCTATCGTCCTCGGACATGGTCAAATTCCTCACGAGCACTCTTTACCTCTCCTCGGAGGATAATTTTATCTCTTCTTTTGTTGGTTGTCCTCGGATATTCTCTCACCCTCAGATTGAACATTGGGCCTGGCCCTTTCTTATACAGTTTGTATATATGAGACTAGATATTGGGCCTGGTCTCCTCCAACGTAGTTTGAACACAGGGTACAATTGGTCCCCACATATATATACATACATACATACATACATATATATATATATATATATATATATATATATATATATATATATATAAACAAACCAAAGTACGGTAACATTGTGCACGGTAGCAATAACTCATTGGCTATTTTTATATATAGATAATTATATCCCTTTCATGACATGAACAGAGCTAAATAATACATCTCTGATTGTTTCAGTCTTCTGTATCAATCTATTTCCAAATTTGCTCATAAAAAAACACATTATTTCCCATCAACAAAATTTAGCTACATAAAATTTGTTTACAAGTTTTGAAAATACATCACTTTTACATATACTCATTTTCAATGATTGTCCCATTTGGTACGCAAGTTTAAACACATATTTTTAGTTTTTAAACAATATTATACATATTTTCATATAATTTTTCACCCACATATATATCTAAAAAAATTAAAAACTGTTATTTAAATACACATATCAAACACAAGCCATAAAATCACATCATTTTTACATATATTCATTATTAATCCTATTTTTGTTAGCACCTATCACAATGTCACCTCGACAATTGTGAAAAAAAAAAAGATAAATTTTTTATTGTGTTTCTAACGCAGCAATTGTAATGTTAATTTAATTTAGTTCAGGTTGCTTATGATCTAAGAGAGCCTTTTCTACCAAATTAATGTCAAAGCAAATAGGAAAGACAACCAGCTGTATTGCACAATTGGCTTATGATTTAGGCCATGACGCTGCCTACTTGTAAATTAGAAGAAATCTCAGACGTGTGGTTGGTGGAACTTGTTACAGAGAGAGAGAGAGCCAACTTTTGCTACTTGGGTAAAAAGGCAAGATGGTAAATTGACCAATATGTACATGTCTTCTTCTAGAATACTATTTTTTATTTATTTTTTTAACGTCACTGTCATTTACTGTTTTGTTGGGAGTGGGAGAATTTTCCCAATCAAAAGAAGGCACCTATAATGTGCAGTCATAATCAGAGGTCTGTGAAAGGTTTTATTGCCTGATTACAATTTTTTGAACATGGCTTTTGTTTAGTGGTCAAAGGCAACACGCGACACATATCAAAGGCTGGACACGTGTTACGTATCTAACACGTCCAGTGACATTGGTCACTAGTCAGAAGTTAAGTCTCAATTTTTATTACAGTGGTAATTACTACAATTGGAGTCTCATTGAGCATGAGCATAAAAATTTTATATGAAATTCTTTACATAATGTTTATGAGATTTTTTTTATAAGAATGTTTGAGTTTTTAAATGGATGTTTATTCATTGCACTTTCTCATGCATCAATGATTCTACTTAATTTAGCTATATTCTTATGTATTTATTCTGTCTTCACTCTTCATCTTTAACTCTCAATCAGCCTTTTGTGATAGACAATTAGACATCTCATCACACATGCTTAACCCCAAACTTTCAACAAGGCTGAAGACTTTATATGATAACTGTCTATACTTTAAACAAATTTACGA
The DNA here is from genome assembly GCA_029955455.1 of Quercus agrifolia. Classification (NCBI taxonomy): domain Eukaryota; kingdom Viridiplantae; phylum Streptophyta; class Magnoliopsida; order Fagales; family Fagaceae; genus Quercus; species Quercus agrifolia. Next base: position 50,965,472 of record JARQAD010000001.1, read on the forward strand.
ATCAAATTAAAAATATTGGTACAATTAAACTTGCAAGTTGCTAGCGCTTTAATATGTGAAAGCTTTGGCATGAGTATTTTTGTTATGAAGATGTGTACCTTTATTTACTTTTTTCTTTTTTCTTTTTTCTTCTTCTTTTAATATAAAGAAATATTGTACCAACCTTTTACTAAAATCTATCAATTTATCCGGTAAATTATTGGGAGCTCATGTAGTCAATACCGGATTAATCATATTCTGTGCCGGATTTACAATGAACCTACTTAAGGAGTATATTGTATTCCATGCTCAAGAGTGTTGGGCTTTGTAGAGCGTAGTTATGTTTGATCTGGTTGACGACCCGATCCGACCCGAATAATGTTGCGTGGTTTTTAATGGGAGATTTTCTGAGACTTAGTCCATAGAGTAGAGGCTTGGGCCGACAGGTTTTGTAGCCCATTGTGAATCCTGTGTGCAGGATGTAAAACCGTTTTTTGGTGATTAGGGTTTTGTATTGTCGTCGTTCTTGAGAGACAAAACACTATACTGCCACACTTTGTATTTTTCCCTGATAATAGTGAAATCCCTGCAATTTTGTAGACTTAGGCAAATTGCCAAACCACGTAAATATTGTCTTGTGCGTGTGATTGTTTTTCTTTAGCGTGTGTTTTCTCTATTTTTTTTGTTTCTCACAGGTTGGGAATTTTGGGTTAATTCCCTACACAAGAGAATTGAGAAACCTTTAGAAAACTCATGCATCAATTTGACACAAAATGGAGAATTATAAATAGCAGCTACAAACCATAGCCATTTTCTGGCTGTCTCAGCCTCACGATTACATTAACATCACGTAGCAAACTTATTACCTAATTAGTACCCGTTTGTTTCAGCGTTTGAAGCCCAAAAGTTGCGTTTTCAAAAAAGCCAGCCCAAAAATAGTGCTTGGTAAGTATAAAACGCTACTTTTTGGAAAAAATTGCGTTTTATATTTGTTGTGAAGAGAACGAGCGTTTGAGTTATGGAGCTCTGGAGGTCCATAAACAAAAAACTAACGCGCTTTTTGAAAATGCACTTTTTGAAAACTCAACTTTTTCATTATGCACTTTTACAAAAAGCTGAACCAAACTCACCCTTAGTTAACCAATTTTTCTTTTCTCAATTTTATTTGATTTTATTGCTTGCAAGTTTAGAGAAGAACAAAACACTGTTTATTTATTAAGCATGGTAATAAGTCCTTTTTGTTTGCAACTTAGATTTTGCTATTTAGTGTGTGGCTATATCTTGTTAATTAAAAAATTAAGGTGATGGATACATATAACTCCTTCTGGAGTTCGTTATTTCATCTGTGTTTTCAAAAATGAATTTTCAATGCTGCTGACTTCTCTGTCAACATACAGTAAATAATTTTTACAAGTTACATTGAGAGGTTAGCCTGGACAAACAATTGTTATATAAAATTTGATTACCAAGCAAAATAATTACTTTCAAATTTTTATTCCTCACACAGTGTCATGCATAGACACGCTGTTGAATACTTCTGTTAAATCTTTCGAAAAACAAGAATTATGCTATAAACATTAAACAGTTAGGAGGAGTTCAGTTAAACCCTTAATTAAAGGATAAATCCATGTTTCGTATCTTCACAAAATAGTAAACTTAGGTATAGACGTATAGTTTTTTTAGGTGCAGTAGATTAAATTACTCAATTAAATTCAATCACATAATTTTAATGAATCTAATTGTTTTTGAAAAAAATAACATTATTTTTGCTTTATTGGTCATTATAACTATGTGTTTAAATTTAATTAAGGACCCTAATATTCAATATAAAAAACCATAACTAAGTTTTGCCATAACTATGGGAGAAAAATGTTTTTGGGAATGTGAGAGTGGAGTTGAACCGGTTGAAAAAGGACCTAGCTAGAGAAGAGAGGGCAGCCATGGTTAGTGGGAATAATCTTAAGATGAGACATATTAAAAAAGAAATTGAGGCGCCGCAGGATAGGGAAGCTATGATGTGGGCTCAACGATCACGAATCCTATGGGCAAATAAGGGGGATAAAAATACAAAGTATTTCCATAGTTGTGCCTCAAAGAGATATAGGAAGAACTCATTGGAAGGTATTAGAGATGAGGGTGGTGTATGGAGAACTAGACAGGAGGATATTGGGGAAATGATGGTGAACTACTTCAAGTCTCTGTTTACCTCAACAGTCTCCACAAGCATCTTAGATTGTGTGCCTACAGTGATAGATGAAGAGATGAATGAAAGTCTATGTAGGGAGTTTGAAGCAAGTGAAGTAGCTACTACCCTCCAAGAAATGGCGGCCCTAAAAGCTCCAGGACCGGATGGCATGCCTCCGCTCTTTTAACAACATTTTTGGAGCACGGTAAATCATGATGTCACCTCATCCATCTTGTCATGGTTGAACTCAGGTACTATACCTGCTCCCCTAAACCATACTTTTATCACACTTGTTCCAAAAATAAACTCCCCTGAACATGCACTACAAAAAAATCGTCCTGTCCCAGCGTTTTTTTCCCAGCGTTTTTACGAACCGCTGTAATAAATAAGCCTGTACCAGCGTTTTTTGAAAACGCTGGTATAGGAAATCCTATTACAGTGGCTCAAAACCAGCGCTTTAAAAAGCGCTGCAATAGGAGGCCTATAACGGCGTTTTTAAAAAACGCTGGTATAGGAGGCCCAAAAGCGCTGGAATAGGGTTACTGATTTCCCATAGGGGGAAAGACCTATCCCAGCGCTTTTAAAAGCGCTGGAATAGGTGGACCTTATTCCAGCGCTTCGAAAAGCGCTGGAATAGGTCTTTCTCCATAAGCGAATAGAGGGACCTGTCCCAGCGTTTTTGAAAGCGCTGGGACAGGTCCCTCCATTCCCCTATGGAGAAAGACCTATCCCAGCGCTTCAAAGAGTTTTTGAAAGCGCTGGGACAGGTCCCTCCATTCCCTTATGGAGAAAGACCTATCCCAGCGCTTTTTGAAGCGCTGGGATAGGTCACCTATAGGGATTTTTTTTTTTTTTTTAATATAAGATATAATTTCTACTCTAACCTAATTTAAGTGTATATGTGTATGAAACTCCCTCCTAGAGACTTGAACCTCAGTGCTTGCCCTCCACATCCCACAAGCACTTATACTTGTGGAGGGATTTGGTAATTATCAAGTGACCAATACTCCCCTAAACCTATAAAAAGACCAAAGTACCCCCTAAAACATTGAAAAAGAGCAAAAACACCTCGATACCTAGAAAAAGACCAATATACCCCTGAAACCTAATAAATGACTAAAATACCCCAAAAACATAAAAAATGACCTAAGCACCCCGAAGGCATCAAAAATGACTGGAGTACCCCTTATGTCTAAAACTAGCCAAAATACCCTTGATTACTTGAATAAGAACAAAATACCCCTATAAGTTTGATAAATGACCAAAATGCCCCTAGAAAGACAAAAAAAAGTCCAAAACACACCTAAAACCCAGAAAATGACCGAGAAACCCCCAAAACATAGAAAATGACCAAAATATCCCAAAAACATCGAAATGAATCCTAAAAGCTAGAAAATGACAAAAGCACCCCCCATGCATAAAAAAGGTGGAAAACCCCTTGATTACTTGATTAATGTTTATTGGGTTTTAAATGGGTACCCAATTATGATCCAAGTATCATTTCTACAAATCAACTAACTTTAAAATACCCCAAAACCACTAAAATTACCAAAATACCCCCTTAAACATAAAAAATGGCCAAAATATCCCCAAAACCCAAAAAAAACCAAAAAAACCCCAAAACCTACAAAATGACCAAAATACCCCTGGAACCCAAAAAATGACCAAAATATCCCCAAAGTCCAAAAAATGACCAAAATATTGCCCAAAACCTAAAAATTACCAAAATACCCCTGAAGTCCATAAAATGACCAAAATACCCCCAAAACCTAAAAGATTACCAAAGTACCCCCGAAACCTAAAAATTACAAAAATACCCCTGAAATCCAAAAAAATTACCCAAATACCCCCCGAAACCTAAAAAATGGCCAAAATACCATCTAAACCTAAAAAATGGCCAAAATAACCCCAAAGCCTAAAAATTGATCAAAACAACATTGAAACCTAAAAATGACCAAAATACCCCCCAAAACCTAAAAAATGACCAAAATAACCCTGAAGCCTAAAAATTGACAAAAATAATCCCGAAACCTTAAAATGACCAAAATACCCCTCTAAAATCATAAAATAACCAAAATACCCCCTAAATCTAAAAAATGACTAGAATACTCCTGAAACCTAAAAATGACCAAAATACCCTCAAACCTATAAAGTGACGACAATGCCCCTAAACCTTTGAAATGATCCAAATAAACCCAAAACCTCAAAAATGGCCACAAACAACCTGAAACCTCTAAAATTACCAAAAATACCCTGAAACCCTTAAAACGAACAAAATACCTCTAAACCTATAAAACAACCAAAATACCCCTCAAAATATCTAAAATGACCAACATACCACTAATCCTATAAGATGAAAAAAATACACCCGAAACCTCTAAAATTACCAAAATAGGGATTTATGGGGTATTTTGGTCATTTGTTATGTTTAGGGAGTATTTTCGTCATTTTTTTAGTTTTAAGGGGGATTTTGATAATTTTTTAGGTTTAGGGTGTATTTTTCTCGAATTACAAAATTAAGGGGCATTTTCGCTCATTTTTTAGGTTTCGAGGATAGTTTGGTCATTTTTTGGTTTAGGGGTTATTTTGGTCATATATAAGTTTTAGGGGTACTTTGGTCATTTTTTAGGTTTCAAGGGGTATTTCAGTTAATTTCTAGGTTTTGAGGGTACTTCGATCATTTTTTAGGTTTCGATAATATTTTGATCTTTTTTAGGTTTCTAGGTTATTTTGGTAATTTTCAGGCTTCGGGGTTATTTTGGCCATTTTTAAGGTTTCGGGGGTATTTCGATCATTTTTAGGCTTCTAGGTTATTTTGGTCAATTTTCAGGCTTCAGGGTTATTTTGACCATTTTTATTAAATTTTCCGGAGTATTTTGGTCATTTTTAGGTTTTAGGGGTATTTTGGTTAATTTTTAGGCTTCAAGGTTATTTTGGCCATTTTTAAGGGTTCAGAGGTATTTTGGTAATTTTTTAGGTTTCGGGGGTATTTTGGTCATTTTTTGGGTTTTTGGGATATTTTGGTCATTTTTAGGTTTTGGGGATATTTTAGTCATTTTCTTTTACGTTTTGGGGGTATTTTGGTTATTTTTTAAGATTTTGAAGTACTTTGGTCATTTACACTTTAGGGGCGTTTTGGTAATTTTAATAATTGGGTAATTTGGTGGGTTAAGGTTTACCCATAATAATTGGGTTGGGTTGGGTTGGGTTTGGGTTAGAAGCAATTAGATAAATGAGTTTTAATTGGTAAATGAGTTTTATATATCTAACCCAATTAAAATATTAAATTATATTTTAATATTGTTGGTCCTCGAGTCTCATCTTACATTTTTTTAGCTATTACATTATATTTTACTAATTTTTTGTGAGGAATTATATTTTATTAATTTGAAGTATTAAATTAAAATATATTAAATTAGTTTGAAGTATTAAATTAGATTAAATTTTGTTAAATTGATTTATTAAAAAATATTTTTATTAATTAATATAATTTATTTTATTAATTTGTACTGTTAAATTTTATTTTATTAATTTGAAGTATTATATTCAATCTTATTAATCAAGAAAATATTAAATATTACTATTTAATTTTTGAAACTACCCTATCCCAGCGCTTTTTGAAGCGCTGGAATAGGGTGATCCTATTCCAGCGCTTCAAAAAGCGCTGGGATAGGATCAATCCGGAAGGGAATGGAGAATGACCTATCCCAGCGCTTTTTGAAGCGCTGGAATAGGGTGACCCAATCCCAGCGCTTCAAAAAGCGCTGGGATAGGATCAATCCCTAAGGGAATGGAGAATAACCTATCCCAGCGCTTTTTGAAGCGCTGGGATAGGGTGACCCTATTCCAGCGCTTCAAAAAGCGCTGGGATAGGATCACTCCCTAAGGGAATGGAGAGTGGCTTATACCAGCGCTTTTTAAAGCGCTGGGATTGGGTCACCCAATTCCAGCGCTTCAAAAAGCGCTGGGATAGGTCATTCTCCATTCCCTTATAGATTGATCCTATCCCAGCGCTTTTTGAAGCGCTGGAATAGGGTCACCCTATCCCAGCGCTTCAAAAAGCGCTGGGATAGGTTATTCTCCATTCCCTTAGGGATTGATCCTATCCCAGCGCTTTTTGAAGCGCTGGGATTGGGTCACCCTATTCCAGCGCTTCAAAAAGCGCTGGGATAGGTCATTCTCCATTCCCTTACGGATTGATCCTATCCCAGCGCTTTTTAAAGCGCTGGAATAGGGTGACCCAATCCCAGCGCTTCAAAAAGCGCTGGGATAGGTTATTCTATATTCCCTTATGGATTGATCCTATCCCAGCGCTTTTTGAAGCGCTGGGATTGGGTCACCCTATTCCAGCGCTTCAAAAAGCGCTGGTATAGGTCTCAAAAAACGCTGGAATAGGGTGACGCTAAATTTCACTGACTTTTCAGTTCCCACGTTTTTGGCCCTCCTTTTTCCCCACACGTTTTTTCATTCTTTTGTTTCTTGTCATTCTTTTTTGAACTCAGACATACAACTTCCCTTTCCCACTTCTATATTCTCCCCCTCCCCTTATCACTTCTACAATCTCCACTACCACCCAAGGTTTTTTAAAGTGTAAGTCTTTCTATTTTAGCTTATGGGTTTGCTTTGATTTGGTTTTTATTTAATGGGTCATGGAGTATTTGTGTTTTGGCTTATGGGTTTGCTTTGATTTGGTTTTTCTTTAATGGGTCATGGAGTGTTTATGTTTTGGCTTATGGGTTTGCTTTGATTTAGTTTTTCTTTAATGGGCATTGGAACTTTTGTGCTAATTTTTGTTGTTTGCTTGTTTTGGTACAGAAAACTCTTATTCAAATTTGGATATTTGAGCAAAATGACCTGAGCATCAAAGGTTGAATCATTGTAAGTTTCTTTACAAGTTTGTAAATCTTGTATTTTTTTTTTCTTAATTTCTATTTAATTTTTCTATAGTGTGTAGATTTTAAAATTTTTTGTTATTAGTTTTGTGGTTTAGCTAGCTTGAGATTAATTTTTTTTAAAAGCCCACTGCCCACTAATGTGTACAGGGAGATTCTTCCATTTTATGAGGATTTCTACTTAAAAATTATATCTTAAATGTGTTATCTATATATATATATATATATATATATATATATATATATATATATGTATGTATGTATGTATGTATGTATATGCTTGGTTTAGTTTTTTTTTTTTCATTGAATGCAGAGAATGAGAATAAGAGAGAATTAGTTATGGATGAGAATTAGTTTTTATTAAGCTGTGTTTGTGTGTGTGTGTGTTATTATATTAGAAGTTACAATTATTACTTTATATGAAATTATAGTAATTTTTTATAATCTTAGAAAATTAAGAAAGTTGTGGCTTTCTTTTTTTTCTTTTTTGGTTTCATTTGGTGTTATTGGCCTAGGTGTTGGGGTTTCACTTTTGTCATGAGTAAATAATCTCACAAAAGTCTCTTTATATATATATATTGTTGCTAAATTTTCATGCACCATGACTCATTAATCTAATATGTTGGAAGTTTGTGAACACCTTTTTTATGGCTATAATTCCACTCAAGAAACTTTTGTTAACTCTTAGCCCTGTAATTTTGCTCTAAGTAAATTAAGTACAGAATCTTTACTGATTTTGTTATATACTTTATTTTTGTGATTAATCATTAACTTTGCTAGATATTGGGTTATGTTTAAGTGTGGTTTTGAGGTTAATTTGGTTAATAGCTATCTGGGGTTTACTCTACTTTATAATTCACTTCTGTGTTACCTACACTTCAGGGACAATTGTGTTTCAAATTGGGGTTTCTTTGTGAGTTCCATTCCTGACAAAAGTGGGGTTTCCATCCGTTTATGATTTTGGATTATACTCTATGTATATCTTTTTTTTGTTAGTTTTAGTTCTCTATTTCACAAAAGTGGGGTTTCCATCCTTTGAATTTATCATTTCTTATATGTGTTCAAGATATAAAAGAAAGTAGAATCCCATTCTGAGTCTCCAATCCTCGTCGAAGGCACCCAATCCATCAATTTGACCAACTTTGATCTCCATTCTGCTCTCCATTCTTATAAGAGTTCTTTCAATGATTTTTGGTTACATCTTGATGTAATTGGGATGTGAAAAGGCTAATGCATTCAGTACTAATAACTGAAAGGTTTTCTGATTTTGGTCCTTTCATTTCATGGCCTAAAATGTGGCCGTTTCTTTTATTAGTAGGTTTTTAGGTTATGGGTCAAATGTCCTTGTCTCACCATCCTTATTGAGTATCTAGACTTGTCTGCGTTATATATATATATATATGCCTCTCCTCTTTTTTGCCAATATGGTACTTTGCAAGGCATTTATGTCAAACTAAAGGCTTACATTCATCTATGTCAATTCATGTTTGGTTTCTTAGCCAACCATTGCATCCGAAGTGGGCTTAACTCATTGAATTTTGTTTTTTGAGTGCTTAATGTAGCGTTGACCAAGTATACTAGTACTAAAAATATAGCTAACATTTGCAAACAGTTGGTTCCAAATAACAATCTGAATTGACCTAAATGACAATAATGTATAAATACTATTATTTAATATAACATGCCTTTGCAATTTGACAATGCAATTATTTCTACCATTTTTATTCCTTTTGAATTGATGAGTAAGTTTTGCTCTTGACTTCTTGCAGTATTTATTTTATTTATTTTTTATTTATAGTAAAAATACTTGCATAGTGTAAGAGAGTGCAAGATTTTAAATACATCATCTATCAATATATATCCCAAGAGAGAAAGAGAGAGAGAGAGAGAGAGAGAGTTAAAACTACAACTAGAACTACAAGTCTGCTATGACACGTCTAATTTATCAATATTTCAAACATGAATCAAGCAAGCGCCTTTAACAATGCTTCTATGCATTAATGTTTCCACTCAATTTAGTTGATAATTTTATTTTACTTTGTCATTGTGTTTTTTATTAAAAAAAAAAACAACTCAATTCTGATTGTTTGATTTGTTAAATTGCTAGATTAAACATTTGGTGGCTACTGCAATATCTTTGGCATCTCCCGTGGAGCAAAGCAAGGTAGCAACTAGTAAGTTAACCTCTCATTCTCTGCCTACGTATGATTAAATTATTAAATAGCTCATGTTTACTATGGAACAAATGCAAACTAGCAAAATATTGGAGCTTATCTTTTGGTTTGCATATATTTGCACACCTCTCCCTATTTTAGTTTATAGTTTGTTCTCTTAATGTACTTAGTTTAGTAGTTTCTTCTCTTATTACACGATTTTGGACATAAAGTCAACTAATTTACGTCTTTTAAGTTATCTTAGTAGTCTATAATTTAAATTTAGATTTTGCAAGATTAGCAGATTGCTGTAAGTTTGAGTTCCTCTTTCTGGGAGCAAACCAATGAATTGCTAAAGGGTGAGTAAAATCTACTTCATAATACACTACTAGTCTATAATTATATGTCAAAATTTCTGCTATGGTGGGTTGTTGATTTGGAGCAAGCGGGTGGCTTGCATGGTGATATAAGGTGGTTTACTTTTCATTATTGGGAGTGTTGATTGTTTTGTGAATATTGTGATATTATTGTTCAACTATGTGTGAATTTATTTTATCTCCTCTTAGTAAATTCAAATATTCTGCTGTGGTGGGTTGTTGATTTGGAGCAAGCGGGTGGCTTGCATGAAGATATAAGACAGTGTATTTTATTTTGGGAGTGTTGATTGTGTTGTTCCTATTGTGCTATAATAATTGGTGATGAACTTAGTCATTCTCACTAGAATTTCCTTAATAATTCCATCTTTTATGTGATCATCTAAGTTTACTTTTTATCTATTGCTGCTTGAGTAATACTTATGCATTGGTGTATTTAGTGATTAGCCCTAGGTAGACTAAGTAGCCCTAGGCAGACTAAGTATGGATCTAACTTGACTTATATTTTTTAGTTTCTTGAACACTAGATTCCTAGGTGATTGGAATGGTTTAGCATTTTAAAGCTTTTTCAACATTAGCTATGGAGTCAAATTCAAGGCATTCTTGATTATTACCCATGATTAAGTTTAGATTTTTCATCATTGATAAGTATATGTATGGTTTGATTCTGTTTATTCATCAAAATTCTTGTTCTTTGTTTGTAAATCCAATTTCACTAGCTTAGTGCTTCCCACCATGGTGCCCTACACCAATTAAGACATTATATTAAACTAAGAGACCGTAATGATTAGTAACAGAGGGTTAAATCTTAACTAGCATGAATCATTACACTAAGATTGTTATATATATATATATATATATATATATATATATATATATATATATATGTATATATATATATATATATATACATATATATATACATATATATATATATATACATTATATATACATTATATATATACATTATATATACATTATATATATACATTATATATATACATACATATATATACATATATATACATATATATATATATATATACATATATATATATATATATATATATATATATATATATATATATATATATATATATATATATATATATAAGCAAGGGAACTAGTGATCATAGATTAGATTAAACCTAAAAATTAGGCTTTAATTGATATGCACAATTGACTACATATATGTATAAGTAAGTGAATGGCTAATTGTATTATGATTATATACTAAGTACAAGGCAATATATGTGGCTATTAGGTGGTTAAGTTATTATATATATGGTTGTTGGTGTTTTAATTGAGTACTTAAGGTGTAATTTACCATTGGTGTATTAAGTGTAGATTTAAATCTAAACCAATCAAGGAGATCAAGGATTGATGTGGTTTAATAAAGGAAATTGTGAACTTGTAAGTATATATAATATATAGTACTGTTTTAAGAAGCTTTGAAACTTTGTTGGTGAGTTTTTACGTTTAGGGGGTATATTTTGGTCATTCTTTTTGCCACCTTTTTTATTTATTTATTTATTTAAGTCACGTTTTATGTGGTTGTAATTTGATTAAAGACATAAAATTTATTAAATATATAAAATAGTTCTTCTATTTGAATTCAAAATGAAATTTGTTATTTAACATTTATGACCCTATTTCTAAATGAAGTTACCTTTCATTGATGAAGGTATTTTCGAACCACATAAAAGTGCAGTTGAAAGAGGGGAACATAAAAGTTACCTTTCATGACTCAACATTGTCCTTTTAGTTTTGTTTTTCACCATTTCTTTTTAATGGAAATTAACTGTGAAGAGTTTTTGATTTTATTTACATTATTATCCAATGTAAAAAAATTGTTGGCTTCCTCAATCATATGTCATTTAAAACTTGACACAAGTTGGGGTTCTAGTAATTAAGGTGCTTTGGGTGTGATTGCTGTGGTAATTTTGTGTCTAGGATTCAAATTTGTTAAGGATGCAATGTGGACCCAGTCTTTAGTAGATTGATCTCAGGCCCTGCAAAAAGTGTCTTTTTTCATAGTCAGCTACATGTATGCTATATAACCATTAATTCTTGGCCCACTAAAATCCTATTATGAACTCATGGGTTGCTTGCATTTTCTTCTTCAAAGTGGGGGTTTGTGTCTGAATTAGATATAGTGCTAAAAAAGAAAATTTAAGAGTTGGGAATGTTCATGAATATGTGGAGCCTTAGAGTTGGATTAATCATGTTTTTTTTTCCCTATTGTTGGTCACCTACTCTATCCAAATAAAGATTCTTTTTAGTTTTTTTTTTTTTTTTGGTAAACAAGATTCTTTTTAGTTTTTTTACCAAAAAATAGTAGTAATAAAGATTCTTTTTGTTTATCATTTATAATTACTTTTTTTAATGTCTAATTTAGATTGTATTAGTGTTTATTTATTTATTAGTAGAAGGGTGTCATGTCAGGTCAGGTCTATTTTGCTTGGTGTGTTATGACTTTCCGGACTGATGAGTAGTGTGATTGAAATGAGAATCAAGTGCTGTAATGAGGTGTAGGAATATACCAAGGTTGTAAGTAAATGAGTGATCAGAGAGAGGACAATATGCCCAAGTAGTGGCCCAGAATTTGACAAGAACTTTTAAAGAGAAAATATCTATGTGTAGCAGGTAGGAATAGCTAAGTTACCCATTGAGTTAATCCAATAATTTTCAGGTTCATATGATCTAATGTCCTGAGTTTAAGTCTTTCAATCGACACTTTAAATCATCCCAAAATTACACTTTCTTCTAATTACCCTGATGTGAGTATGGTATTAAAAGACTACCTCAAAGAGTCTTATACACCCATGTTTATAAGTATAAACTTAGAAAAAAATAAAAAAAGGTTTAATAGCCAAGTAATCAAGTGATCATTTAGGCGGTCTTACAGTGCTTGATTATTACAACCACCTCAAATAGAGGAATAAAAAAATTATTTGTCCCTGAATTATTGCAAGCAGCAAAGTGATGTAAACTCATTCATTCCGAAAATGAAATTAAGCTTGTTTAGAGCTTAGACTCGGGTTTATTAATACAATAAGGTAAATTTATGGGTTTTTAGAAGTTATCTTAAATTTAAAGTCACCCTATAAGTATTTTTTTGTAAGTGTATTTTTATGTTGTTTATTAAATCCTCGTAAAACTTATCTTAGTTATTAATTGTATTGTGGTTTTGTGACTAGGACCTTGGAAAACATTTTCCATTTCTTTGTATTGATGGTTGTTTCGTACTTATTGAATCTTTTGCATAAATTGCTCACTAATCACTTTTTGAGAAATTTATTGAAAGATTAATACCTACTTGATATGCTTAACTGAAATTAGTCATTTTGAGTGTGTTTTAATTGCTAATGTAGCACTTGGTAGTAATACTAGTTGTTTAGCACACTAATCCATCGTGTGTTTCTTAATTCGTAGGATGGTGATGGTGATTCTGCAGTGGATATCCAATCTCCCGGTGCTCAGTGCTTATCATCTGATGATACACAGTAGGCAATACTTTGGGCACCTATTTTGGAGTAGGTGATACGCAATAGAATATATTCTTTTGTGTAGGACATTCTATATAGTTAGAAAGTATTCTTTTGTGTAGGACATTGTACATAGTTGTTTAGAATGTATTATTTTGTGCATAAAATTTTAGACATTTGGAATGTAATTATTGATATGGTTTAATTAAATATATTTAGTTTCTTGGTTTAATGTGGTATAGTATATGTTATTGGAAAATAGGTATTGGAAAATATGTATTTAAAGTACATTACAGGTGCTAAAAAAATAAAAAATAAAAAAAAAAGGATCTATACCAGCGCTTTTGAAAGCGCTGGCATAGGTCCTTTTAAATTATACTGACCCAATACCTATTCCAGCGCTTTTGTGAACGCTGGAATAGGTACAGCCTATGCCAGCGCTTTCAAAAGCGCTGGTATAGGCCTTTTAAATTATATTGATTTAAGACCTATACCAGCGCTTTTTAGAACGCTAGAATAGGTGCCCCCTATGCCAGCGCTTTCAAAAGCGCTGGTATAGGCCTTTTAAATTCTATTGATTCAAGACCTATACCAGCGCTTTTGAAAGCGCTGGTATAGGTAGTACCTATTCCAGCGCTTTCAAGAGCGCTGGTATAGGTCTTCAATCAACAGAATTTAAAAGGCCTATACCAGCGCTTTCAAAAGCGCTGGTATAGGGCGTATGCCTTTCCCAGCGTTTTTGAAAAGCGCCAGTACAGGTCTGGCGACCCTATACCCACATTCATTGCCCGGCGGTTTGAAGCGCCGGGAAAAAAAACGCCGGGATAGGAATTTTGACCCTATCCCAGCGCTTTTTGGGGCTATCCCAGCGGTTTTGAAAACGCTGGGATAGCCCCGTTTTTTTGTAGTGATGCTCATCAATTTCGCCCTATTAGACTATGTAATGTCCTTTACAAAATTTATTCCAAAATTCTTGCAAATCGCCTCAAAAAATTACTTCCATCCATTATCACAGAACACCAATCTGCCTTCACTAAGGGTAGATTAATTTTTGATAATATATTGGTGGCCTTTGAGACCTTGCATAGTCTACAAAATTATAAGGGGGGTAAGTTTGGTTATATGGCACTGAAATTGAATATGAGTAAAGCGTATGATCGGGTGGAGTGGTATTACTTGGAGGGGATTATGAGGAAGATGGGTTTTAGGGAGAGGTGGATAAATTTGGTTATGGGTTGTGTGAAAATAATATCATATTCTGTTTTGGTAAATGGAAAGCCCTGTGGGAGGATTTTTCCTACAAGGGGGATTAGGCAGGGAGATCCACTTTCGCCCTTCCTATTCCTCCTTTGTACGGAGGGGTTGAATGGTTTAATTAAAAAGGTGGACCTACAAGGTGATATCCATGGCTACTCCCTTTGTCGAAGGGGCCCAAAACTAACGCATTTGCTTTTTGCAAATGATAGTCTTATTTTTTTACAGGGCAACAATGGAGGAGTGCAACAATGTCTTGGAGATACTAAAAGAGTATGAAGAAGCCTCAGGTCAAAAAATGAATAGGGGTAAAACCTCCTTGTTCTTTAGTAAGTCTACTCCAGAGGAGGTGAAGCATGGAATTAAGGCGGCTTTAAGTGTGCCAGAAATCTTGCACTATGATAAATACCTTGGGCTGCCGTCCTTGGTTGGGAAAGGAAAAAAAGAAAGTTTTAACTACATTAAGGAGAATGTATGGCGGAAACTTCAAGAATGGGAAGCAAAATTACTTTCACAAGCCGGAAGGGAAGTGCTCTTAAAGGCGGTCGTACAAGCCATCGCCACTTAAACTATGGGATGTTTCAAATTACTGGTGAGTTTGTGTAATGAAATTGAGGCTCTAATCAAAAGATTTTGGTAGGGCCAAAGGGGCGACCGTAGAAAAATCCATTGGATTAAATGGGAAGAATTGACAAAATCTAAGACTATTGGAGGTATGGACTTTTGAGATCTTGCAATGTTCAATGATTCCCTCTTAGCAAAGCAAGCATGGCGGCTCTTGCATAATAAAACCTCACTCTTTTACAAAGCTTTTAAAGCTCGTTTCTTCCCTAATTCATCACTTATGGAGGCTGTTGATTCAAGGATGGGGTCTTATGCTTGGAAGAGTATCCTTAAAGGACGAGACATCATTCAAAGGGGGGCATTATGGAGGGTTGGAAATGGAGAAAAATCAATATTTGGCAGCAACGTTGGCTACCAAGAAAACATCCAACGTTTCTGCCTACTTGCCCATTGGAGAGTTTTGAAAATCATATCGTAGACTCACTTATTGACCCAAGCACAAGAAGATGGAATGAAGAGATGGTGGATGGATTATTTGTGGAAGAGGATGCTAAGTTGATCAAGAAAATCCCCCTAAGTCGACATGTGACAGAGGATACTCTGTATTGGCCTTACTCGACCTTAGGAAATTACACTTGTAGGTCCGGATATAGGTTCCTTAAAGAAGAAGAGGAGATGCATTTAAATTCTCAAACTCCTCCTATTTGTCATAAGCGGGTTTGGAAGGAAGTATGGCATATGCTGGCCCCTCCGAAGATAAAAAATTTTCTTTGGAGAGCTTGCCGTAATGTACTTCCAACTAAACAAGCTTTAATGCGTAGGAAAATATTAGAGGACCCAATCTGTGAGAGGTGTAAACTAGCTGTAGAGGACTTAGTGCACGCTTTGTGGTCATGTATGGAGCTGGATATAGTGTGGGCTGATAAGGAAAAATGGGGGTTTAGGTGCGAAATTGGGTTCATATGTGTATGGGAGTTGCTATCTTGGATGATAGAGGAAGGGAAGTCATTGGAGCTGTTAGCTTACACGGCTTGGTCTGTGTGGAATCAAAGGAACAGAGTGAGGCTTAATTTGCAAGCCTGTCCGTTGCACCATGTTGCTGAACAGACAGCTGGAATGTTGGCGCAATACAGAGCCAACACAGAAGCAGCAGGTACGCAGGTATGGAGTAACGAAAATGGAGGAAACATGTGGAGAGCACCGCCAGCTAGTTTCGTGAAAATTAACTTTGATGGAGTGGTCTTTGATGACGCAAACATGTCAGGTGTTGGTGTTGTAATAAGGGATAGCTACGGTGAAGTTTTAGCCTCATGCTCAGAGAAGATTTCTCAGGCGTATGAAGCTGAGGTGACAGAGGCATTGGCTACCCAGAAAGCCCTTGTCATTTGCACATGAGCTGGGGTTCCAAAATGTCATTCTCGAAGGTGATGCACTAGGTTTGATTCAAGCTTTGAAATCTCAAGAACAGAACCTATGCTCATTGGGTCTACTGGTGGAGGATGTGAAAATTTACTCGAGTCATTTTCAAAGAGTGTTGTATTCTCATGTAAAGAGAAATGACAATAGTGAAGCTCATAATCTGGCAAGACATGCATAAGCATACTAGATTGTCAAGTATGGATGAAAGACGTACCTCCTCATATTGTTTCGGTTTTACATTCGGATGTAACTCATTTACATTAATAAAAGTACTCAAGTTCTTTTTCACCAAAAAAAAAAAAAAAACCGTTCAAATTATTCTCCAAAAATCTCAAAGAAAATTATATTATTATCTTGTAGGGCTATTTCCTAAGACTTATAATAAGGGGGCTGTATGATGCCTCCACCCTCAATAACACCTTAAAATCATTAGCAAATTCTACTCTTTTTTTCACTCAAAAAAAAAAAGAAAAAGAAAAAGTTGTCAGTCAGTTTTTAACGCAATAAACTAGTCATCTGATCATCCACATGGACAAAAACAAAGCAAACTCTTTTTCTCTCTCAACACTAAAATCAAAATAAAGAAGTTAGATTGGAGTTTTCTTTCACCATGCTTTGCCTTACCCAAAATAAAATAAAACTCGTTTTTTTTAAAATAATTATAAATCTTTATTACTTTTTTTGTATTTTTTTTTCATGGACCATAATACATGAGAACTATATGAAATTAATCTTGGTTTGTTATTATTAATTAATCGATTTATATGTTGAACTTGAATCTATATTGGATAAAGTTAGGCTAAAAATTTGATTGCAATCAATAACTTATAACTCCCATTAAAACAATTAACGTTGTTACATATTAAAATTTATTCATAAATGATAAAATAAAATTTAAAATGAGTAAATTACATATTTAATCCCTATCTTTTACATCATATTTCAATTTGGTCTATAACTTTTTCAATTTTATCAATTTAATCCCTAACCTTTCAGTATTGTGTCAATTTAATCCTTCCGCTAGCTTTTGGATGGAAATTTGTTGAGTGACAAACGGTCAAAATTTAATAAAAAAATAGTTTATTACCATATCAATGGAAACTAATTTTTTATTTTAGTCATTTGCCATGTCAGTAATTTTTATCCAAGAGATAATGATAGAGACTAAATTGACACTGTATTGAAAGGCTAAAGACCAAATTGACACAATCAAAATGTTATGGACCAAATTAAAATAAAGTATAAAAGATAAAGGACCAAATACATAATTTACTCATTTCAAAATTTTAGTATATAATACAACTAAAAATAACAAATTAATAAAATTTATGTACCCTTGTAGGAATGGCAAGGGCTCGGGTTCAGGGCGGATTTCTTTATGCCCAAACCCGCCTTGTGGGCCCACTCCCAAAACCCGAATCCACCCTGTTTAATAAATAGGTTTTTTTTAAACCCCAAACCCACCCCGTCGGGCTTCGCCCAACAATGCCACCTCAAGCCCAATCAGTGGCCCAATAAAAAAAAATTATATTTTGTCTGAATCTTTAAGCCGTGTAGAACAGCATAACACGGAAACCCAACTTGTAGAACAAATCACAAAACCTTGAACTCCATAACTAAGCCAAATGGGCTTAGAGAGAGCACAAATATGAGGAAAAAAAAAAACACTTCCAACAAATTTGACAAAATAGATTTAAGTAATTAAGTAATGTGGATAGAAACCATCACAAGAACATCTTTACCATCCATTCATTCATTCACTCACATGTTTCAAATTTTCAATCATAAAACAAACTTATTATTTTATGAACCTAAAAAATGAAAGAAAGATTTTAATTATTAAAAATTGAATTGTCGTTTCTTTCTCTTTGTCAGTCACCAATAGCAATGGCGGCGGTGACAACGGCACCATTATCTTCACCGTCAACTTCAATCTTTGCTCGGCGCTATTCAATGCAAGCTCGAGCCTCCAAAATGACGTCGTCGATTAAGAAGGGATGCGTGGTGGAGAATTTGGGATACTTGGGTGAGGTGGTTAGAGACCAATTGACAATTAAAATGTTATAGACCAAATTAAAATATAGTATAAAAGATAAAGAACCAAATACATAATTTACTTAGTATATAATACAACTAAAACTAACAAATTGATAAAATATATGGAACAAAGTTTGTTTGGAGAGAAACTCTTCAAACTTCTCATTTATTTCTTTTTTGGGTGTGAATTTTGAAAATCTAACCGTTGAATTTCATGTTCCTTATGTTCTTAACATGCGTATCAAATTTCGTTCAAATCGGATGTTATTTACTATTTGATCAATTAACTTATCTTTTATATACAACTTTAGATAAAAAAAACTTCAAATTATAACATTTATTTGATGACATAGCAATTAATTTTTGATTTTCTTAAAATTTTGTAAGCATTAAGGATGTAATAAGAACATGCAATCTAATGGTTAAATTTTCAAAATTCACACTCAATATAAAGATATATGATGAGTTTGTAGGGTTTCTCGCCAAACTAGTTTGGAGAGAAACTTTGTTCAAATTTATTTACCCATGAACAATACTAATTGACGGTGAGTGGACAACTGAAATAAATAGGTAAACATTTCCGGCTGTCTTTTTTCTCTCATTATCATCACGTTGACATTTCCAATTTAATCGAATTTGCAAACTTTCAATTGAACTTCAATATCCTTCAGTAACACGTGCAAGACTTTATACCTTGTTTGGATGGATGAGGAGTAGAGGGGAGTAAAGTAGAAGGGGAGAGTAAGTTAAATTACCTTGTTTGGATATTTTTTAAGGGAGGAGGGAGAGGGATTTGAAAAGGTTTGGAGGGGTTCTAACTACTTCTAACCCCACATTTTTAATTCCCCCAAATTGGAGAGATTTGGAGGGAGAGTAAAGTATAGAAATGCTTAACCAAATGAATTACCAAATTTACCCTCTCTATATTAACAAAATTACAAACTATGAAAAGACTAATTATTTCCCTCCCCCTTACTTAAATTTAAAAACATCCAAATAAGGTGGAAGATAACCATTCCCCTCTATTCTCCTCTCCACTACTCTCCTCTCATTTACTCTACTCTACTCTCTTCTCTCTCAAAACTTCCAAACATAGCATTAAAGTGTCCTAAGAAATTGGATTTCAGAAACATGTTTATTTATCATTATTTTAAATTTGCCACTTGGGTTACTAACATTTCATTGGCTAAACAAAAAAGAAAAAGAAAAAATAAAATTACTTCACTTGTGCATGTGCCTAGGGCGGCGCAGGCTCACAAATTTTTTTAAGGTTGATTGAGAGAATTGAATTGATCACTTCATTGATAATGACAACAATGATATATAATGATCACAATTGAATTTGCACCTCCTTTGATAATTGAACAATTACAAGAATACTATGTTGTAATTGGTATTTATTAAACTGATGTTTTGTAATGAGAATGTGATTTTACTTTAAGTGAGTGAGGAGGTTATCTTGATTTTTATACTAAATGAGTTATTTGACATTAAAATTCAAAATAGACACTTAGTACAAAAACTAAGATAATTGTTAATAAACTAGTTTAAAAAAGTTTTGACATCATTATCATGGGAAATATAATTAGTCATCCATTAACTTTTCCTAAAATTAAATTTGAATTCTCATTGTGAAGGACTTTAATATGGATATAATTGTTTTCATATCTTTCTTAGGTGTAGGAGTGTTCAGCCCACCCACCCACCCAACCCACTTATACTTGACCCGTAACCACCCAATTTGACTGCTCTGGTGATCAGACTCAGCTCCCAACCCTTAAGAATTTGACGCTAGCAGGTCAGTTTCAGATCTCCTCCTCCAAAACCCGTGAAAACTGATCCGACTAGACTGAAATACAAAAATTTTGGAGATTTTCAAGTTTTTTGGTGAAATTTCCAACTAAATATGGTAGCACCAAATCCACCTGAAGTTCATCAAATCCGACAAGTTCTCTACATGATTAGG
This sequence comes from Quercus agrifolia, assembly GCA_029955455.1. Taxonomy (NCBI): domain Eukaryota; kingdom Viridiplantae; phylum Streptophyta; class Magnoliopsida; order Fagales; family Fagaceae; genus Quercus; species Quercus agrifolia. The sequence continues at coordinate 50,985,783 of JARQAD010000001.1, forward strand.
CAAAAATCGCCACAAATCCAACAAGATCTCAGTCGGGTCTCACAGAATCTTGGACGGATCTGGTAAGATCTCGCTAGATCTAACGAAATCTCATCACTTTTCAGCGAATTCTAGAGGTTTTCGGTTTCACTTGAAACCGACTACCACCTGAGAGAGACCAAAACCAATTAACCCGATATTGTTATGGGTTGGCTGCGGGTTTGGAAATTCCTCACCTAATCTGATCAAGTTGGTTGCGGGTTGGGCACAAACCGGACCTATGAACAGGGCTACTTAGGAGATAAGCCAATAGCCCTTAGATTATTTGGACCTCCTAAATACTAATAAGCCCAATAAGCATCCCAACAAGTATGTTCTTTTTTGAATTGGATCCCTTCCCCCACCCCTCCCTAAAAAAAACAAAGGATTTAAAACCCTGATCAAATTCTCATTGTAAAAGAAAGCAAGTTTTGCCCCTACTTCTCCTCTAACATAATTTAGCCAAATTTTATTGATTTATCAGTTATAAATAAAGTAAGGGAAAATGTTAACCAATGTCCTTAGGGCATTGGTTTATGAGTTATTTTTAGAAATGTTTTATTGAGACAATGATAAAACAATAAATGTTGTTGACAGCTTTTTATATTTCCCATAAAAGTGATGTTAAAACTTTTCTATTATAGTTTATTAACAATTGCCCTAAAGGAATCTGTTAACATGACCCAGTAAGTAATATTATTTTCATGTGTATACAACTATACATCACTAACCCTATCTTTATTATACAATAATCACAACAAGTAAAGAAAAAAAAATCACAATAAATAACATTAACAGTTACGAAACTTTTATGTACTTAAACTAATTGTTAATAATTGTAACAGGCCTCTAAGTCTTTTTCTATTTTCCGTTATAATCAATTCCTTACTAAAAATATAAAAGGCTATTTTTTTTCCTTAAAAAAAAGGGGTAAACTACATATTTGGTCCCTATCCTTTACAGTATATTTCAATCTGGTTTCTAACTTTTCAATTGTGTCAATTTGGTCTCAAAACTTTCAATTGTGTCAATTTGGTCCCTAACCTTTCAATGTTGTATCAATTTAGTCACTGTCATTATATATTGGATGAAAATTGCTGACATGGCAAATGGTCAAAATAAAATTTTAGTTTATTCTCATATCAATGGAAGCTATCTTTTTATTTTGGCTATTAGAAACATTATTAAGTTTCATCCAAAAAATAATTGCAGGGACTAAATTGATACGGTGTTGAAAGGTTAGGGACCAAATTGACATAATTGAAAAGTTAGGGATCAAATTGAAATATGGTATATAAGATAGGGACCAAAAATGTGGCCAAAATGGCCCAATACCATCATTGGCCAAAATATGTAGTGTTCTACCACTGTTTGCAAAAATTTTGGCAATCTGCCACTTTTTAAAACTCGAGTTTTTGAAACTCAAATTTGACATGTAACTTAAGGGGCTATTTGGATTTGCTATTTCCATAACTCATAACTCAAAAATGGTTGAGAAGTCCGTTTGGATTTTGTTTCCAATTTTTGTTTCCATCACTCAATTCTCTGATTTTTGAGTGATGAGTTATGGAAACTGAAAACACATTTTAGGTGTTTTCGGCCATGTTTGGTTCAATAATTTTCATCACTCAATTTCCGTCACTCATCACTCATCACTCAAATTTGACATGTAACTTAAGGGGCCGTTTAGATTTGCTATTTCCATAACTCATAACTTTGTTTCCATAACTCATAACTCAAAAATGGCTGAGAAGTCCATTTGGATTTTGTTTCCAATTTTTGTTTCCATCACTCAATTCTCTAATTTTTCAGTGATGAGTTATGGAAACTAAAAACAAATTTTAGGTGTTTTCGGCCATGTTTGGTTCAATAATTTTCATCACTCAATTTCCGTCACTCATCACTCATTACTTATTACTCATCACTCATCACTCAAAATACCCTACCCGTTTGGCACTATCACTCACTTGTCATCACTCAATATTTTTCACACTAGGTGGCTTCTTCTTCTTCTTCCTTCTAATCAAGGTTTTTTTTTTTTTTTTTTTTTTTTTTTTTAATTTTTAGTATTACCAAACCCAGTGAAAAAAAAAAAAAAAAAAAAAAAAAAACCTTGATTAGAAGGAAGAAGAAGAAGCCACCTAGTGTGAAGGGAAAAAGGAAAAAAAAAAAAAAGATGAAGAAACGCAACCCAATGAAGAAAGAAAAAAAAATGGTCAAAAGTTGCGGCTTAAAGTCTGACAGTGGGTCCCTCCATGTAATGTTATTTACGAAAATGCCATTGATTTATGAGTTATGAAAACTGAAAACACATTTAAGCTGTTTTCAGTTTTCATAACTCATAACTCAAAAATCAGATAATTGAGTCATGGAAATAGAGTTATGGTGGTGCCAAACAGACTTCTAGCTATGGGTCTCATCATTTTTGAGTTATGAGTTATAGAAACAGAGATATGAGTTATGGAAATTGATGAACCAAACACCCCCTTCAGTTTCCATAACTCTGTTTCCAATGGCATTTTCGTAATTAAACTCACAACTCTCTCACTGTTCAGCCGCAATGTTTTTTTTTTTTTTTTTTAAACAAAGCCTAGCCGCATATCTTGACTTTTCAGTTTTTTTTTTTTGAAACAAAAAGTAATGGCAGAATGGCGTTATGAGTGCCAAACGGGTGGGTTTGGGGAAATTGGGGTATTTTAAGTGATGAGTGACGAAAATTGAGTGAGGAGTGATGAGTGATGACAAAAAAAAAAAAAAAATCCAAACAGCCTCTAAGTTTCACAAACTCAAATTCCACAAATTATATAGTGTAATGTGAAACTCTATTTCACCGAAATCGAGTTCCTTGTTAGGAGTGTAGCAGTGTAGGCAACTTTTTGTACAAATAACTCTCAATCGCAGTAGCCTCTCTCTCTCTCTCGGTTTTCTCTTTCATTTTGTTAGCCAAGTTGTTGAATAAATTTCAAGTTAACTGATGATGAAATTTTTTGATTTTGGGACACCATTTTATGGTTTTTTTTTTGTCCATTTTTTAATCTAAATTAGGAGAGAGAGAGAGAGAGAAGAGGAGAACAAACCAGAGAGACCCACACAACTACTGTTGAGAAATTGAGAAAGAAAGACTCTAGAATTGGAGCTAAAAGAAAGAGTATAGAGAATTGATTAAAAGTAGTTGAAGATGTGACTTATGAGTGCTTTCAAAAAATATTTTGCAAACAGTGGTAGAACGCTATATATTTTTGTCAATGATGGCATTTCGCCATTTTAGCCCCCAAAATATAGTTTACCAACCCCCCCCCCCCCCCCCCCCAAAAAAAAAAAAAGTATAAATATTGGGCTACTAGATAATAGTGTAATATTGCAAATAAGGTCAAGCTCGAGTGAGGGGAAAAAGCAATTTTGATTTTATTCTTTACTTACCATTAAATTAAGATAGTTTCAATGTTACAAAATTTCTCAACAAAGCAATTCCAATAATTTAATATTTTAATTTTGGACCAAAAAAAAAAGAGGCTTGATAATGCTACTAATTCACTGTTCTCTCTCTCTCTCTCTCCATGCACTAGAACTCACAATCTGCCAAATATTTGGAAGTGTGGTCGCTGGTCGGTGTCTATATTTTTGTTATGATTGTGTAGTTGTTCGGTCGGTGTTTCCTATTTGTTTAAGAACTTATTAAATCAATCACTATACTTGTTTTTGCCACCTAATATATATATATATATATATATATATATATATATATACACTAGTCGCTAACCCGTACGATGCACGGGAAAACTGCTAAAAATGAGATCAACTCAAAAAAAAAAAAATATATATATATATATATATATATATATATATTGGATCCAAAGCAAGTTACAAATTGTCAAGCTTTACAATTAGAATCATTTGCAAATTATACTACAAAATTGGGTAAAAGAATCAATTGCATGTTACGAACTGTCTAGCTTTTTATTGGTAGCAAAGTCACTTGCATGTTCGAATGCAAATCCTTCATCTTGATATTCCAATATCAGGATAGATGATATGTTTTTGGTAGGTAAGAATTAAGATGCATAACAATTACACATCCACATAACTCCCCCAAAAAAAAAAAAAAAAATCATTTATTAAAGAACCTCAAAAATGTAAATTTTGCCAAACAAAACATCACATATAATGCATAAGCACATGTCTACATAGCTTTTGAATCATCCAAGTGCAGCAACATTAGAAGCAACCTTTAGGCGTCTGCCCTTTTTCAAGTGGATCCTAAACATAGTTCTTTTTTCCTTCTCAGTTCTTTTCATCATTCTACAACATAAAATCACAATCAACACGTATACATCTCATAAAATTCATAAGCCTTTTTCCTTTTTTTTAGAAAAAATTTCCTTCACCCTCATTAGTTTGACTACAAAAGTTAAAAATTATAATTTAAAACTAAAAAGTCAAAGTTTACTTTTTTATAGTGTTTCACATAGAGTAGATACAAAACCAAGCTTTTAATAAGAGTTCAAGTTAATTTCAAAACACAAACAAGTAGAGTTCAATATGATGAAGCAAGAACCTTTGAGAATGAAACTATACATACTTCAAATAATTGGAAACTTGTTGAAGCATAATCTTAGTCATAAGCTCTAAAGTGTAAACTACCAAATAAAATGAGTGGCATCATATTTGGATGATAGACTATCATACATTAATTTTTTTTTACTTAAAAAACATTTCATTGACAAACTAAAAGCACTCAAATAAAACTTTCATCAACAAATTCAGAACTATTGATTCAGAACCTAATGATAATCATTCATGTTGACTTCTAAAAGTTCTACAAAATGACAATGTTACAATAGCAAAAAAAGAAGCAATGTCACCATGATACCTGAAAAAATGATATACAAAATGCTAAGCACAGTACCAAAGTAATAAAATATAAAGGTAACAGTAATAGCTTGCAAATAATCTGTTTGTTTCTTTAAAGCTCCTATAATTCTTGAATAGGAATGGAATTATAAAAAAATATTATATTACTCATTGAAATTTCTTAAAAAGACAGAAACGGATTATCTGCTATATAAAAAAATCATTAATGTGAACATATATCATATACATTTAAAAAAAAGAAAAATCTTCAAGAAAAAGTAACCCTAGAGTCATATTTATTTCAATTTTTTTTGGGTCAGTGTCAAATTGCTAACCTTGCTATAAAAGATAGATGAAAAAAAAAAAAAATTGAAGTCATATGGACTTACCCCTCCATGTGCAAGAGCAATGGCCGTGATAGTTGCAGTTGACCACATATATGAGACAAATAACTTTTCATTAAGCAATACCCATCAAGGTTTGCAGCAAATTTAAGAAATTTCGTTCAACATAAAGCAAGAACCATCCAAAATTGAAATGAAAGCAGTCCTCAACTCAGAGATAAATAGCAGTATAGAAACCCCACTTACTTTGCCTTGAAATAATCTTTCATTAAGACCAAGCCATATGTAACTGATAGTAACACCAAAGGTCAGCTGAACATAAAATATACCAAACAAATGAGGGTTCCTTGTTCATGAAAATTGTTCCTTAAGGCTTCCAATTCAAACAAACATTTGGCACTAAAGAACAATACTTTTTACCAGCCAAATTACTTTTGACTACCTAATTGAAATATGTGAATAAAATACACAAAAGAAAAAATAAATGAAACGCATTTATTTTGCTTTCTAATGATTTACAATCAGAAAATAAAATTGTTGGAAGCAAACCACAATACATGAAAATAGGGAAAATATAAAGAACATAAGAAAAACTATACTTGACATAGAATTGCACATTTCCATCATAATGCAAATCACCTTATTGAATTGTTTATCAAATCCATTATTTCACTATGTTCGAAGTAAAGACATATATAGTCTCTAAAACATAAAATAGTTCAAATTGCGACAAATCCATTATTATTATTTTTTTTCTTTTTTGGTTCTAAATTGATGAATCAGAGAGAATATGGTATTATTTGAGTTCAATAGGTTCAATTATAGGCTTCTAAATATTTTCAAGTTATTTTGGATTAAACCTTCATTGAAACAAATCTGCTTGTAGTTAGTCTTAAATGAGTAATTTCAAGATGATATTTTTCTTCCTTATTTTTGGATTTTGGTAGCAAAATTTGACCCCGTCTCGATTTTATTGGTTAATAAACATTCTTTCATCTAAAGAAGAGATTTTATATCAATTCATGTGTGTATGCATGTATTTTTCACAGTACTATTCTACATACCCATAAAAATTAGATAAAGAAGTAATAAAAACAATGGTAAACGTGAGATGAAATAATAATTAAACTAAACATAAAACCAAGTTTGACCATAACCCATAAACTTAAATTAAATCCAAACACAAACAAATGACTCACAAAAACATCAAGGGCATGCCAAGGATGCTCGTCTAATAAAAGGACAAGAAATATCATTACTGTCCCAAAAGATGAGCATCAAGTATAGTATAAACCTTAGCTTGTATTATTCATTCAAGCCATCACCTTTTTTTGGGTGTAAAACTCCTTACAAAAAACACAACAAAGGGGGAAATAAAGAATTGCTAACTCTGACTTACCGCATCTTGCTCACTCAATTCAGCAACAGATTCTAGCTTCATTCCTATAGCCAAAAGCTCAGCTGGAATTCACGATTAAGTAAAACATCCAGTAACAGCCCAAATAAATCTTATCCATAAAACATAAAACAAAAATTGACCCTGGTATGTTATCAATCCAAAGAATCAAACCCATATAAGCCATTCAGACAATCAAATCCAACATAGTGGTTACTTTCATACTTTAAAAGTAATCACTTTTCCACTAAGTAACCCCTGAACTCACAAACTTGATGCAATTTTCAATCTACATATATAAAAATTCAATCTAAAATCCCAGATGGATTTTCTCGCGGCCAATAATTGAAATTAATAAAACCCACTACGGGCTCCAAACCCATCAATCTAAGCTAATCATTCAAAAGAAACACTCCCAAACGAAACCCTAAATTATATTTAACAACCAAAAATGAAACCCTAAATCATATTTAACAACCAAAAACGAAAACCTAAATTATAGAACAAAATAAAAAACTTACTGGTAATATTTGCGGAGAGAATCTGGTCTGATGGTAAAGTCTCAAAATCAAAAACTTTCTACCACTAAAGGAGTGGGATGCTGGCGCCCGTGGACTATAGTTTATGGGTTTGAGAATTGAGAGAGGCAGAGAGAACGAAAGAGGCAAAGAACCAAAAACGAAACCCTAAATCATATTTAATAGCCAAAATTATAGAACAAAATAAAAAACTTACAGGTAATGTTTGCGGAGAGAATCTAGTTTGATGGTAAAGTCTCAAGATCAAAAACTTTCAACCACTAAAGGAGTGGGAGGCCGGCACCCGTGGGCTATAGTATAGGGGTTTGAGAATTGAGAGAGACAGAGAGGAGAAGGCAGAGTGTATATATCGGGTTTGGGTTTTAGAAAACCCCTTGCGTTTATGTTTTTTTTTTTTTTTTTTTTTTTTTTTTTTTTTTTAGGTTTATGTTTTTTTTTTATAAATATTGTGCTAATGTGGAAAATTGTGGGAACTTCAAAAGTTTCGGTTATATATATATATATATATATATATATATATATAGATAAGAACAAATATTTTTTATATATATAAAGAAATTGTATACTTGCGGTTAGGGGGAGATACTAGTTCAAATTATTTATAATTCTCGATCAGCCATGCATCTTATTTATGATGATGATGTGTAGAAGTCGAACCAAACCCACGTGTGGAAGTTGAATCAAACCCAATGCAAGTGGCGGCTTCAAGAATTTTTTTTAGGGCGATCACTAATTAAATTATACAAAATTTAATAAATAAATATCTTAAATAAATCAATGTCACAAAAAAATTATATACGAAAATATATAAAGCGTTACGATATTTTTCTACTAACAAAGAGAAAAAGAAAAAATTGACTGATAAGAGATAAAGTGAGAATTAAGAATGTTGAGATGAGAGTAATAAAATAAGAGAATTGAACTGATAATAGAGAAGAAAAAGAAAAATGAATGATATTTGTTACAACTATGAGCTGAGTAACTAAAAATAGCAAAATTATTGCGACTGCAAAGCCAAAAAAAGCATCCTTGCCAACACTGTCAAGGATTAACTCATGACTACAATATTTTTCTTGAGTCATTTTTTCTAGGAAAAATGAAATTATTGATTATTTTTATATAATAAGTTGAAAGAGTTACAAATTTGAGTGATTATTTTTATTTTTCTTTTTGAATAGGCTTTTTATTGAATAATTTGTTCACTCCTTAGTCCTTATTGTTTGGTCTAGTCTTGTTTTTGTTTGGGTTATTTTTGTTGTTATTTAAGGGTTTTTTTTTTTTTTTTCTCTTCTATTGAAGGATTATATTTGAAGGGCCATAATCATTTTTGGAGTAATGGTATATCTACAAAATTTTTAAAAGCAAATCTTATGCAAAAATTTGTTATTAATGGGTTAAAAAGTGATATCAATATTGAGCCAAAATTAGTAACCGCTTCCCACTTATCACATAAGATTTGTTGTGAAATTATTGTAAAAATGTTGTGAACATTACTCTTATTTTTATTTAACCAAAACTCTTGTAATTCTGAAATCACGGTCAATATTTTTATTAGGATGGTCAAAATAGATTAGTTTACTCTCTCTCTCTCTCTATATATATATATATATATATGTTGGCAAGTCAAATGGTCCTATGAGCAGAGTGAGTAATACATAGAGCCACCTCTGCCCACTCTAATGAACATTACCTTTTTTTTGTTTTTTTTTTGGGAGCTTAATTAATTAATTCCAGTACTGCATGCAATTAATCCCCAAGCTGTAGTAGCTAAAAGAATATTCGACTAACCATACCCATCCTCATTCCTCACTATGACTGTCCATTGAAAATTGAAGCAACTAGTTTTGTCATGGTAGAATACGTAATATATATGGTTGAGAGATTGAAATAATTGAAATGAGTGGACAATATTTGATGATGTGTGAAAATCAGTAGGCTGAATGCTCTGAGTTTTAACGGCGAGTGGATGACTTGAAAAGAAAAAAAAAAAAAATTTTGACTTAACTATTGGAGGGTCCTTGACCGGTTCACCCCAACCACTTTTGTCCAAAATATATATATATATATATATATATATATATATATATATATTTATATTGTATGAAGTGGTCCTATGACACATAGAGCCACCTTTGCCCACTCTAAAGAACATTAACCTTTTTTTTTTGGAACTTAAAAATTAATTCCAGTACTGCATACAATTAATCCCCAAGTTGTAGTAGCTAAAAGAATATTCGGCTAACCATACCCATCCTCATTCCTCACTATGACTATCCATTGAAAATTGAAGTAACTAGTTTTGTCTTGGTAGAATACGTAATATATATATGGTTGAGAGATTGAAATAATTGAAATGAGTGGATCATATCTGATGATGTGTGAAAATTAGTAGGTTGAATGCCTCGGGCTTCAACGGCGGTTGGATGACTTGAAAGGAAAGAAATAGAGAAATCTGACTTAATTGTTGGAGGGTCCTTGGCCGGTTTACTTTGGTCACTTTCATTCATCTAAGAAGAAGATGGGATGGACAACAGAGGAGCAATGGATGGACTAGCAGACAATCCAAACGCTACCCTCCTCCTCATTCCTTCCTAGAAAACCTCTAAAGGAATCCTAGGGTTTTCAGATGAGAACAGTTCATCTGTAGATCCACTCTCACCACAACTCTCACTGTCACTAGTACTACTACTACCATTACTATTAATATTGTCGTAGTACTCGTCTATCTCCCTATCATCCCTATCACTAGACGAGGAAACTACAATCCCAACCATTTATAAAAAAACTCTAAAGAAAAAACCTACAAATGAGAATGAAATGATACCTGATGCAGAGGACTATGGACAAGAGAGGGACTTCTAGATGAGATGTGAAGGATGAACAAAGGCGAGAGAGTGTTAGAAGAGAAAAATTTGAGAAAACAAGGAGGGTAGGCGAGGTACTGAGTTATTTATAGGCAACTAGGTGGGGCACTGAAGCGACGCGGACCAACCAGAAGATGCCATGTGGCCACCTTCTTGAGGAACGAATCGACATGACCCCAAAATCCCTCAAATCAAGCCACGTGGCAACGCCTACACCAGTTGATTCCAACAAATCTCTAGATGCCACGAATTTGATCCATCAACAAATCAAAGAGTGCCACATGTAAAAATAAAAAATAAATTAAAAAAAATTGAAAATATTCAATAGGAATATGGATGACTTATGGACAATGGGGCAATTGATGGTGATTTATAACAAGTCTCATTCATCCATAAGGGTTGTCCAAGCCTAACAACATCCAAGATAATTTTTAAAAGGGAGAAAATAGAAAGATGCATCACAAACATGAAAATAGGTCGCTCATGGAAGTGATAGCCGTCCAAAGAGATACTAGTCGTCCATATCACAAGAAGGTATAGATGACTAACTAACACTTAGTGAATTTCTGAGTATTTTGTACAAACACAAAACGATCGGACCACAATCCACTATTCCGAGATGTGGGGGTGAATCCCTTGAAATCCGCTTCATGCTCCCCACTAAGTCCACACATCGATGTTAGTGGCACCTAACAAGTAGACTCACTCCTAACTCTCTATAAAAATGACCTACTCTCACCAGTCCAAGGTACATTCTACTATTCATCCACTTACCATATTCAAGTCCTAGAGAGAAATCTGACTTAATTGTTGGAGAGTCCTTGGCCGGTTCACCTCGGTCACCTTCGATAGTCTCTTTCTTTCTTTTTAGGTCATCCAACCGTCGTTGACACCCGAAGCATTCAGCTTACTGATTTTCACACATCATCAATATCATTTTGGGAAAACAATATTATCAATATACTATCATTGAAGGGTATCATCTCTTACAAATTTAAAAAAGTACCATAAATTTATTATCATAAATAAAATCATAAATTACAAAGAAAATAAAGAAGACTATTTTGCACAGTCATATCTTTTTCTTTTATTTTTATTTTTTGTGGAAAATTACCAAACTGCCATGTAATGATGAGAACTTGGCTTATTGCACTGTGCAATACCACTTTTAAGGGTTAAAATTGAAACTTGAAAACTTCACTTTTAATCTTACTCTTAGATCAAAAAAATTTATAACCTTTTAATTATTTACTTTTTCACCTTGATATCTTTTCTCTCTCACTACAAAATAGTAATTGCACCCAAATCCGGTCATAGAACTTGCTGGCAATTCATACATCTCAAACTAGATGATATTTCTCTTTATATATATATATATATATATATATGGAGAGAGAGAGAGAGAGAGAGAGAGAGAGAGAGAGAGAGAGAGAGAGAGAGAGAGAGAGAGAGAGAGAGAGAGAGAGAGAGAGAGAGAGAGGGTTGGGTTCAAGTTACACCTAGTGTAACTCTAAATAATGTTACACCACCCAATAACTTGTTATTGAATTAATATTTTGAAAATCCAACAATTAAATTACATGTTTTATATGTTCTTAACATGCATGTCAATTTTCATATCAATTGGATTCTATTTACCATTTGATTCATAAACTCATCTTTTATGTATTATTTTAAACTACAAAAATTTGAATTTTAACAATTGATTGATGACATGGATATTAATTTTTTATCACTTTGAAATTTTGCAACCATAAAAAATATACAAAGATAATGTAATATAACGGTAGATTTGTTAATATTCGCATCCAATTAAAAAATATTGAGTAGTGTAACATTACTTAGAGTTACAGCATGTGTAACTTGAACCCAGCCCATATATATATATATATATATATATATATATATATATAATGAAGAAATACATCTATTTTCACTCTATTAATATTTTTTGAATTTTGAAGTTTGCTCTACTAATCAAAACAAATGCCACCGACGCGTTAATTCTTTTGTAAACTCTTCACGAATCATAATTTTAAAAATAATAATAACTTTGAAAGTTTCATTTCATTGGAGTTAATCAAAAATTTCAAGTATGTATACGAAGGAAAGACAAACCTAAAGGAAATATACAAGGATTGGAAACAATAAAGAAACAAGACACTAAAGTATGAAATCAATGATTTGGTAGAAGTAATTGGTAGGTGGAGGAGTGATCTCAAAAAGTTAAATAAACTATGTATTTAAAAAAATAAAAGAAAAAGAATAAAATTCCAGTTCTAATTGCCACATGCTTCCAAAACACCAATAATGCATAAAATTATTAGAATTAGAAAGTAATAACTGAATCTTAGATATCTTAGAAAGTAATGCATAAAATTCCAGGTTCCTTCAGTTTTGCTTTTATATGAATCTTAGATATTTTCTTGTGGTAGTTAAATCTTTGTTAAATTTATAAGTTATAACTGACTTTTTAAATTGTCATAACTCATAATCCATCCTATTATGAAAGATTCCCTGACTTTTACAGAATCCACTGTTCAAATGATGCGGTTCAGTAGCTTCTTCATTCACTAATTGTCACAAATGCGAAATGTCATTGTTTTAATTGGCCCAGTGTGTGAGTTTAAGGTTTATCGTTCGAAAAAAAAAAAAGAAAAAAAAGAAAAAAACAGAAATTCAAAAACCATTTCAGATACTTGATTTAATTTTTTTTTTTTTTTTTTTTTGGTCATACTCGCATCTTTTTTTCTTTTTCTTTTTTTCCTTCTTAAGAAAATAGTATATTTTTTTTCTTAATTAACTAAAGAGCATATTCTTTCTCCAAAAAAAAAAAAAAAAAAACTAGAGCATATTTATATTTGTCACATGGTGAAAGTGAAATTTCTAAAAGATTTTCACCAAATACCACTTGTAGTGTTGGCTCCATGAATTTTTTTTTTTTTTTTTTTTTTTTTTTTCAGGGTGGTCATTATGAAACTTAAATTATACAAAATTTAATAATAATAATAATAATAATAATAAAAGAACTTCACATCTTGAAAAAAAAAAAAAAACACATAGATAAAGTCTTACAATTTCTTCTATGAGTTTTTATTTTATTTTATTTTTTATTTATAATTTTGAAATCGTTGAATAATAGTCTCATTATCAATATTACAAATTACATCTCTTTTAAAATTTTATTTCAATAAAATTTTTCCTAGGATTTTCCTTTTTGTTTGAAAGGATCTAATATATTGTTAAGGGGATTAAAGTTTAAATACAAAATTTTGCTACAAATTTAGTTGTAACCTAAAATTACAATTCTTATTAAACAAATTAACATTGTTATATATTTTGAAAATTTAACCATGAAATTGCATGTTATTTATGTTTTTAACACACGTGCCAAATTTCATGCTAATTGGATAATATTTATTATTTGATTCGTAAACTTATTTTTTATGTATAATTTTAAATTATAAAAACTATAAATTTAAACATTTGATTAATGAATTAACTATTAATCTTTGATCTTATTCAAATTTTGCAAGTATGGAGGATATAAAAAGAAAATGTCACCTAATGGTGGATTTGTCAAAATCTACCACTAAGTTTATTGCCAAACTTTGTTCAAAATTTAATTATGTTGTGCTTAAGAAAATTTTAAGGTGGTCACAAATTTTTATAAATGTAAAAAAAAAATCGTAATTTTTTTATAAATTTATAGATAAATTTTTTTTTCCCAGGTCAGGATAGTTCTATGACCATCCTGACTTCAATGTATAGCCATCCTGACCACTTATAGTAACCGATGCATAAGCAAGAAAATCATGACACTTGAGATAAAAATTTAGGTAGAAAACCCTTTTGAAAAGAAAACTTGGAAAGAAGAAGTCAGAAGTTACAAGGAATTTTTTTGAGTTAAAAGATAGAAGAATTTACAGGAATTAGATGCTAGAATGAATGAATTATCGACTTTTAAGTTGTGCATGTGTACTCTCATGTATTTAACACAAAAGGATGGCTTGTTTCAAATACAACTGTATAGTTTGGTGAAAGGTTGTAAAATTTGAGAGAGAAAACAAGACTCTTCATAAATGTGTATAAACACTTCTATAAATAGCACTCCTCTCAGAACCTTCAGACCATTCTAATCCTCTTACAAATTATCCTAGAAGTACAAACTACCGTGAAGCAAGAAGAAGCTTGGATTTGAAGTATAGTTGTCAATTGCACAGTTTAAAATTTTATAGATGAAATTTGGTGCTTCCATAAGACATATAGATCCCAAAAGTTTCCTTGCAGGCATGGAGGATTGGAAATGGAAATTTGGGGCTGCCGATGGAGGATTGGAAATGGAAATTCGGTGAGGATATGGCAATACCATTGGCTGCCAAGGAAGCATCCACCGCAGGTTCTCTCACCCATGGTCGAAACATTGGCAGATGCAAAAGTGGCAACTTTGATTGATGAAACGTCTAGACAGTGGAACCATGAGATGATCAATGGTATTTTCACCCCTTTGAAGGCAGAGCTAATCAAAGCAATCCCCCTATCACAGTGTGAGGCAGATGACAGCTTGTTTTGGCCCTTCACTAACAATGGCATCTACACCTTTAAGTCCGGGTATAGATTCTTGAAAGCTGAAGACCAGTCCGTGGTTGATGAGGAGCAAAGGGCGCATGACAGTACACTGTGGAGGACAATCTGGTCTGCCTCTGTTCCGAACAAAATAAAAAACCTGACGTGGAGGGCTTGCCGAAACTCCTTGCCTACTAAGGATAATCTGGTGCGCCGAACGGTCATAGATTGCTCGACCTGTGATCGCTGCAAACAAGCTCCAGAATCTGCTCTACATGCTATGTGGTCCTGCCGAGAATTGGATGTGGTCTGGGAGAATGATGCGCAGTGGCAGTGCAGAAGAAACCAGACCTTTGTGGACTTCAAAGAGCTTCTTTCATGGCTCATCATCAACCAGCGTGACCTGACTTTTTTCTGCACCACGGCTTAGCTAATCTGGACTCAAAGGAACCGGCTACGTCTGAACAAAGCTGCAGTTAACTCTCATCAAATTGCAGCAACGGCAAAAATCATATTGCTGAGTTTGCACAGACCTGTACCACATCTCTGTTTCCACGAGTTACAACCATTTCCCCTCAGACTAGATGGCGTCCTCCTCATCTTGATTGGGTGAAAATTAATTGTGATGGAGCTACCTTTAAAGCACAAAACAAATCAGGTGTTGGAGTGGTGATCCGCGACAGGAACGGGATGGTTTTGGCTTCAATGGCTAAGCAAATACCTCAACTATACACGGCTCTGGAGATTGAGGCCAAGGCAGTTTCCACAACGCTGTCCTTTGCCTCTCAACTGGGTTTTCACAGAGGTATTTTGGAGTCCGACTCTCTGGTTTTGGTCTCGGCATTGCTCAAGAATAGCACTTATCTTTCCATGAATGGTTTGCTGTTGGATGATATTAGATTTTATGCTAGTTTTTTTAATCAATTAGTTTACTCTCATGTAAAGAGATAAGGTAATAAGGTTGCGCATAAGTTAGCAAAACATACTCTTTGTATTTCAGATTTCTTGGTGTGGATGGAGGATGTTCCGTCACCCATACGCTCTGTTGTCCAAGATGACATGGATGGATTTTCTTAATAAAGCATGACGTGTTTCCTTCTCAAAAAAAAAAAAAAAAATGCTTCAAGGGTAGCGATTAAAATGCATTTAATATTTTATTAATTAATTTTTTATACATTTTTCAAAAATTAAAGTCAAACTATATACATATATAAAAAAAACACACACAACCACAATAAATTTGTGCATATAAACCAATACATCATTAACATATGGATTTTATTTTATTTTTTAAATTGTGCATTATAACTCATAATTGAGCATCTATTAATTTTTGTGATTTCATTTTATATATGTGGGGGATTAGGCCCAGGAGGCCTGTGCAAGCCCACTTAATCAAAACCCAAAATAGGGCCCAAGGCCCATTAAAGGAACTAAGTATGGTACACGTGGAGGGAGTTAACTCCGAGCCTTATCACAATGAACCCAATCCTTAAGATCAAGATTACGGGTCAAAGGGACAACTCCTCGAGTGGTCAGCTTAAACATTGACCAGCAACGAGGAAGGTTGGGATAGGACGCATATATAGTGAGGTTGGTAACCGAGGGCTGGTAGTGTCATTGGGGAAATTTGCCGTCGAATGCTATTTGGCATCTGGAATAAGTTCCAAGGGAAGCCTCTAAAGTTGTGAGGATCCCTTGAGATTCTGATGAACGTGGGAATATGTGTGAAGTGGGAGAATAACGATGATCATCCCACTAACAAGAGACTATAAAAGGGGAAAGAGGGTGAGCAGAAAGGGGTTGGAAAATTTTTGGGGACTGAGATACAAAGAGAAAAACACAGGGGAAATACTGGGGGACTGAGGGAAACCAGAGTGAAAGTCCTGGGTTAAAGCTTGGAGAAGACTAACCAGGTGAAGTTTAGAGCCCAATTGGTAGGATTGTGAGATAGCCCACTTAGAAATAAATTGGGGGCCCAAATACTATCACCTAAGCAATATCTGGTGCTCACAATATATATATATATATATATATATATATATATATATATATATATATATATATATATATATATATAAGGGAACCACCAAATGTGAGAAAGGAACTGTCAAATGTTATGTTGGAACTGCATAATGTGAGGATGGAACTGTCAAATGTGAGAAAAAAGTAAGGGAACCACCAAATGTGAGAAAAGAACTGTCACATGTGAGGATGAAACCGTCAAATGTGAAAAAAAAGTAAGGGAATCACCAAATGTGAGAAAATAACTGTCACATATGATGTTGGAATTACACAACGTGAGGATGAAACCGTCAAATGTGAGAAAAAAAATAAGAGAACCACTAAATGTGAGAAAAGAATTTTCACATGTAATGTTAGTACTGCACAATGTGATAATAGAATTGTTAAATGTGAGAAAAACATAAGGGATCCGCTTAATCTGACAAAAGAATTTCACATGTGACAAAAACAAAGCAGATGCGATATTGGTACTGCTTAATATGATAATGGAATCATCAAATTTGAGAAAAATAAATAAAAGAACCACTATAGTGACAAAAGAACTATCAAATGTTATATTAGAACTACACAATGTGATAATGGAATCGTCAAATGTGAGAGAAAAAATAAGGGAACCACCAAATGTGAGAAATGAACTGTCAAATATTATGTTGGAACCGCACAATGTGAGGATGAAACTGTCAAATGTGATAAAAAAGTAAGGGAACCATCAAATGTGAGAAAAGAACTGTCACATGTGATGTTGGAACTACACAATATAAGAATAGAAATGTTAAATGTGAGAAAAAAGTAAGGGAACCACCAAATGTGAGAAAAGAAATGTCACATGTGATGTTGGAACTACAGAATGTGAGGATGGAACTGTCAAATGTGGAAAAAAAAGAGTAAGGGAACCACTAAATGTGAAAAAAGAACTGTCACATGTGATGTTGGTATTGTACAATGTGATGTTGGTATTGTACAATGTGATGATGGAATCGTCAAATGTGAGAAAAAAGTAAGGGAATCACCCAATGTGACAAAAGAATAGTCACATGTGACAAAACTAGAGCAGATGCGATATTTGTACTGCTTAATATGATAATGAAACCATCAAATTTGAGAAAAAAAAAATAAAGGAACCACTATATGTGACAAAATAACTGTCAAATGTTATATTGGAACTGCACAATGTGATAATGGAACCGTCAAATGTGAGGGGGGAAAAAAAAAAAAAACCACCAAATGTGAGAAAGGAACTGTTAAATGTTATGTTGGAACCGCACAATGTGAGGATGAAACCGTCAAATATGAGAAAAAAATAAGGGAACCACTAAATATGAGAAAAGAACTGTCACGTGTAATGTTGGAACTATACAATGTGAGGATGAAATTGTCAAATGTGAGAAAAAAGGAAGGAAACCACCCAATGTGACAAAAAAACTGTCACATGTAATGTTGGAATTGCAAAATGTGAGAATGAAATCGTCAAATGTGAGAAAATGTAAGGGAACCACCAATGTGAGAAAAGAATTGTCACATGCGATGTTGAAACTGCACAATGTAAAGATGGAACCGTCAAATGTGAAAAAAAAAAAAGTAAGAGAACCACCAATGTGAGAAGAGAATTGTCACATGTGATGTTAAAACTGCACAATATGGGAATGAAATCGTCAAATATGAGAAAAAAAGTAAGGGAACCACCAATGTGAAAAAAAAACTGTCACATGTGATGTTGGAATTGCACAAAATGAGGATAAAACCATCAAATGTGAGAAAAAAATAAGAGAACCACCAAATGTGAGAAAAGAATTGTCACATGTGATGTTTGAACTGCACAATATGAAGATAAAACCATCATATGTGAGAAAAATGTAAGGGAACCACTAAATGTGAGAAAAGAACTGTCACGTGTAATGTTGGAACTATACAATGTGAAATGGAACCGTCAAATGTGAGAAAAATGTAACCTGATATAGCAAGTTACCTACTAGTGGGTACCATACCACATTTTTTCCCCTCGTTTTTAAGAATTTGTTGAGCCCTTGTCAAGATTTAATTAATATTCCAAACGAATAAGTGCAGTCAATCTTCACATTTATTAGTTATTACGAGATTGAAGGGTGCACCCATAATTATTTTGGTAACCTTTGTTTAATGAACCCAAACAACACCTGTTAATTAGTATGAGACTTACGACTTTCGTTGTCATGCCCGACATATATAAAAATCATTTATTTGAATTTAACGTCGACATTATTATTACAACGATATCACGATATCAATAGTCCTCATTAGCGAAACAATAATTCTGAAAGTCAATATTATGTTTCAACTTTCAATCTCAAAAGGTGAATTTGGTCCAGAAACAACTTAAAATCCCTCCAAAAAAAACCATTTCAGAATCTTGCGAGGACAAAAACATTAGCCAGTATATTTTCAAATTTTGTAGATTCATTTGTTTGATCAAAACCTTTTATTTTATTTTCTTCAACTTGGTTTCTTATGCCTTTTCCGGTTACTCAAGATGATTCTTAGTTGATTGCTGTTACCTCGAGATGGTTCTTAAGATAATATATCTAGCTTGAAATGCTATTTGACTTCATAGACTAAAGCCTGGAGTTCGAAAACATCAAATTCAACTGGACTTCTGAAATATGCTCAAGTTCACTATACGAGAATGACAAATCCCAAAAACTAAGCGGCCGTTTGGTATAGGAGTTTAAACACATGTTTTCAGTTTTTAAACAATATTACACGTATTTTCACACATTTTTCACTCACGTGTATTTCCAAAAAAATACAAACAATGTTACCAAACAGCCCCTAAGTTTCTAAAATAACTAAATTAAGCTATTGGATCAAGCTAAAGTGACTAATAAATTCGAAGTAAACCAGATTGAAGTAAATCATTTTGAAATTGAAGAGTTCAAAGTTAATCATCTTGACTAAAGCTAAGCTACGACAAATCATCTTTATTGAAGTCAAATCACAAGAAATTAAAGGATTCAAACCTACTAAAACACTAAATTGCTTCCAAATCGAAAGTAAATTAGATCAAACTAAGATTAACAGCTACTAATTGCATAAAACAACTGGATACTTGATTGAAATCACAAAGACATGTACACAGAGGAACATAAACTTATAAGTATATGATGATAATCTCCTTATAGGCCTAAAAGACTACTTCCTAAGAATCTAAACTAATAAGCTTTGAAAGTACTCTATTTGTGCTCTTGATAAGTCCTCAAGGTATGGTATGTGCGTGTGTCCTTTGTTGCTAATAAAATGAGGCCCTGATCCTGATCTATTTATAGTTTGAGGACTTGACAGTTGACAGTTATATTTTTCCACCTTTGTGCCATGTGTCGCTCTCTAATGCTTCTTAATTGCCATGATCATTTAAGAATTGGTAACCTCTTTATAACTAACTGTTTGAGGTGTCCACATCTCTATATTTCATTGCTCTGCTCTGCATCTCTTTGTAACTGTTCCAATAACTTCTGTCTTCACGAGTTGCACACGTGCTTCATTCAATCAAAGTTGTTTCACCCTTCCTTCACTACATTTATGCCCTTTTTTTTTTCATTTCATGGCTTCAAATCCACTGCTGTCTAGTGATCTCATAGGTTTTTACTTTAAATGTGGCCCAATCAAATAATACCACGTGTGTCATTAATGAATTTAATTTTTCGCCCAACACAATCTTAAAATATGGTTACAGTAATATTGCATAAAGGGAAGAAGGGACAGAAAGTTTAAAAAGATAAAGCTTTTGTACCGTGATTTTTATTACAACTCTAATATATTTGATAGTAAGTGATGGAGAAAAAAATAGTTGGTTTATTTGAAAGTAATTATTGATCACTTCTAACATGATAAATAATATGTGATGGAGAAAAAAATAGTTAGTTCATTTAAAGTAATTATCGACCCTTCACAATCAATCACTTCAAAAAATTGTAGCAAAAATTTGTAGTTGTAGAAGAATTGTTTGGTCCATGTACAGCATTGATTGATTTTCTAATGCTCTAACTACATGCCAAGGTTTGGAGACAAGGTAGGTACTCGATATTTCCCTTTCACTAAGATAGCAATATGCAAATAATCGTTCTCATCCTATATGTATGATCACAAGTCCTGGATGGGGCAACAATCGCACATGACCGGCCTCTCTCTCTCTCTCTCTCCTTTCTTAGCTGAAAGGACAATGACAAAAACGTGAATTTGTCTTTTAAGGGGATAAAATTAAAATATAATGATTAATAATTTTTCTTTTTCTTTTTTCATGCTATATATTATACTACATATAGTAGTATAAAAAAAATCTAAATATGGTTCAAGATGTCAAAAAGTATTTTTTATAAACCAATAGATTTACATAATACAAAAGTGTTTATCAAATTTAAATAAATATGTGAGAAGATTAGGTAAAAATATTAGATATATACTTTTACTTATGTAGATAACTAATATAATCAAGTATCAAATTTGTACTAAAGTTCTTAGCAATTTTATTTTCAATATAAACAACCAAAATATCCATAAAAGAATTCATATTTGGAGATTCTTATAACTTCTTTGGGAAATTGAATTTTCCATAGTATAATCCAAAGGTTTTTCCTTCTATATTGTCAACATCTTCTTGTTTTAAAGAATGTATCAATAATTCTTAATTTTGACATATTTAAATTATAATAAGGATTAGTAGTAAACTATAATAGTTCTTGGTGATATTACCTAGGTTAAATAAGATTAGATTTAAGAAATTATGAGTTTAGTTTAATATGTTGAAGTACTAACATTATTTTGGCGCAAGTGCGTGTTGGGGGTCCCATTTAAAAATAAAAACAAAAAACAAATACAACCACACATTTTTTAATCACTCACTACCACATATTCACTTGAGCATCTGCAACCACACATTCTCTATTCACCCACCACCATATATTCCCTTGAGTATCTACAATCACAATTTTCTCTATAAAATGGAGAAAGACCATTTGGAAAAAGAAAAAAGAAAAAAAGGAGCTCTCTCTCTCTTTCTCTCTCTCATTCCTCTAGAGCTCCGGCCCTCCTAGGAGCTATCTCCCCTTTGGCCGAGGAAACTTTTCGAAGTACTCTCTCAAACCTTCAATAGAACACTCTCTGACTTGGTTAAAAAGCATTAGGTCGAGGACTCCTTTTGGCTGAGGAGAATTTCTAAAGTACTTTCTCCAACCCTCACAAGTACATTCTCTGACTTGACTAAGGATAATTTCCTAAGAACTCTCTCAGACCCTCTCAGGTACACTCTGACTTGGCCAAGGAGCATTAGATTGAGGACTCCCTTTGGCCTAGGAGACTTTCCGAAGTACTCTCTCAAACGCTCACAGGGACACTCTCTGACTTGGCCGAGGAGCATTATGCTAAGGACTTCCTTTGGCCAAAAAGACATTCCAAAGTACTTTCTGCGATCCTCACGAGTACACTTTGACTTGGCCGAGGAGCATTAGGTTGAAGAGACTCTCTAAAGTACTCTCTCTACCCTCACAAGTACACTCTCTAACTTGGCCCGAGGAGCATTAGGCCGAGGACTCACTTTAGCTAAGGAGACTTTCTTAAGTACTCTCTCAAACCCTTACAAGTACATTATCTGACTTGGCCGAGGACTCCTTTTTTTTAAGGAGACTTTCCAAATAACTCTTTTTGACCCTTACAGGTACACTCTTTGACTTGTCTAAGGCTATAATGCAACTTGAGATTAAGGTCTAGCCCTTACATAAAAGTAGCTTCTAGCCACATAACAAATGGGGGCTAGATTGGGGTTGTCTATCATAGAAGACTTTTTCAAGGTTCTCTTAGAAGGCATCAGACAATCAAAACCATGGCTAGTCTAGGTATGATTGAGCCTAACATCGCCACTATCTCTAAATCTTGGCTAGTCTAGGTATAGCTGAGCCTAGTGCCGCCATTATCTTTAGCTCCTGGTCAGCCCAGGTATGGCATAGCCCGATGCCGCCATAATATCAAAACCATTACTTGTCCAGGTATGGCCAAGCCAAGTGTCGCCATTATCTCAAAATCTTGGTTAGTCCATGTATGGCCGAGCCCCACATTGTCATTATCTCTAAATCCTGGCCAACTCAGGTATGGCCGAGCCCAACGCCGTTGTTAGTTTGTTTACACCCCTATACACTCAGATTGTTTAACCTAATTAATTAACCAAGTTGTTACTTAGGTTTATTATTCAAACCTAGGTTAAATATAAACAATCATATCACTAAGTGCGGAAAAGTAAAGAAGACAAGCAATATGATGACCCAAGAAAACTAATGAAACTGTCCAGTTTCAAGCTAAAAAATCTAGAGAAGATTTAACCTAAACAATCCTCAAGGCAAAAAATTCAATATATATAATGGAAGTGTTTACAATAGATTTTTCCCTAAATCTAATGTTAACTCTTGTAGTACTTATTCATGTGACCATACGCAGCTCCGAATCCACAGACTCTTCTATCTTAATTTGTTGCACACAAATACCCCCGTTTATGACTCTAAGATCCCACTCAAAGCTTTTAGGCCATCAACAACAGTTGATATTGTATGCAGCAACTTATCTCCACCAGTTCTTGTATATGGATCTTCCTTCTAGTAGATGCGTGTTGAGTTAGAAGGTTACAAAACCTCACTAATCTCACAAGAGTAACTCACAAGCCTTCTTAGGGCTTTTGAAACGTGATTTAAGGTTTTCCTTTTATACCTAGCAGTGTTGGACTCAAACCCTAAACGTTTTGCAGGCTTTCGAGCTTAATTTAAAATCTGCAGAAAACACAATTTGATTAGTTGAACCTGTTCTCCTAATCGGTCAAGCAAGACAGTTTCTGAATTCTTCTTTCTATAGCTTGACTATTCTTGAATCTTGACTTGAACCAACTTGAGCAATGTCTAACACTACTCTAAGACATGAATATCTTAAACTAGACATGTTTTTGTACTTGGTTTGCCAACTTACATAAAATTAGAACCTAAAAATTTTTTCCTAAATATTTAGAACCTAAAAATCTCCCCCTTTGGCATTCCGTGACAAAACATACCTAAACATGAATTGCTCAAATTCAAGAACTGGCCCAATACAAGCCATTGCCTTACTACAATTCAGTCATAATCTACTATCTACAAGTTGCAATTATAGGCAGCAACATCATGAAAGAAATAACCTGTAAATTCTTGAAACACTAAAAACAAACCATAAACATGTGCGAAAAATACAATATAAATCATAGCTTGAACTTGATTTCACAAAATCAAACTAAAACAAGATATCCAATGAGAATAATCAACGTATCAATAATCATCAAGTTTGTGAAACAAGAACAAACTGAACAAAATAAACATAACCACAAGCTATACGATCAAAGCATAAAAACATAAATACTCAAACTCAAAATATACATCTTCAAAAATAAAAACTGCTCCCCCTAAGTACAAAAGCTCTCTCACATCTACTCTTCCTTTTTGTTACGTATTGTCAAAGGCAACCATCAAACATCCAAGGGTGGAGGTGGTGGAAAAGAACTCCTATACTCAGTAAAATCAGCTCTTAAGGCAGCTACATTAGAGATAAGATCATCCAAAAGTTGTCCACGAGCCACCTATGTCGTCATGAATGTCTCCATCATGATATGCTGTGATGATTGCGTCGCAAGTACTATCTCAAGTATGGAGCAAAGAGAATGAAAGGTTGTAGAAGGACCAACAACATCTACACCAGCATCATCCTTACCATCATCAACAACAACAGTAGTTGTAGGATCAATAGGCACTTCCTCATGTGAAGGCTCTACACTTTGTCTCTTTGTTGTTCTTAGACTCGGTTTAGCTGGCTTCTTCTGTGCAATGCATTGTTTGAGGAAGGTAGATCCAATGGGGTGCTGTGAGGTGAACCAACTCAGAGGAGGGAAAATGCTCTAACTCTATTAAGTCTAAGATCCTATGGATAAAGACAAGAAAGAAGAGTCGTTGTTTCCTAGTGCTGTTCCTATGGACCTCAACAATAGTTTGTATGAAAAGATAGGGAAAACATGGAAGCACCAATAATAAGAGCATATAGGAAGATGCACCTATCAATAGGAATGATATGCACATGAGAAATAGGAAAGATGTTATAGCATGCAATCCTAAACATCAAGTAGGTAAGCTTAGTTAACTCATGAGAATGGAGTCTAGGCTCAAAACCCCATATGATAGGTCTTCCATAGAGAAGAGACACGACATCATCTAATGGAGGAGACGTAGTATATGGATAGGTCAGACGCTGAACAAGAGGCACAGAAAGAGCAGCAAACACTATTTTCTTAGTTATCTAAAAATCTTCATCTCGAATCCAAGTAGTCAAGAAGTGACCACTGGATGAAGCAAAGTAAATAGAGAGATTCGAATAGAATTCTATAATCAAGGTAGCAGGAAGAGACACTAAATCAAAATAGAGAGATAACCAACTCCTAGACTCTAGATTTTGTTTGACAAATGGGTCTAACTCATCTAGTTTAATATGCCTTTCACTCCAAATAGAACTATACTTGACCAAATTTTCAAACTTTTGAGCATTTGGGAGAGTATGAAACCGAATCTGATCAAACTCCTCATTAGAGGTAGAAGTGGACCCAACTACTCTTTTGGCTTTGGTTTTGACATTGGTTTTAGCTTTCTTAGGGGCCATTTCTAAGATCTAAAGAGGGAGGAAACAGAACAAGAACACAAAAACCAAGGGCAGACTGCATTAATGATATAAACAGGATATATATGTATGGACTCAAAAGATGCATGAACTAATGCATTGAGGTGTCCAAATTCACACAATTTTGAAAAATTGACCAAGAAAATCAAGTTTTATGAAAAATCCCCAATTTATGAAGAATATAAACCCTAATTTTTCAAAAAACACAAAAATTAAGCAACTGATCATCACAACAAGTATAAAACATGATATAAACAATCAATCAATCAATAACAATGGTCAATTTTACCCAATTGAACAAAATCCCCAAATTCTCAAGAACACATGATGCGAACCTCAATCGACACGCTTTGAGACCAAACAAATAATAATGGAATATTTGCCCAAGAAAGCTAAAATTCAGATTTTGATAGAACCCCCAACCTAACGCTTATAATGAAACGCAAACTAGAGGTATAAGTAACAGACCTCAACCCAATGATTATAACTGAAGGTATAAATTTTGAACGCCACAAGGAAGAATCCCTGATAAGTTCACAGTTTTTGAAGAAGCAAAACCTCACGTTTTTCTAATTTTTTTTCAATAATCCCTCCATTACAATGAATGCTTGCTATTTATATGACATGACTGAAAATAGGAAAATATAAAAGAACGTACTAAATAATAAAAGCCTAAATTAAAGTTGATTTGGTCTGAAATTAGCAGCTCCAAAATAGGAAAATAGCTAAAAAAAAATGTTATAAATAATAGAAGCCTAAAATTAAGGTGGATTTGGTCTAAAATTAGCAACTCCAAAATAGGAAAATATCTATTAATTGGTATGGAACTGGAAAATCAATCAGCCATTAATCCATACTATAAATCACGCCCAATTATGCTAGATCAGCCCTCAATAGCTTGGATTAAATTTATTACGCCTTCATCTTCCTTTAGGCCAAGCTTGGAATGTCCTGTGTTAGAATCAACCCAAATCTCTTGAATCAGCCCATTAAGTGCTTCTTTGATCTTCTTTGATCTTGCTCTTGTAATAGGCCTAACTAGAACAAGTAATGGATCCTTTAATGCTTGTTGATTCTCATCAACACATGAACCCTAATTTTAAAAATTTTCAAATTAAAGCAGGGGAAACATGTATATATCATGCATAGACAAAAACCCATTGAACAAATCAACACAAAATACTCAAAATCCTCAAAATTTCTAAGTCAAAAAATTGTAAGAAAACTTTTGATTTATGCATGAATGAATGTGATTTAATAAAAAATAAGGGGTAAAAGAGTCATACCTAATGTTGTAGAAGAAAATCCTTGAAGCTTTTACCCAGAAAAGACTTTTTTTTTTTTTTTTTTTGTTTGAAGAAAGGATCGAGACAAATTGAAGAGAAAGAGTGAAAAAAGACAAAACTGATCTGTCAAACCTTAAGAATTTGAAATTTTCAAATTTCGATTGGTCGAGAGGAATCGAGCAGTGATTAAAGAGAAGGTTTCAAAAATTTTGATCAATCGAGAATTAATTGAGCAAGAATTAGGCTAGATAGAGATTTTTGGCCTGAAAACGGGACATTTTCAATCGGTCAAGGATCAATTTTGATCGATCGGACCAGTAAAAATTTGAAGTTTTGAAAAATCCTAGAAATTTTGTAGAAAATCAACTAAAAAACAATTTTTATGATATGAAATGCACATGAACACTTCCAAAAGATTTTAAAAACATTTTGCTCTTAGATTTTCAAATTTTCACAAAATAGATGTGGAAATCACTCGATTTAAGAATTTCTAAAAACACTTTTCTTCAAATTCAACTCAAATAAAAAAAAATTATCAAACATCACTTCATGAGTAATTAAAGATGGCCAGATTAGTCAACACACAATCTTATATATAGGATTTAGCATTGATTTGCATGTAGTGTGTGCAACTTGTAAGTGTACAAAGTACAAAAAATGTGATATGTAGATAGTAATTAAACAAATTTTCTACATCATCAATCACATTGGTTTGAAAGTGACTATCACCTTAAGAGTTGCATCATATAACTCTTACATCTCCTAAAAAGCACACTTGCAATCATGTAAAAGTATTTTGAATATTTTTTCTTTTTCTTTTTTTTTTCTTTTTTTTTTTCAGTACAATTAAAGATATCATGCATGGGAATATAGGAGATAGAAAAGAAAATACCCTTGTTACAAACCTTTTTTTTTAAGATAACACCTCGTTTTATGTTGCTGTGCAAGTGCTACATCTTACCTAGTACGGTTTTTATGATTTGCACAAAGGTATTCATGATTGGTGAGTAACACTGGTGAGATGGTTATTTATGTTCAAAGACTATAAACAACTCACGCAATTAAGCATTAAATAGCATAAATTAGTAAAGTGCAAAAAGTAGCTCATCAAAGCTAGGCAAGGTACACAGTCATGAAATGTAAATTTTACTAGCCAACCTTAATTACATACTTAGTGGTGTGCAATACAAAACATTTTTAAATTTTTTTTTTAAATTAAAAACATCCTAATCAACCCTAAAATGAAATGCAGAAAATAAAATCCTAAGCCAAACATTTTCCAAAGAATCAAGAGATTAAGCATGAGGACCATGTCAAACAAACTCATTTATGATGAGTCTTTTGCATCCACACTTTCTTAGATGCAGACCTGAAGTTGGAGTTTCTAGACACATGGAATTTTTTATCAACCCCAGTATTGGCATAGAGGCTAAGAGCCTTTACCAATTCATGAATAGGTGTCATGGGATCTTGTGCTTTTGGCACAGCACTTTTGGTTTAGTTGCTTGATTGCTAGCTTGCAACTTAAAGCAGTTTGGGAGACTATGTCCAACTCCACCACAAAAGTGACAAAACCATTGAAGTTTGTGTTGTTTCTTACCTACAAGATGAGTAGGTTGCTTGGGTTTGGTGTTACTTATTAGATCTACCTTAATTTTCCTAGTAGCTAAGACTTCTTCCTTATGAACCCTAACTTTTGGTTTAGGCATAGACACAGGAGGAACAAACTTGGTGGGAGTCACCACTAAAGGCAAACGACTCTCAATATAACCTAACCTAGTCTTATCAAACGTAGACTTTTAAACACTCTGCATGTTATCAAGTTTAGAACTAGAAGTCCTACCAATTTGTTCTCTAGCAACAAGTAATTCAGTTTCTAAACTTCTGACATTTTCAATCAAAGACATGTTCTCAATCTTAACAACAATTATGAGTTTATTAGCATAAAAAAATTTGACCAAAAGATTTTTCTTTTCGTGTTCAAGAGTGTCTATCTTTTTTAATCCTAGCTTAACACTTATAGCATCTTTTGCTTCAATCTTGCATAACTTGTTGTAAGCCTTTTACAAGTCAACATTCTCAAAGAACTCCCCATCAGAAGGGTTCTCATCAACAATTTTAGATTCACCAACTATAGTAGTAGCAGTGAAAGCTATGAAATTTCCTTCTTAATCACTTTAAGACTCGTGACCAGATTCTTCATCATCACTAAGAGTAACAGTCATAGCTTTATCCATTGACCTTAAGTATGTGGGACATTTAGACCTTTCATGTCCATACCCTTGACATCCAAAGCATTGTTGGCCTAAAGAATTGTTAGTTTGTTCAGACCTTATCTTTAGATTTTTCAGAAAAATTATTTTTAGTTTGTTCATTCTTCTTTACATTCTTAGGATCAACAACATTTCAATTTTTTGCTATTCTATTATTTTTTTTCAAAAAGTTTTGAAAATTTTTGGCGAGGTAAGCAATCTCTATAGATGTTATCTCATCATCAAACACAACTTCATCAACATCATCTACAGATTTCAAGGCCATAGATTTGGACTTGCTAGTCTTGGGTAGGTCAGACTCATAAGATTGAAGAGATCCTACAAGTTCATCTATAGAAATAGTGTCAACATCCTTGATCTCAGTTATGGCAGTGACTTTGGGCCTAAAGTCTTCAGTCAAGGATCTTATGATTTTCCTAATGATCTTAGGTTCCTCATAAACCTCACCCCGATTAAAAGCAGAGTTTACTATATCATTCAGCTTGGCAAACAACTCATCAAATGTCTCATCATCTGCCATTTTAATGCTCACAAACCTAGAAGTCAACTGTTGCAGTTTATTAATCTTAACGGCTTTTGTACCTTCATGCACAGTTTGTACAATATTCCAAGTAATGTATGCTATTTCTACATTAGAAATCCTTTTGAATTCTTCTATTGAAACAATATTGAATATCGCATTCATAGTCTTACTATTAAAGCTAGCTGCTTCATTTTGAGCATCAGACCATTGAGCCCTGAGAGTGGCAGGTCTTTCCCAACCAATTTCCATAGACATCAAAACTCTTTCATCTAGAGATTTCAGGAAGGCTTTCATCCTCACCTTCCAGTAGGCATAGTTATTCCTATTGAAATGGGGAGGGATCACTAAAGAGTGACCACGTTCCATGACAACAGAGGTCAAGGATCAACTCTAAGTAAAACTACCTAATCAAGAGCTAACCTACTCCCCATCCAAAAGAAAAAAAAAAAAAGAGCTAACCTGCTCTGATACCACTTATTAGTTTATTTAGACCCATGTACACTTAGATTGTTTAACCTAATTAATAACCAAGTTGTTACTTAGTTTTATTATTTAGATCTAAGTTAAATATAAACAATCATATCACTAAGTGCGGAAAAGTAAAGAAAACAAGAGATATGATGACCCAGGAAAAATAATGAAACCGTCCAGTTTCAATGTAAAAAACCTGGGGAGGATTTAACTTAAACAATCTTCAAGACAACAAATACATTATATAGATGGAATTGTTTATAATAGATTTTTCCTTAAATCTAATGCTACCTCTTGTTGTACTTACTCATGTGACCACATGCAGCTCTGAATCCACAGACTCTTCTATTTGAATTTGTTGCGCACAAACACCCTTGTTTGTAACTCTGATATCCCACTCAAAACTTTAGACCATTAGTAATAGTTGATCTTGTATGCAACAACTTATCACCACCAATTCTTGAATATGAATCTTCTTTCCGGTAGATGCTTGTTGAGTTAAAAGGTACAAAACCTCACAAATCTCACAGGAGTAACTCACAAGTCTTCTTAGGGCTTTTGAAACATGATTTATGGTTTTCTTTTTATACCTAGCTATGTTGAACTTAAACCCTAAATGTTTCGTAGGCTTTCAGGCCTGATTTAAAATCTGTAGAAAACGCAGTTCGATTGTTCAAACTTGTTCTTTCGATCAGTTAAGCAAGGTAGTTTCTGAATTCTTCTTTCTCCAACTTGACTGTTCTTGAATTTTAACCTGAACCAACTTGAGCAATGTCTAACATTGTTCTAAGACTTGAATATCTTAAACTAGACATGTTTTTGTACTCAGTTTGCCAGCTTACATAAAATTAAAACCTAAACATTTATTCCTAAATATTTAGAACCTAACAGTCGTCATTATATCAAAACTCTGGTCTACCCAAGTATGGCTAAGCCCAACTCCAAATGCTTTAAATCCTAACCAGTCTAGGTATGGCCAAGCCCAATGCCGCCATTATCTCCAAATCCTGGCCAAGTCAGGTATAGTTGAGCCTAACACCACCATTATCTTTAAATCTTGGCTAGTCCTGGTATGGCCGAGAGAAGCGTTTCCATTATATCTAAACCCTGTTCAGCCCATGTTTGGTCGAGCCCTATACCACCATTATCTCAAACCCTGGCCCATTCATGTATGGTTGAGCCCTATGCCACCATTATCTCTAAACCCTAAACTATCTAGGTATCTCCAAGCCACAAGCTAGCCAAAGTCCCAAGAATGAATCTAGTATCCACTTCTCCTTCTCACTTCAGGCAAGTGAAAAACTAGGGGCTATTGTAGGTGGTCCTATTTTTTAAAAAAAAAAAAAAATTACAACTGCACATTCTCTGTTCACCCACCACCAAATAGTCCCTTGAGCACCTAAAACCACGTTTTTCTCTATAAAAAGGAAAAAGGCCATTCAGAAAAAGGGCTCATTCTCTCTCACTCTCTCCTTCTCTTTAATTCTCTTAGAGCTATTACCCTCTTAGGAGCTGTCTCCCCTTTGGCCGATGAGACTTTCCCAAGTACTCTCTTAGACCCTCGCGGGGACACTCTCTGACTTGGCCGAGGAACATTAAGCTAAGGACCCCTTTTGGCCAAGATTACTTTCTAGAGTACTCTTTTTGACACTCATATGTACACTTTCTGACTTAGCCGAGGACTTCCTTTGGTCAATGAGACTTTTTGGAGTACTCTCTCAGACCCTTTCAGGTACACTTTGACTTGGCCAGGGAGCATTAGGCCAAAGACTCTCTTTGGCTGAGGAGATTTTTTGGAGTACTCTTTCAAGCCCTCACAGGGACACTCTCTGACTTGGCCAAGGAACATTAGGCTCAGAACTCCCTTTGGTTGAGGAGACATTTTGAAGTACTCTCTTTAACCCTCACATGTACACTCTCTGACTTAGTTGAAGAGCATTAGGCCAAGGACACCCTTTGGCCAAGGAGACTTTCTAGAGTACTATCTCCGACCCTCACAAGTACACTCTTTGATTTGGTCGAGGAGCATTAGGCCAATGACTCCCTTTGGCTAAGGAGACTTTCCTGAGTACTCTCTCCAACCCTCACATGTACACTCTCTGACTTGGCCTAAGAGACTTGCCTAAAGACTCCCTTTGGCCGAGAAGGATTAGGTTGAGGACTCCCTTTAACACTCTCAAGTACACACTCTTTGACCCTCTCACGTACACACTCTCTTCGACCCTCACATGTACCTTTTTTCTCGAGGACACCCTCTTGATGACTCATCATGTACTTAGTTTCAACTAAGCCTCCTTCAATTAGCAAATTTATTAAAGAAAAATCAACTGAATCAGATTTGAACCCACTATTATTCTTTAGATTTTAAATTTTTAATATATTTATCTTGGCCTTTCTTGAAAAAAATTTCTAGTAATATACCCTTAGATAACTATATTTAAAATGGCCACAAGACTCACAGCCATATATTCGAAATATAGAAAATTTAAATTATGTATGACAATTCATAGTGTGTTTAGATGACTTTATTTTTTATTAAAAAAGCAACCGTATGAAAGTATAATTATATTTTAAAATTGTACCTAAACTGAGAGTGGAAATAAGCAAAAGTTTCAAAAGTTGCTTTTGGAAAATATGGGATTTTAACTATTTTCTCAACAACAAAAAGATAGAGAAAATAAATAAATAAAAGAAAAGAAGAGCTTTTAAGATTTATCATTATTATCTATACTACTTGTGAGAGACCGCGAACTTCCTTAATGAGGAGGGTGCTCTCAAAAAAAGAGATTTGAGTATTTTTAAGGGCACCTCTCTTTTTGGGTAAGTGGTGTGGAGTCATCACTTATTTTTTTATGCAAAAAAAGAAAAAGAAAAAAATTAAATGCAAAATATATATTCAGAAATGCTTTGAATGTTATTGATTGAATAAAGAACAATACAATTTTGGTAAATTAAACCTTACAACGCTTTGGGTCCTAGTTACAATCTATGTAAAAGAATACAGCGCTTTTGGTCCTAGTTACAATCTACCAAAAATTTGAAAAAATAAAAATAAAAATAAGACACTAATCTACC
This sequence comes from Quercus agrifolia, assembly GCA_029955455.1. Classification (NCBI taxonomy): domain Eukaryota; kingdom Viridiplantae; phylum Streptophyta; class Magnoliopsida; order Fagales; family Fagaceae; genus Quercus; species Quercus agrifolia. Next base: position 51,018,714 of record JARQAD010000001.1, read on the forward strand.
TATCCAAAAACCTAAGGCAGGAGGCTAGGTTACGGAATGGAAAGGTGTTAGGCACCCATTCCGCCTGGACAGAGTCTGGTCTTCTAGACTCTAATGACCAATATACTCTTTTTTGCATGATGTGAATGATATGTTGACAAACATTTGACCAGAACTAACTCAACTAAATTTATCTTATGAATGTACCCCTTTTTTTTTAGAAAAATTCAAATCTGTTTTGTGAATAAAAAAATTAAGATTTGTAATGAAAAATCAGATTTGTTTTTGTGTAGATTTAAAATAAATAAAAAAAGATTTTATCAAGAAAAAACATATCTATTTTGAATAGTTAAAAAAAATTATTTTTGGGTTTGTATAAAAAAACCAGATTCATTGTTGGACATAACATAAAAACTTTTTGAAAAAGGATTCACACTCGTAAGATAAATTATTTTACATGCATCACATATTAAGAAAAAGAAAAGACTTCAACATTGTTTTTAATTTCTTCTTTTAAATTCCAAAATTTGCAATTTTGTGTTAAAGAATACTTTTTCTAAAAAAATAAGATTTGTATTTAATGAAAATACAGATCAATTTTGACTCTTGAAAAAAATTAGATCTGTATTTAATGAAAATATAGATCAATTTTGTGTGTTAAAAAAAAATCAGATCTGTATTTAATGAAAATACAAATCAGTTTTACGTGTTAAAAAAAATTAGATCTGTATTTAATGAAAATACAGATCAGTTTTATGTGTTAAAAAAATCAGATCTGTATTTAATGAAAATACAGATCAATTTTATGTGTTAAAAATCAAATCTGTATTTAATGAAAATACAGATCAGTTTTGTGTGTTAAAAAAAATTAGATCGATACTTAATGAAAGTACATATGGATTTTTATGTGTTAAAAAAATCAAATCTATATTTAATAAAAATACAGATTAGTTTTAGGTTTAAAGAGATCTTTGACAATTAGCATATTTTGAGATTCAAGAGAGAGAAATCACAAATAAAAAAATAAATCATCTAAGAACATATTTAAAGAAAAATTTTAAACAAAACATGGCAATTATATCAAGAATCAAAAGTAATCAAACATGCATCATCAAACAAAATTAATAGAGAAAACTAGAAGAAAAAAAAAAAAAGACTACCTCTTGCATGAGCATACTCTTCTTAGTGAAAGGATATTTTAGGATTCAAAGAAATTTATTCAACTCTTTGAAGCCTAAAATATTTTGCTTACAAAAAAGAAATTCCTAAGGCAAGAGCGTCCAGAATGTCTTTAATGTAAGGGGGAATTGAAAAGAAGAGAAGAGCCAGAAAGAAGGGAGTTAGAAAGCTTGAAAAAGTGTGCTAAATTTTGAGAGGCATCCTCTATTTATAGAGGTTGGAATGCTTTGAAAAATTAGCTAAATAATCAGAATACGAACTAGGACGCGTCCTTATCTCTAAAAAATCGAAAAATGTAAGGTTTATCTCAATCCAGAAATCCTTGAGCCGGGCCTTGAATTTGTGCTAATCGGCACTTGAAAAGTGCCGAATGGCCTTCTTGGGTGCTGGACCCGTGTTTGAGTTTCAGTCCACTTTGGACTCCTTTTTTGAGGTTTTTTGAGTCGGAACTTGCACTTAGACATGTTTTTAATTTGTATTCTAAAATTTAAACCCATTTTCTGATGATTCAGGTCTTTACAGTAATGATTATCTTGTAGATAAATACTCCAAAAAATTTTGATTATCCACGATTTCATTGTAATCTTATTATTCACTTTATTCCCATGCAAGCAAGTCTATTTTTTACACTAACTAACAACCAATCACAAAATTATTTAATTAATTTTAATTGTCTAACCAATCAGAATTAATTTAAATTAATTATGTGTGGTTGGTTTCACCCAAACAAAATACATGTGAACTGTGCAAACTTGATCATGCGATATCTTTCAATCCGATGGTCTAATTTAGAAATCGGGCATACTGCCACGACCGTTAGAATCTCAATATCATTTTTATAATATGCAATGAATGAATTAATGCATGTGATTTAATGTAACTATTATTTTTCAGGTATATGAATGATCACTCTAACCAGCTTTTTTGATTAAATTATGGGTACAAAATCGAGTGTCCACACTACTATTTATAGGGCTTCTCTTGTTGGGATAGACATTTCGTTGGTTCTATATCCTAGGTTTAAGCAAAAACAAAACTAAAGGACAATCCAATTAAAATACATCTCTAAAACATTGCCTAAAATCTAAGACAACTCTCCCAAGATCAGCCACTACTTTATGGTTATTCAAAAAATCCACTACAAACTACAAAGCGGTTAACCAAAAACACAACACTTATTACCCAACCTCCATATTAAATTCATTTTCGATTTTGACAATTGTGGAAAGGGCTTTCAAAGTGTGAAGTGGGTAGGGGTATTGATCAGGACAGAAGGAATGTATTTTTCAATGAATTTAAGTAATATTTACATTTTACATAAATATTTACACGTGATGTGTATCCTTGCTACTGTGAATTGCGATACAGAGTAGATTGTACAGCAATGGAAATGCATTGTAGCATGGGCGTTTAGCTTAGGATTTTGACTAAACTGATTATACTTCTAGATAGCCAGATTTTATATTATTATTGTTCTTTTTTTGTTTAATCATTGCCTTTTCCTTTGTTTTAGAAACAATATGCTAAGTTTTCTTCGTCTACTCCATTGATATTGTCAAAATGTTAGTTAATTTCTTGAAAAATTATGTATCATTATTCTTTTTTGTGCTAGAATTTCACATATGGAAGAACCACTAAAAATTGCTTCAATGATAGTGACTATTGCGATGTAATTGCCGCATTATGTATTGATGTCTGAGCTTACTAGTTTAGCCCCATGCTCTGTGAGCATCTAATGTTTGTCTGAATTGCTTCTCTACTCGAACAAAGATTCACTTACTGGTACTAGATATGGACATACAAATTTTTTTTGGCAAGTATTCTAATACAAACTAATATAACAATCTACACCGCAAGTAAGGGTCATCAAATAGCCCATGGCTCACAGCTCGACCCAAAAATCCGATGGCCCATCGGGCTAATGGGCGGCCCGACCCATTATTATTAAGGCCCATGGGTAGCCCACTAGCCTAGTGGGTTAGGCCATAGGCTAGTTTTTATACCCATGGGTACCCGGTGGGCTAGCCCAGTAGCCCAACCCGTTGCCCAGCCCAATAACTCACAATTGATAACAAAAATATGTAGGAAGTGTATGAAGAATTGGTCCTGAGATATTATAGAGGAACTTCTTAAGAGAACTCCCTCAACAACTAAGATACTCAAAGTAATTGTGCTAAACTTAGTTTACTAAATATATATTTTTCTAGTAGTTTAGAAAATTTGAATTAACCATTTGACATTTTTTTTTATTAAAGATAAAAATAAAAAACTATATAAAGCCTTAATAAAAAAAAAAAATAAATAGGTTTCCATTAACAAAACAAAAAATTAAATAGATTTGACTGAAAAAAAATTTGTAATTAAAAATTAAATTATTTAATTCTTTCCTTTAAAAGAATAGATTGATTATTCCATTATAAAAATAATAAAATAATATGTTAACACAAGCCCATGGGTAGCCCATTAGGCCCAACCCGATATCCTACTTCGCTAAAGACAAAATGGGCATTGCCCATGGGCAGGGTCATGGGCTGAGGTTTTCTCCTTCAACCCAGCCTGACTCGACCCGTTAACTAGTTAATAGTCTATTATGCCCAGCCTATTGTGCCCATAGGCCAAGTAAAAATGGGTTGGGTCGGCCCGACCCGGCCCATTGATGACCCTTAACCACAAGTATGAATACACTATTCACCCAGATGATTTTTACAAACTAATATAATATTCTAATTAGCTTTTAAGCACGCATAAGATTTATGCCTAGGTATTTTTTGTAATTGAAAAATATAATAATGTCAAATTATGATGAATGAAAATTATTAACCTTTAAAAGCATAAAATAGAAAAACTTCTAATAAGCAAGCTCATGAGCGCGTGGTTAGAGATTGGTTATTTTTGAAGTTAATGGGCTTTGAAGTAGTTTGAGCAAGCCATGCAAATGCAAGTAAAAATATAGAAAACGTGGGATGTTGATATAAAAATATATAAATACGTGACTCAAAAAAAAAAAAAATATATATATATATATATATATATATATATATAAATACGTGATGCGTTATTCAGCAAAAAGAAAAACGTGATGCGTTGCTTTTAGATGAGTACAAATGATTGGAAAGAGAAAGACACGTCCTTGCCACGTCAGGTCAAGATATGCCAACGAATATTATTAGTGGAATTTTCACCGGTACGGTACCTGCTAAGTTTTTATTTAAATTTTATAAGGTAGAGAAAATTTCAATTAATGCCTTCGATGGGTTTATCATAAATATTTTGGATAATTATTTGTTTACATGAATAGTACAACGTAAATTATACACAATTAAAAGACAAGTCAACAATTCTTTTTAACTATAATGTACACTTTACAAGAATAATACAATGTAAAAATATAATTTTTATAATACATAAATATAATATTTTTTTTAGTATACGATGTTCGCTCAATGATGATGTTTTTTTTATCATTAGATTAAAATACTAACAAGTTTTTGTTTGCAATGACCTAAGACCTACTTTATTTAAATAAATAAAAAAAGTTCTACCACCTTTAGAAAAAAGACCTCACCTTATTATAAATTTAGTCAAATTAAGGGGTGCCCTTAAAGCAATTATTAATAAATTATTTTTAAAAAGTTTTTATATTACTTTTATGGAAAATTGAAAATATTAATTGCTTTTTTTTTTGGGTAAACTACAAAGTTAGTCTCTATTCTTTACATCATAAGTCAATTTGGTCCTTAACTTTTCAATTGTGAGTCCCTAATCTTTTCAGTGTGGTGTCAATTTAGTCCATACATCTAATGCCAACTAATGAAAAAAACTGATGTGTCAAACATAATAATAAAAAATTATTTTTCATACCACATAAAATGTCAACTGTACCACCACCTTAGAATTTTTTTTTTTTTTAAATCCAAATTAAAATGTTGACGTGTGAGTCTAAAATCCCTAAACTCCCTTAACATTCCAGCCATTCTACATAAATTACAACGTTGGATCCAAACTAATGGTCATTAACGTTCAAGCAATAGTATGTATTATATTATTAAAATAAAAAATAAAAAACTTTACATCAGCCCACCACATGAAATCGTCTTATGCTAAGGATATCAAAATCACCACAACCAATCCCTATTTTCACTCTTTAGTTGCCAGGATAATACCCAAACAACCACAACAATCAAATCAAAATAACAACAATCATATACTTTTTATTATTTTATTAGGTAGTTTATATTATTTTATTGAGTTGTATGTAAAAATAAAAACTAGAATGTAAGGTGAGTTGTAAAATAAGTTGGTAAAATAGATAAAATAGTGTTCAAGAATGCAAAATAAGTGTTTTTTTTTTTTCTTTTTTGCATCTTCGAATGTTGGTGCTCTAACGTGAACACTAGTCTCAAGCATTTTAATTTTTTTTTTTTTTTAATCTAACACAGTGGTACAATTGGAAATTGATGTGGCATGAAAAATAATTTTTTATTATTCCATTTGACGCATTAGCTTTTTACATCCAAAAGATAACAATATAGATTAAATTGATGCGACACAGAAAAGGTTAGAAACCAAATTGACACAATTGAAAAGTTAAAGACCAAATTGACATATAATGTAAAGGATAGAGACCAATTTTGTAATTAACCCTTTTTTTCTCATAAAATGTTTCTCAAAATGGTTCACTAACATTATCCTTAGGACATTCATTAACTTTTTCCTTATTTAATTAATCAAAAATTATAGAATGATACTAAAAATATTACAAATTTTACTACATAAGACTTATAAATTAATGTATCATCAATCAAAAATATATATAAACAATTTAACATTCATTTATTTTATTTGATAGTTGAAACCCACTTATTATATTTATTACTTCATTAACTTGTAACGTTGTATACTTTGTTTACCTAAATTTTATAGTTTTAAAAGTCAGACGTGGTATTTGAGGCTGAGCGAAAGAGAGATATTTACTTTTTTTTTTCTTTTTTTCTTTTTTCGAGAAGGGAGAGATATTTACATTTGAATTTGGATTGTACAGTACAAAAAGTACAAACAGCCCCAACATGGTATTAGCCTATTGGGAACCGTGCGCTGCCTGTGCTAGTGATGCACAATAATAATGCAAAGAGAGCCACACACTTTTTTATGGTTTTTTTTTGGAATCAACTACAGCCACACACTTTGACACTGTTTATCAAACCTCTAGTTTCACTATTACTTTTAGGTTTTATTATAAGATCACCATCAACAAAAAGTCACGTAAATAGTAAGTCAAGTAAAATTTTTTTATGCTAAATATTATTGGTAAAAAAAACTTATTTTAAAATTTATTAGTGCTTATTTTTATAATTTAAAAATTATTAATTATTTATTTATAATGTCATCGGTTCAACCATCGATTCGACCCCAATCAAACCATAAAACCAAGAACTACTTCCTAATCTAACTCTTTGATCGATTTGATTTTTAAAACTATGCTAAATCATAAGGGATAAATTACGATTGAAACCCATACAAAATAAAAAATATCATGTTTAAGCATATTTAATGATGGATTCTCAAACCATAACCATATAAATTGGATAAAACTTAAGGAAATTAGGTTAAACAAAAGACAAAAAAAAAATACACAAAACCTATTCAATTTTATGGAAAAAAATTTAGATTAAATAAATACAAACCTAGAAGGTTACAAGGAAGAAGAACAGAAGAATAGAGAAAAAAAAACCATATGGTAAGTATTTATTATGAATTATTTGATATATATATATACACACACACACACTCCACAATATTGAAGAAGTTAATCATATGAACAAAAAGTCTAATGTTAATCTAATTTGTGGAAGTGTGAAGCAGATATTTTTTTTGGTACTACGTTTGCTTTTTTTTTTTGTTAAAGTGTAGTAATATAATTGAAAAAAAAAAAGGATTAGATGTATATACCCCACATTGAAGAAGTTTTTTTTTTGAGAATACACATTGAAGAAGTTGATATGAATAAAAAGCCTAATGTTATTTATACACATTCCACAATATTGAAGAAGTTGATCATATGAACAATAAGTCTAATGTTAGTCTAATTTGCAAAAGTGTCAGTAATTTTCTTTTTTATCATATACTATGTTTGCTTTTCTTTTTCTATTTTTTTTTTTTTTTAGTGTAGTAATATAATGTAAATAAAAAAATGGATTAGATGTATACACTCCACGTTGAAGAAATTGATATAAACAAAAAGTCTAATATTAGTCTAATTTGTAGGTGGAAGTGTGAAGCTGAAATTTTTGTTTTACGCATAATACTTATCAACTTATAAATTATAATAAGAAAATTATTATTAGATGAAAATTTTGGATTATAATTAAATTAAGATTTTTATCAACTTAGAAATGATAAGAGAAAAAGATAAGAACAATATATATATATATATATAATCTAAAAATAATTTTGCAATTTTGTCAAGTCACTTGGCATAATCATGACTTCTAAACCTGACTTTTATTATATACTATATGATATAATATGATATACATACATACAAATTCTATGTTCTAGCCATTAATTACCACCTTTACAAACTTTTTTTTATTTTTATTTTTGAGATTCACAAGCTATACAAACTTAATTGCCTTTGTGCGTAGAAGTGTATAAAAATATAAAAAATTTATGTAAGACTAAATTTTTGCCATTGTGTGTAGTAAGACTAGATTGTTTCCTGTTAAAGTTATTTTTAGTAATTAACAAAGTTTTTTCAAAAAAAAGAAGTAATTAACAAAGTTAGTAATAATTTTATCCAAAGAGTAGTAATTAAATTCTAAAATATTTTGGTGACTCCGTACTGGGGAAAGAATAATGTTGTTCTCCTTTTTTTTTTTTTCTTTTTTTCTTTTTTTGTGTGGTGGTTTTTTGCTCTAATTGACACAAAAATCTTTTACGGTATTCAGAAAGTGTATATACTATATACTCACGTTTTGAAGTTTGTGATAATGGAGTATTATTTTTGATAAATTACTATTATTTTTAGTATACTATAAGTTCATTTATTTATTTTGGGAGAAGGTAAATTGAATTTAAAAATCTTTAAAAAACAACTACATTTTTTTTTGCAACAACCCCCGCTAAAATATATGTATGGATGGCCTCTTGGTTGATTTGTTAAATGAAAAGTAAATGTCATCTGATAATAGTAATCTATCCAACTTGCAATATAAAATATGACTATTATTTGAACGATGGTTCAAAATCACCTGAAGTCAGTTCTAATTCATAATATTATAGTAGAAATTGATTGGATAACTTTATTGTTCCGTATAACCTTTTTACTAGTTGTTATAATATTAATTAATTAAATTCAAGATATGACTTATTATTTACTAGTATTAAATAGTTTTTTCTATATTAATTTACTTAAAATTAGATTATTGTTTGGACTACAATCAGATTAGTTCTCTCTCCCACGCTCTAAAAATTTATTGTTTAGGTTTATTGGGCCAAAATCTAATCCTATTTTGGGTTCAAGCCAAAATTGGTCCTTACAATATATATCTTTTTTTTTTTTTTAAATCTAACAAAATTTTTGCAATTTGGTGAAGCCACTTGGCGCAACCACAGTTTCTAAGCCCAACTTTTATTATATAGTAAATGATGTGAGAAAAAATGATACACATTTATTATAATTTTGGAGTATTCTATAATTTTCCTCAATTTATAATATAATTATTTTGTTAAAAGAGAATTTCAATTAGAACAGAATTCACAATTAAGTATAAATTAGTTTAGGAAAAGTAGTGCCCAAGCAGGCCATCAAAAACTTGTTTACAACAAAATAAGGAGAACACAAAAGATTCTATACTCCTGATTTTCTTCTTAATTGTGTGCCATGAGGATTGACATCTTTTTATTTGAAATTGAATGTTTCCATTGAAAATATCATGAAATATTAGTTGAAGATTGTTAGCAATAATTTGATAATTGAGAGATGGAGAATTTGAATCTTGGATATTTTCATTAAAGACACCAAATAATTGTGAGTTGAACACTTAAACTATCAGACTCTTGCTCACTGTATATTATATTTCTTATATATATATATATATATAATAACCTCATACTAAATTTATACATTTTTCAAAATTTTGATTAGAGAATATTATATATCAATGTATAAGACCGCTCAAACATCTTATCTTCTATAAAATGAATGGTGTATAAAAAAGTTCTCTAGTCATTGGTTAATCTCTAAGATAACAATGATTATACATGTCTCAACTTTTACAAGAGCTATGTTTGTTGATAAATAAAAAAATTAAAACCATAGAATAAAAAACCGAATTATGATGTACAACTCCTAACAAGTAAGAGAAGAGCAGTAAAATCGAATATTCTCAAAAAAATGCTGAGATAGAATTAACAAGTTTGTTATTTGGAGACTGTAAATCAAATGCTATTTTGTAATAGCAAAAACAAAACTAACAAAGAGAAACTATAATACTAATTAATACAGTATAATTATTTGTTGTTGCGGTAAATAAAATTGGGAAGTTGGAATAGCCAAAAAGAGAGGGTTTTTGTTAAATGTGGAGGTATTTGTAGAAAAGGACAACTCACCTCACCTTCCAATATGTCAAGAGCTCCTAAATAGCCCCCAACCTTGTTTTTATTTTGTTGTTTTGTTCTTTTATTCTCTCTCTTAAAAAAGAAAAGAAAGAAAGAAAGAAAGAGGAATTAATTGTGTTTCTGTATTTCTTAATTTCAATGAAGTAAGAAGAGAAGACGTAAGAGTCTCTATTTCCTTCCTAGTTCCTAGTTAAATTGAGACACCTCAGGCCTGTAATTCTCAGTTTTCCAAAAAACACAACATTCTCTGTTTCTTCCATAACTCTCTTCTCACTTCTCTCCCATAAATTCTCATTCTTCAAATCCCATAAACTCTTTCTCTCAAAAGCTATTCGATTCAATTGAATTCTAGCGTTTTCCTCTGTCTCTGCTCCAACATTGTGCAAGTTTCTGCGCGAGAAAATTGCTGCAAAAGCTTGTGTTTTTCTTCAATTATATGAAATTTCAGCAACTGGGTATTTGAAGAATTGCCGGAAAACTATGACGGAAGCTCCGATCGAGGCAGCATTGCCGGAATCGTCGTCTTCAAGCTCTGTGGAGCAGAACCGACAATTCGCGCATCTCAGAGGCGTGCAGTGGCGTATCAATCTTGGGATTTTGCCTTCTTCTTCCATAGATGATCTTCGAAGGGTTACCGCTGATTCTCGGAGGAGGTAACTTTTGCTCAATTATTATCAATTTTCAAGATTTCTTCTGAATTTCTAACCCCCCATTTCTGGATTTTTTTTTGGGTTGAAACTTGTTACTTTGTTTTCATGATTACCAAATTTTGATTTCAATAATTGATGTATGTAAAAACACACACACGGTTATTAAAAGGATAAAAATAAAATTGAAAAACTAATATTATAAGAAAAAAAGGGTCGATGAATTTCAATTGATGGATAGAAGAAGCATATGTATACGGGGATTTTTTTTTTTTAAGACTGAAGAGTAAGTTAGGCAGGGTTCCAGTTTGATTCAGGATCGAGAATTGAGAGATTATCTTTTACAATAGCTTCTGGTTGTCTTTGTTTTGTATTTCTCAAAACAGTGCTACTTCGTTTTACTTTGTCTTATGATTACTTTTCTTCGTTGGGTTTTTTTTTTTTTTTTTAGGGGGAGGGTGGTTTTTGCTTTCAGAGATTTGTTTATAAGCTAGCACTTGTAGTTACATAGATGGTTAGAGATGATTCGTGGAAAACACATATTCAGTCTTTTAGAGGGCTCTACCGTCCTCTAAAAGACTGAATATGTGGCTAATAAGCTTGAAAAGATTCAGAGGGATTTCTTGTGGGGGGATTCGAAGCTTCATCTGGTGGGGTGGGATAAGGTGTGTGCTCCTAAGGTTAATGGGGGTTTGGGCATAAGGAAGATAACTACGTTTAATAAGGCTTTGCTAGGGAAATGGTTATGGCGGTTTGGGGTTGAGGAGACTCGTCTTTGGCGGAGGGTAGTAGCCTTGAAGTTTGGAGAAGAGTGGGGGGGTTGGACGTCCAAATTAGGCAGGGGTGGTTACGGATGTGGTTTATGGAGAAGTATCCGAAAAGGTTGGGAGGAGTTTAGCAAACACATTCGGTTTGAGGTAGGGATGGGGGATAGGGTGAGGTTTTGGATGGATCAGTGGTGTGGGGACTTATCTCTCCACCTTTCCTTTCCGGTTGTGTATGGGATTGCTATCAATAGGGAGGCTTCTGTTGCTTCGTCTCTCGAGCGGATGGGGACCGAGGCCCGAAGGAGTTGGAAGGTGCTTCTTCTTAGAAACCCGAACGATTGGGAGTCGGGAGATGTGGATGATTTCCTTCATATCCTGGGTGAAAATTTACCTCTGGCTGAGCAAAGAGATCGTATGATTTGGAAGCTTTCAAAGAAGGGGGTGTTCGATGTTCGCTCGTTCTATGATAAGCTTCGTTGTCCCTTGCCTATTATTTTCCCTTGGAAAGGTGTTTGGAAGGTTAAGGCCCCGGTGTATGTCTCTTTCTTTGTTTGGTCTGCAGCTTGGGAGAAGATTCTTACAGGGGACATTCTTCGGTGTAGAGGCTTTGCTTTTGTTGACTGGTGTATCTTGTGTCGGAGTAATGGGGAATCGGCGAACCACTTGCTTCTTCATTGTGGAAAAACTTTTAAGTTGTGGAGCTTGGTTTTCAGATCTTTTGGGATTTCTTGGGTTTTGCCTAGATCGATTGTTGACACTCTTTGCGGCTGGTGGAACTGGCTCGGAAATCACTCTTCTAGGGTTTGGAATCTAGCTCCGTTGTGCCTTATGTGGTGCATTTGGAGGGAACGTAATTGGCGCACTTTTGAGGATAGGGACAAAACCGATGATCAGATGCTTGCTTACTTTAGTGGCACTCTTTTTGATTGGTCTAGGGCTTGGGGACTCACCTCTAGTGATTCTATCCCTATGTTCCTTAGTTCTCTTCTTTGTGATTAGTCTTGGCTGGTTTTTTTATGTCTTTGTTTTCTGTTTTTCTCTTTTCTTCTCTTTTTCCTTTTTGTTCCCCTCTCTGTATCCTTTGTGTTGTCTTTGCTCTCTTGAGCTTCTTTAATATAATTTTCTTACTTATCAAAAAAAAAGAGGGCTCTACCGTCCAAAAGGTTAATGGTTTGATATTTTGTTTTCTTTGACATGCGGATTGGTGGTTTAACAAGGAAAATTCTGATGCCTGCCTAATGCTAATGGAGAATTGTAATCTTGAGTTCAATTGATAGAAATGCCTTGTTCCTGACAATCCTTTTTAACATGATTTGTATATAGGTTCTGCAATTTGTCCTTTGTTAACTAGGATTGGACGTAGTTTGAATAACTTAGTTGATTAAAACAAGGTTTGCTTTGATCTATGAATGTCAGAAGCACTCAATTTTGACAGAACTTAAAGTTTGGTTTGATTAAACTAAGGTTTGTAAAGCTATGAATCTCGGAAGTGCTCAGTTTTCACAAAATCTAAACTTTGGTTTGTTATCCAGCCATTTTAAGCGAATGCTTTTGGGAATTGACGCGACCATTTTAAAGTTTTGGATATGTCAAGCAAACAATTTTCTTAATGTTGTTTTCATTTTATTCAGGTTATAAGTCAATGGCAAAGCTGGAATTGAAAATATTATTTGCCAGCTTCATAACTTACAATGTAGCCATCTTGGACCAAAATTTATTTTGACAGAGATGTTTCAGTGATGTCCGTCTTAGTTGTAAAAATTGGATTTTTTTTAATATTTCATTGTAATCTATTGAATTTCTTGTTGACTTTGTGCTTGGTCAGATATGCTGGTATGAGAAGGCGCCTTCTTGTTGATCCACATATTCCCAAGGATGGAAGTAATTCTCCTAACCTTGTCATGGACAATCCACTTTCATTAAACCCAGGTAAACTTTCTTGTCTCTTTTAGGCACCCATCCATGTTTGATATATAATTTGTACTTGTACCCCTTGGGAATTAGTTAAAAATCCATGCATTGTTAAAGCATTTTTTTTTCCCGAATTTTTGCCTTAGTTCAGTTTTGAATATCAGAATATCGCTTTCTCCCTGAGTTAGCTCAGTGGCAGAGCGCGCCCGTGATAATTGCATTGTTGTGCCTAGGCTGTGAGGGCTCTCGGCCACAAGGATAGTTCTGGTGTTTATTTATCATTATTATATATCTATTACATAATTTATGTTAAGAAGCCAAATTTTCTATGCTTGCATCTTAATTTGCTTCTTGGTCATTCATGGACGGAATTACCTTTTTCTTCTTCTTCTTCTTCTTCTTCTTCTTCTTCTTCTTCTTTTTATATAAATTTTAGAACGCAGCCCATGAGAAGATAGAGCAAATGGTAAAAGAATAAGAAATAGCAATGTCTTGGGTTTTTGTATAGATGTCACCCAAACAGATTCCTTGGTGAGCTAGCTAGCTCCTTGTGGTTCAGTTTGACCAGTAATAAAATATAAAGAACAATATATTATTCTGTAAAATGGGTCAATGAGTTCTTGGGTAAGCTAGCTAGTTCTGAAGTGCTTGATGCTATCACTAATTTTTGTTGGATTATGTCATTAATTCTGTGCAGATAGCACTTGGGGTCGCTTCTTTCGAAATGCTGAGCTAGAGAAAATGGTTGACCAGGATTTGTCACGTTTATATCCGGAACATGGGAGCTATTTCCAGACACCAGGATGCCAAGGCATGTTAAGACGAATCTTGCTCTTGTGGTGCCTTAGACATCCTGAGTATGGTTACAGACAAGGTAAATTGCTCATGTCAAAGCTATCTTTATTGGAAATAGTTTTATATTTCATTATGTCCTAATTGAGTTGTATGATAGATAATGTGTTCCAAGAGGTCGTATATTATGCTAAGACCCTTGTAACTCAACTGGCACCTTCTGGAGTTTCCAACGGAGACATCTAGGGTTCAACTCTCTCTCCCCCATTGTAGCCATAAAAAGAAGTCGTGTACAGGAATTATGATACGATTCGCAAGTACAATATTATCAAGAATGCATTTTTTAGTTTGAAGTACCTAGCCATATGCAGCCCTCTGTTTTTTTTTTCTTCCCCCGAAAATTTAAATGCTAAGGGAAGGAGGTTGCACAATAGGCAAGATGAAAAAATCTAGTGGGATATGGTCCTTCAAAGTTTAAACCCCACTCTACAGTGCATGGCATGCATATAATTGGGCGACAAATCACTACCACAAATGCAATTGATACAGGTTCACACACTCTGGCCCTTGTAAAGCACTGGGAATAAGATGCCACCTATCAAGTGGGAAAAGTTTGTGGTTTTTGACTTTGTGACATCCCTCAATGATACGCATTGAAGTACCGTAGGACCAAAAGACCTCATATACCATATTTTCCTTTCTATAAATAAGAAAATATCTTTCATTATTTTCTTTTTACCTGGCAAATCCATTAATCTTTCAATCAACATATGTACTGGTGGTTTGGTTTTCCTTGAATATTATGATCAGTATGGATTGTATGCCTGTGAACCTGGATGTGTGTGTGTGGTTTTTTTTTTCTTTTTAATTTTTTCTTGTAAGGTGCTACTTGATCCTCTTCAAAAAGGAAAGAGAAAAGGGGAAAAAACCTAAATATTACCAGGAAAAGAATATATATATATATATATATATATATTCTTTTCCATTTGCATACATTAAACAACTTATTCTGGATGTAGATTTAGAAATATTATCAATGAAAAATGGTTGGGCCATTAATCATTTAGACTTGGCATTCATTTGTTTTATGATGTCCGACTCAAATGCCATAAGTTTTTCTTGGAGTGTCTTTTTTGGTGATAAGTAGAGCCCAAGTGAGAATTTATTCTGCACTCACTATGCCCTCTAAGGCCCAAATTATGTGGAAGTTTATTTTTGGAAATTTTTTAATATCATCCTTCTTTCTGGTGTTCTTTATAGGAATGCATGAACTATTGGCTCCTCTGTTGTATGTTCTTCAAGTTGATGTGGAACATCTTTCTCAAGTTAGAAAGCTTTACGAAGATCAGTTCACTGACAAATTTGATGACCTATCATTTCTCGATAATGATCTTACATATAATTTTGATTTTAAAAAGTCTCCAGATATTATGGAAGATGAGAATGGGTCACATGGAAATGTGACAAAAGTTAGGAGTCTTGATGAGCTTGATCCTGAGGTACAGACCATTGTGTTACTGAGTGATGCTTATGGGGCTGAAGGTGAACTGGGTATTGTCTTATCTGAGAAATTTATGGAGCATGATGCATATTGCATGTTGGATGCTTTGATGAGTGGGGCCCATGGCTCAGTTGCAATGGCAGATTTCTTCTCTCCCACTCCTGCAGGTGGGTCTTACACTGGTTTACCTCCTGTCCTTGAAGCATCTGCAGCATTATACCACCTGCTATCTCTTGTTGACTCCTCTCTACACAGCCACCTTGTTGAGCTTGGGGTTGAACCGCAGTACTTTGCACTTCGCTGGTTACGGGTTTTATTTGGACGTGAATTTTCACTTGAAGACTTGTTGATAATTTGGGACGAGATATTTGCATCAGATAATAGTATATTAGACAAAGTTTCTGAAGATGACACCATGTCCAGCTTTGGGGTCCTTAATTCACCTCGTGGAGCATTTATTTCAGCTATGGCAGTTTCAATGTTACTTTATTTGAGATCTTCCCTACTTGCAACTGAACATGCTACTTCTTGCCTTCAGAGATTGTTAAACTTTCCAGAGACTGTAAATTTAAAGAAACTGATAGAAAAGGCAAAATCCTTGCAGGCTCTTGCACTGAGTGCTAATATGTCATCCTCATCTTCTACACTTGGTGGGGCTTTAAACCGGAGTAAATCAGCAGCTGTAAGAGGTCATAGCCTATCATCCGATTCTGTTTCTCCAAAAACTCCTTTAAATCTGGTACCTGAGAGCTACTGGGAAGAGAAGTGGAGAGTTCTACACAAGGCTGAAGAACTTGAGAAAAGTGATTCAACAAAACAAGTTCAAACTCCAAAAAGAGGTTGGACAGAAAAAGTAAGATTGAGTCTCTCCCGAACAGGATCATCTCCTGGAAAGGTTGAGAGTGGCAAAAAGGATAGCAATTCATCTGTTAAACGAAGTTTGTTAGAAGATCTTTCTCGAGAACTTGGCTCAGATGAAGACACTGAGAAAGCACACTGTGACGAAGTTTTAAGCCAGAAAAACAGTGTGTGTGTAGAAGTTGAGTTGGAGGGACAAGATGGTGGCAAGAAGGAAATTACTTGCACTGCTGAGGGGAGTTTGAGTGGGAATGCTGGAAGTGAAGAAAACTTTTCTGTATATTCAGACCCAACAAGTTCTCTTAATGGGGCTAATGACCAAGAAAATGACTCTGAAAAAAGTAGTGTTGCATCAACTTCATCCCTTGAGGAAAGTGATGATCATTCCAGTACTATCCCAGATGAATCACCTCTTCCAGTTTCTGATAACCCCAAGGACGTCTTCCCAAAATCTGGATTGAACAATGATTCCATGGGAAATTCTTTCACGGTTCCAAAAGAGCGAAAGCTTCTTTCAGGTAAATTCCAGTGGTTTTGGAAGTTTGGGCGTAATGCTGCTGGTGAGGGTACGTCTGAGAAAGGAGGAGGTACCTTTGAGGCGACAAAATCTGCCAACTGTGAAAATGACCAGGACAATACTGTTGGCTTTCTAGTTGCTAATGCTTCTTGTAACTCTTCTATTAGTGGCAAAGGAGACACTACGGACCAGAATGTGATAGGTACTTTGAGGAATCTTGGACAGTCTATGCTTGACCATATTCAGGTAACATTATGACTTTTGTTATCCTAGAAATATTTAAAGGGAACTGCTTTAAATTTTGAGGGGAATGATTCTCTGTGAGCTATTTGGGATGCCTTTGGAATATATCTTATAATTTCTCATTAAACAAATGGGAATCAATGTAGGGTACATATTAGATCATTGTTTTTTCTTTTTGTTACAGGATTCACACATCAATGTAGGGTACATATTAGATCATTGTTTTTTATTTTCATTACAGGATACAAACTGAATCAAATGAATATATGGGTCACTTCTAAACTTATGGAGTTTCATGGTTTCATTCCCCAATACTTACTACATTTTTTAGGCGCCTTTAGAAATATTGTTGCTTGAAGATTTTTCTGCACCATTAAAATATTACTCTTTCTCTGCATGGTAAACTGATAAGTTTGTGTGTCAGGTAATTGAGACTGTTTTCCAGCAAGATCGGGGTCAGGGGGGATCATTGGAGAACTTATCTAAAAATGGTTTAGTTGGAAAAGGACAAGTTACAGCCATGACAGCTCTCAAGGAGTTACGGAAAATCAGCAATCTTTTATCTGAGATGTGAGGTTGGTTTTATTTACACTGAGCTGTATATACCTTTTGTAATTACTATTCTTTAGAGCTAAAATAAAATGAGTTCTTTCAGCTTCTTTCTTCCACATCCTCTGATAAATCTGAATTTTGGCGGGTTCTTGAGAGACCAATATGTATATATAGTGCTTTTGTAATAATTTTATAGATTAAAATGTCTCATGATGCTCAGTTGTTTAAGGACCTGAGTTCTAGTAAAATATGTTTCTTAACATTTTCTTATTCTTCTTTAGTATGGCATGATAATGTTGGCACCCACATATCTGGCTATTTTATAAGATGCACTTTTCTGAGAGAGAGAGAGAGAGAGTAAAACTGCAGTAGAGCCACGGCACCCAATTTGCAGGTTAAATGTCATTGAAGATTTTGTGCCAGTTGAGATCCCTTCATCCTTCACTTTATTCATCCAAAAAAGAAAAAGAAAAATGAAAGAGAATTTGTTGTGACTTGTGAGGTACACACTACACATTGTTTTACAGGTGTTAGTTACATCTGTTCGACCATCAGCTACAAAATATGGTGCTAACTGGGACGATGGGACTTGATTCTTTTGTAAAAAGTAACGTGTTTTTGGCAAGAAAGGACTTGATCCTAATTTCTTTATTTCTTTTTTATTTTATTTTTTCTCAAACCGAGTTGAGTTCTTCAAAGCCGATCAAATGGTAAACATACCGACCGGAATGCCCACATGGGACCAGGGGAGGAGATATTCATAGCTTTCAATTTTGCTTAATTACATAATCAATGTCAAGAGATTTGTAGTTTAACTAGTACTTCATGGTGTTTTTCAACAGAAACGTTGACAGTTCAAGTCCCCTCCCTCCTCAAACTATCGGATTATTAAAAATATATATACTATGATATAGCACAGTACATATCTTCGGCTTCAAACATAGCAATGTATATCTACCATGTTATAAACATGGAACTGTTTCACTTCTTAGATTTCAAACGGATTTTGAATACAGTTCTTATAGATTGTATCAAGATAGGAGGAACTGACCATTGATGTGAAAGGAAGTGAGGCAAATAAATTGTATGGTAAAACGTGAGTACAGTTTGACAAATAAATCATATGGTTGAATTTATCCTTCTTGAAAATATAATATTGTTCATACTATGTTGATCTATACAGTAATATTGTTCATACTACATTGATCAATACAAGAGATATTCATTGCTTTCAATTTGGGTTTTTTTTTTTTTTTTTTTTTGCTTAATTACATAATCAACATCAAGAGATTTGTAGTTTAATTAGTACTTCATGGTATTTTTAAACAAAAACGTTGACAGTTCAAGTCCCCACCCTCCTCAAACTATTGGATTATAAAAATATATATACTATATAGCATAGTACATATCTTTGGCTTCAAACATAGCAATATATATCTAACATGTTATAAACATGGAACTAATCAGTCTTTTAGTTTGGAGCTTTCTATCTAGCACCTTGTTAGTAACTATTATTATAGCTGCATATTATGGGTGGTGTTCGTAGTTTTTTTATTGAATCCAAATTTTTTCAACTAATGGTAGAGGAAGGGGGACGATATTTTTCTTTAAGGATTTTTGAGTGGAGTAGGTACTTCATGAAGTTGGTCTTCATGGTTAAGAACGTGGCATAATGGCTGATGAAGAGTATAGAACATATTGTCCTTGGGATCTGTCCGAAGTATTTTTATACGTTTAGGGAAGGTGATTTAGCCTACACCCTCCAACGAAGCTCTAATTCTTTTGGCTTGTTCCTATTATTGATTGAATTTAAAGTTGGCGGGTCTAGGAGGTCCATTATTATTCCAGTAGGCAAATCAAAGAATGGATGGAGGGTTTTTGGGTTAGAGTTAAGGAAGTTGTTGAAACCTGATAACTATGTGAATGGTGGGTCTGGGCATTCGAAATTTGTAGCTCAGCTTCATAAGGATAACTCAGGGGTTCAACCATTTAAATCTTATGCCGATATGGTGTGTGAGCATCAGGTTCATGTCAGGGACAGAAATCAGCCATATCTATTAAGTGCCCATGATAAAGGAAAACTGCAATTAGGGGATAATAAGGGGGAGAAGCAGAACCCAGTTGTTGAACAAAGATTGCTGAGCGAAACGCTGGTGAGCTTACCAGGTCCGACGACTCTAGGAGGTAGAGATGTGGGCTCTCGGTGCAGTACAGAGGAATTTAATTTTGGAAAGACAAATCCGGTAGGAAATAAAAGGAGATCCCCGTTGAATTTCAAATCAAATTGGATTGAACATGTTTATGGGAAAAAAAGGTGAACTGGGGAATTCTGACTGGACAAGAATAGGCTTGACTGTAGAGGTGAATGGGGAAGGAAAAAGGCGTGTGGCATGGAAGAAAGGTGGATTGAGGAGTTCTATATAGGTCACAAGGGGTCAGAGGGAGCACGTGGTGTGTCCTAGTAGGTCACAGGTTCACATACATCCTATGGTGGGCTTAGACCAAGCTCAAGTGGGCTTTCCAGTGATCCCTTATCCAGAGCCCACCAACCCAATTAGGATGGAAGTGGGTGTAAGCCCATCCTTGGGTGACCCAAGACTTTTAAATCAAGAAGGCCACACACCGACGATGTCCAAAGCACCTCACGAAGCTTTGTTGCTTAGGATATCATAGGTGCCGTTAGATATCTTGCTGAGGAGTCACCAGTGCCATCGGAAAAGGCCGACACAGCACGACAACAAGCCTTGAAGATGACAATGAGCTCGGTGGGTCAAATCGAGATGGACCGTTTTCCTATAAAGGCATCGGTGGAGTTTTGTTGTCCTTTTTCCGATGAGTTTCACACCAAGGACTCGTCGGCGACACTGGATAGGGCCAATATTAACCTTTTCCATACCACGAGGACATATATGATGTCTGTTCCTCTAACCGAGCATATAGGTTACCCTGCGGAGACTTCAACAAAGGCTGTGTGTCTTATTTCTAATGGGTCTCGTGCCAATGAGCCTCCGATCACACTGGGTAAGGCAAAAACAGAGGGTGACAGGGCATTAAAAGGTCTTATGTTATCCAATTACGTTCTGAGTTCACCGAGAGTTGGGATTGAGGAATTTGGTGTGTCGTGGAGATGAAGGTGGTCGGGTTGAGGATGCAAGTGATGTTCAGGGGATAGACACCTCCCATCAAGCTAACCAGTCGGTGTTGGCATTGACTGAGGTAGCAACAACTTATGCAGATGAGGGCCTGGGTGATGTGGTTAGTTCTTCCCCTTTGATGACTATTAATCCTCTGGGGTTGGTTGTGACTGCTGAATTGAATAGTAATTTTGAGGTGATGAGGTTTGATAACACATTGATTTTTTTCTAATTGTGCGAAACATAGACTCCCCGGTTTCAGTAAGATGATGGGGCTTTCTTTAAGTCGACATGAGAAGAGGTGTATCATGCTATTATTTTACTTGAGACAAAGTTTGAGGCAGCCAATCTAGTGCACAAGAAAGATGTTGCCCACCGAAAATCTGTCTCCAAGGATAAAGGGAAGAGGGAGTTGAGGAATTTGATTTCCTCGCTTAATTATGATGGGAGATAGCTTTCTTTGACTGCATTATTGAGGTTGTAGTAGGGAGTTTACAGTTTCAATGAAGTTAAGAATGGTGTCATGGAATGTTCGAGGATTGAATGATCCGCGGAAACGTTTGATAGTTAGAAATTTATTACGGGAGTGGAATTGTGATGTAGTTTGCCTTCAAGAAACTAAGCTTGCGGGCATGGATAGACAGTTGATTTGCAGCTTGTGGAGTTTTCCCTATGTAGATTGGGTAGCTTTGGATGCTGATCAGACTGCTGGTGGGGTTTTGATGATGCGGGATAGGAGGGCTTTAGAAAAGTCGGAGGTAATGGTGGGTTAATTTTCCGTATCGGTTCAGTGGCATGGTTTGGTGGATGGTTTTATTTGGGCATGTTCTAGGGTTTATGGCCCGAATGATAATAACTTGAGGGGGCAAATGTGGGATGAGCTGATTGGAATTCAGCAACTTTAGGAAGTTCCATGGTGTTACATAGGGGTTTTCAACATTATTCGTTTCCCAAGCGAACAGTTGGGGGGTTCACGCTTAACCCCGGCTATGGAGAATTTTTCTGAGTTTATCGAGGAGCTTAGCTTGATAGATTTACCATTGGAATGAGGGAGTTATACATGGTCGAATGGTTCTGATCAGCCTTCGATGTCTAGGATAGACAGGGTTCTGGTTTCTTATGATTGGGAGGATCACTATCTGGATGTGATCCAACGGGTTTTACCTCATCCTATTTTAGACCACTTTCCCATATTTATGGAGGCATGAGGGATATTAAGGGGGAAAAGTCCTTTTAGGTTCGAGAACATGTGGCTAAAGACGGATGGGTTCAAAGATAGGGTTCATTCTCGATGGAATCGATATTCCTTCTCAAGTACTCCCAGTTTTGTACTTGCCAAGAAATTGAAGACATTGAAGGAAGATATTATTTAGTGGAACCAGAGTGAGTTTGGAAATGTAGAGCGTCAGGGAAAAGAATTGTTGGAGGCTTTGAAATTATTGGATGTTAAGGAAGGGGAGTATGGCCTTTCTGGAGTGGAGTTAGGTGAGAGGGTTTTGTTGAGATCTCAAATACAGAACCTTATCTCATTGGAAGAAGTCTCATGGAGACAGAAATCGAGGATGTTTTGCATTAAGGAAGGAGATAACAATACCAAATTTTTCCACAAGGTGGCCAATTCTCGAAGAAGATATAATCATATTAGTATGTTGGAGGTGAATGGGGTTATTTATGAGGACGAATCCAAGATGGCAGAGTAAGCTGTACAGTTTTATAAAAACTTGTACAAGAAGACAGAGGAGTGGAGGCCTTTTGTGGAAGGCTTGGAGTTTGATCAGATAGAGGGGTTGGAGAGGGACTGGCTTGAACGGAGGTTTGAACAGTAGGAGGTTCTTCGAGTGGTCAAAGAGTTGGAAGGAGATAAAGCTCCAAGTCTTGATGATTTCTCTTTGGCTTTCTATCACCATTGTTGGGGAGTTGTGGAAAGAGATGTCTTAGCTGTGTTTGAAGAGTTTTATTAACATAGTAAGTTTGAAAAATCTCTTAATGCAACTTTCATAGCCTTAATCCCTAAGAAGAATGGTGCCTTCAATATTCGAGATTTTAGACCTATTACTTTGGTGGGGAGTGTTTACGAT
The DNA here is from genome assembly GCA_029955455.1 of Quercus agrifolia. Taxonomy (NCBI): domain Eukaryota; kingdom Viridiplantae; phylum Streptophyta; class Magnoliopsida; order Fagales; family Fagaceae; genus Quercus; species Quercus agrifolia. The sequence goes on from JARQAD010000001.1 coordinate 51,041,491, forward strand.
TCTGGCTAAGGTGTTGGCAAATCGCCTGAAAGAGGTTTTGGATCAGTTGATATCTGAATCTCACAACAGTTTTGTGGGTGATAGACAAATACCTGATTTAGTTCTTATTGCTAATGAGTGTGTTGATAGTAGAGTGAAGAGTAAGATTCCGGGGGTTATTTGTAAATTAGATATTGAGAAAGCCTATGATCATGTGAACTAGGAGGCTTTCCTTGATTTGTTGAACAAAATGGGATTTGGGGTGCGGGGGTGTAGGTGGATTTGCAGATACATATCTACAGTCCAATTCTCTGTCTTGTTTAATAGGTCTCCAGCTGATTTTTTTGGGAGTTCGAGGGGATTGAGACAAAGGGATCTGCTATCTCCCATATTGTTTCTGGTTATGATGGAGGTCTTCAATAAGATGATGAAAAGAGCTAAATGGGCTGGTTTGCTTCGAGGTTTTAGGGCTGATGGTAGACGAGGTGGAGGGGTATGTGTCTCACATCTTTTGTTTGCGGATGATACGGTTCTATTTTGCGATGTAGATAAGGAGCAGATTCTACATGTTTGGATGCTTCTTTTTTGTTTCTAGGCAGTTACAAGTTTAAAGGTTAACGCGCTGAAGAGTGAGATGGTTCCCATTGGGGAGGTCCCTAATGTCTATGTCTTGGCAGAGATTTTGGGATGCCAGATTGGGTCTTTGCCTATGACCTATCTTGGTATACCATTGGGGGCATCCCACAAGTCCCCCACGGTTTGGAATCCTATCTTGGAGAAAATTGAACGTAAGTTGGCTAGTTAGAAGAAGACGTATTTGTCTAAAGGCAGAAGACTATCGTTACTTAAAAGCACATTATCTAGTCTTCCCACTTATTATTTATCTCTTTTTACCATCCCTATGCATGTGGCCAATAAAATTGAGAGGTTGCAAATGGATTTCTTATGGGGGGACTCCAAGACTCATTTGGTGGGATGGAAAAATGGTGGGTTAGGAGTAAGGAAATTAACTACTTTTAATAAAAGCCTTACTAGGAAAGTGATTATGGCAGTTTGGGATTGAGGACAAGGCTTTGGAGAAGGGTTGTAACTCTAAAGTTTAGGGAAGAATTGGGGGGGGGGGGGGGGGTGAACTTCCAAGATAGGTAGAAAGGTACATGGGTGTGGCTTATGGAGAAGTATCCGCATGGGTTGGGAGGAATTTAGCAAAAATATTTGCTTTGAGGTAGGGGTGGGAGATAGAGTTAAGTTTTGGACAGATCAATGGTGTGGGGATTCTCCACTTCAATTGACTTTTCCAAGTGTGTATGGGATTGCATCCAATAAAGAGGCATCAGTGGCCTCTTCTCTTAAACGGTTGGGGATAAAGGAACGGAAAAGCTAGGATGTTCATTTTATTTGGAGACCAAATGATTGGGAAATAGGTGGTGTGGATGAATTTCTCCGTACCTTGGGTTCAAATTTACCTCCCACTGAGAATGGAGATCGTATGCAATGGAAGTTGACAAAGAATAGGGATTTTGATATCTGATCGCTTTACAATAAGTTGAGAAGTCCCTTGCCCATTATTTTTCCTTGGAAAGGTCTTAGGAAGGTTAAGGTTCCACGGAGTGTTTCCTTCTTTATGTGGACTGCTGTATGGGATAGGATCCTTACAAGTGACAATTGGAGGGGTAGAGGGATGGATTTTGTTAACTGGTGCATCATGTGCCGTTGTAATGGGGAGATGGTGGATCATTTGTTACTTCATTGTGGTAAGACTTATCAGTTGTGAGGTTTGGTGTTTAGATCTTTTGGGATCTCTTAGGTCTTGCCAAAATCGGTTGCAGATACTCTTTTTGGTTGGTGGAATTGGTTTGGAAAGCAATCGTCTAGCATTTGGAATTTAGCTCCATTGTGCTTAATGTGGTGTCTTTGGAGGGAGCGAAATAGGAGGACATTTGAGGACATGGAAAGTTCAAATGACCAGCTATTGGCTTCTTTTTAGTGGCTCTCTATTTGACTGGTCTAGGGCTTGGGGACTAACCTCTAGTAATTCTCTCCCTATGTTCCTTAGCTCTCTCTTGTGTACTTAGTATCTTTTCCTTTCATTTTTTCTTTCTTCTCTATCTTTTTCCCTTTGTAATTTTCTCTATGCCTTATATTTTTTTTGCATAAGGTAGTGTTCTTGAATATATATATCTTTATTACTTATCCAAAAAAAAAAAAAAAAAAATGGAACTATTTCACTTCTTAGATTTCAAATGGATTTTGAATACAATTCTTATAGATTGTATCAAGAGAGGAGGGAACTGACCATTGAAGTGAAAGGAAGTGAGGCAAATAAATTGTATGGTAAAACATGAGTACATTTTGACAAATAAATCATATGGTTGAATTTATCCTTCTTGAAAAGGATAATATTTACTATATTGATCAATACAGTAATATGTTTGAATTTAGTTAAGAAGTCTAACCGGATTAATCAAATATTTGGAGTTTTATTTCATTAGGTAAAAGCTTAGGAATACTTCCTTGAGTGTAGGACTTAGATCTCTCACTGGATTGCCCAAGAGCCTTGTAGTTCAACCGAAACCTTTAGAAGATTAAGAAATACAGTATTCAAATCCCCTCTCCTGCATTTTTAGAATTTTTAGAGTAACTCTAGCACATAATTTTTAAAATCCTATCCATATTGATTTACCACATCATTAATATTTGTACAATCTTTAATATTCAATCTTTTAATATTTTCTTAAAATTATAAAATAATTTTTAACAAAATCCAAATCTATTTCTTTGAGATAGATGAATAAGATTTTCAAAACGTTTTAGAAGAGTAATTATCTCAAAGTTGTAGAAGATTCTAATCCTCACACTTGTGCTTTGTTTCTTTGAATTTTGAAAATAATAACAGCTAGTTGCCTAATTTGTAAAGTATAGAAAATAATATTCAAGAATTACCGTTCCAATTTTATTGGATGTGAGTAGGGGCATGGATACAACAAAATTTCATAACATTTTCACAAGAAGCTCGGGTTTTTACTTTTGGGATCGTAAATCGGAAGATCAGATTGTGAATCGTAAAATCCTACATATTTTCAAATTTAAAACAAAAAACACATTGATAATGACTTTTTATGTTGAATAATCATGTAAATTGTAAACTTATCCATAAAAAAACAAAGATTTTTGCATCATATGATACAATTTGCATGTCATACATCACTACATCTATACTAATGAAACAAATATATTTAAGTTTTGACCCAATGTATCTAAAAATTTCAATAAATGTTTAATTAGCAATCAAATACCAAAATCTTTTATCAACACATATGAAAATATTTTCCAAGTTCCAAGTTTAAAATCCAAAATAAGTTATTAAATGGAAACTAGCTAACTAAAATATGAAATCCAAAAGCAAGATGAATATTAAGGTGAAATGAACATTTAATTATTCCCATTCTAGGGTTCTTATAACCATTGCCCTTATCGTTATCATCCATTCCATCATCTATGTAGACATTATATATTTGTATACTAGTGCTACAAAGAAGATCAAGATAGAACTTCACACTTAACTATTCAAGTTATACCACTTAGCAACAATTACAGATCATGCTAAAAAAAATCAATCAATCAATCAATATATATATACAAGCATACTAATAAAATTATATATAAGAAAAACATTTTAGAAATGTTAGAACACAAATTAGTGTATTGATCAAACAAATTTAACAACATTATATCTTAAAAGGTAGCAAAGCCAGTATAAATTCTTCATTAGAAATGATGAAGCATTCCTTCATTTTGATTATAAGTGAACTAGAAACTAGAAAAAATTTGCTTAAGTTAACATAAATATATAAAAATAAATAAAAAGGCATTCCATCACAACTTAGAAAAATAAAAACCCTTAAAGCTTTGTCAAAACCAAAATTTTATCCCATAATAAAAAATAAAATAAAAAACCCAAAAACTGATGTTTTGGTAGGATCGATAGGATCCCATACGATCCTACTATTTTTACGATTTTAGTGCGATCTTAAATGTTTTGGTGAGGTAGAATCGTAAAATTGTGTAATCCTACGATCTAGATTGCCATTTTGACAACCATGGGTGCAACTATAGTAACAGTAGGAGCACATGACAAATATAGAGAGTTCATGCATACTTCCCTACTCTCTAAATAGTCAAGAAAGTAAATTATTGCCAATGATCATGTTGGTCTAGTAACCCAGGGTTGTGGCTTGTAGGGGGTTTATAGTTCAAGACCCTGGGCATGGGATATATATATATATATATAGAGAGAGAGAGAGAGAGAGAGAGAGGTTCAAGTTACACATTTTTTAAACCATTGGATTTAATCCAACGGTTAAAAAAAACTATAATTATTACAAATATTCTAATTAGAATCTAATTAATTACTCTCATTTATTACCTTCTAAACCTATCTCTAAACCAAAAAAAGTTTGACTTTTGACTCTCTCTCATTTACGTTTCTCTCTCTCTCTTTCCTCCACCACCTCCACAGGGTATGGCTCTTGATAGCAATATACACTCAATAAGCTCGCATACTTGTCATTCATTGCTAAATTGGGGTGCTCCCTATTTATTCAATAAGCTTGATGACTTCCATGGTTATAATTCCTCAGACTCAGGTTCAAACATGTCATCTAAACAGTCACTTTTAGATGATGTACTCCGTGAGTTGTCAATCCAATTGCCTAATAGCGGTGACAACAGTGACCCAAGTAACTACTCAATTATTTTAAAGGGTGGAGTGTAGGTCAGAAATCTTTCATTTCTTGGTGAGAAGAAAATGCAGTTTGTGGACAATGAATCACCTTCTATATTCTGGACAAATCTGCTTGAAGGAAGGAGTCTACAGTGGAAATTTTTGTCTAGGCCATCTAAGAGGACCTGAAGAAAAGTTCAATATCTTCATGACTCACCAAAAGAATCTGAATTTGAAAATGGTGTTGTCACTAAAAAGAGCAAGAAAATGTTCAACAACATAGTTGATACTGTAAAATCCAAATCAAGATTAAAGGACAAAAGAAAATTAGTTACAAAAAATAATAGAGTCAAATTAGCTGGTAATACTGAATTTCTTTAGCTGCAATAGTTGGTCATCATATATTTTGTTTCAAAAGGTCCCTCTATACTGTTTTAATAAATCAAAAATTCTTATAGAGAAAAAAAGAAGAATTTTTTCTTTAAAAGGATTTCAAGAAAATTTATCTTTCTATGGTGGCATTTGCAATCAATCAGTAATGTATTTAGTTTTGATGTTTACAGAGAACATGGGTGGCATAAATCAGGACAATGATTCTCCAACTGAACCTCCTGTGCCTAGTAATGTTGCAAGAGTACCTGAAATTGACATGGTTGAATCCAGGAAGCAAGAAATTTAGATTGATGTGGGGAAGATTATTCAATTCTTGCCAAAACTGGAGATGTCAAAACAGAGAAAGAAACATAGAGAGAGAAATGTAAATGAGAGAGAGAGTCAGAAGTTAAACCATTTTTGGGTTTCGAGATTTTAGAGATAGGTTTAGAAGGTAAAAAATGAGGGTAATTAATTAAATTCTAATCAGAATATTTGCAATCATTATAGTCTTTTTTTAACCGTTGGATCCAATAGTTTAAAAAATGTATAACACTTTAGAGTTACACCAGGTGTAACTTGAACGTATCTTATATATATATATATATATATATATATAAATATATGAGCAAGACTTAGATATAGTACTTAAGTGTTGTTCCTTAGGTTCTCCTTTTAAGATTCTGCCATGTGGATTTTTTCTCATGAGAAAGAAGTGTATTTTTTAGTTAAATAACCACATGACAGAATCTTAAGATGAGAACCTAATGAACAGTACCTAAACTACTGTACTTAAGTTTTATCCTATATATATATATATATATATATATATATATATCATAATCAATAGAATCATTTTTACCCATTAACACTTGTTTTACCTTATGAGCAAAGATTGGAGGCAGACCGTCAATAAACCTTTCTTTCCAATAAGGCTTGTGGCAATCTTTCCGAAACATCACCTTGGAAATAAAAACATCTTGGTACCATCTGTAATCAGTCATAGTAGGACATCTTAAATTATTTAACAAATCAGAAACTCGGGATGAAATATTAGATGGAGTACCAACAAAATGTTTGAGAATGGTATAGATCAGAGTATTCACACCATCAAGAATACCGCAACCAATATTTTCATCAAAAATAGGCAAACCTTCATCATTCTTTTTAACAGCGTGTTTAATAGAATCTTTAGATTCGTCTGTGAGATATGAATCCCACCATCCACAAAGAGTACCAGAAAAACCAATAACAAGTAAATTAACAATATCAGGTTGATCAAGATCATGGTTATTGATAAGGAATACCAACCATAGACATATGGCTCATTTTATTAATGATTTCTTGTTCAGACAAACCATCAATATTCCATTCATAAAGCTTATTAGCAGAAACAGAAAACTGTGTTTGAAAAACTCTTTCTTCAAACTGTATATCAGGAGGAATAGGTTTGGAATACCAGTTTTTTGTAAAAGACATGGGTTTGGGATTTCCAACAAATCTTTTAATTTTTGGTAAATCATCATCAAAAATATTTTTAGCAGAAACAGATGAAACAGTATCAGAATCTGTATTTTCATCAGAAACAATTTCTTTTCCATTTTTTGAAATAGTGCAAGCTGTACTTCTAGAAGTACCTTCAATTTTAACCTTTAAATCAGAAAGCATTTTGTCAACAACTTCAAGCATTTTAGACTGAGAGGTTTTGAACATAATTTTCTCTCTTCGACTGGGTAAATCAATCAAAGGTTTCTCAGTTTTTACAAAAACGGGTTTTCCAGAAGCAGGTTTTTCAATAGAAACAGTTCTTTCAACAATTTTTTCTTCAATACAGTCAAGTTGTTGACCAATAACATGCAAGGATTCATTAGTAAAATTGTTTTGTTCAATAATACTAGTGATAAGAGTTTGATCATCAGCAATTTTGAAAGGAGTGGCCTTAACTTCCGTCTTTTGATCTTGACAAGTTATCAAAACTGTCTCAAGAGGCGGATGACTAGACCTAACAATGGTTTTATCAGATGCTTTAACAAAATTTGACTTCTTTGTCACATTTAAATGTTGTTGTGAAACTTCATCATTTGAAACATAATGGTTTTCAAGAAAATCAAAAAACAAAATATGTTCTTTCAATTGGTTTATCTTTTCTAACCATTTTCTTTTAACATGGTTTTTCTCAAACTGAGCAAAATTATCTTGGAAATATTTTCTTTTAGTTTTGTTTTTTGAAAGCATAAACTCATCGTACAAAGGGATCAGATTAACTTCAAAATTTTCATTTAAAACAGTCAAAACTCTCAATTGTTTAACATAATCAGAGTTATCAATAGGAGGAAAATCAGAATCAAATGGACAAACAGATTTACCATCATCTTCTTCTTCACTAGCAGGTTTGCTATATGGAGAGGAAGTTTCAGGTTTAGTAGAATAGTAAACAGAGCTAACTTTATCATTTGAAACACCTTTTAATTTTAAATCAGCAGGTTTTTCAAGATTCCTTTTCAAAAATTCATTGAGATCTTGGTCTCTTTTTGAAATACTTTCAGATCCAGCAAATGAATGCCTTCCTTCGTTGATCCTTAAGGGTTGAGTGTTTTGAAAACTTATTTTAACAATACCATCAAGATATTGTTGAATATGAGTAAGATCGAGCTCATCAAAAATAGGTTTAGCAATGGGAGATTCTTGTTCCAAGAACCATTCAATGGGAAGTTTAATGTCTTGCCATTGAATCATTTTTGGAATTTGAACTTTAGCATCAAGAGTTGAACATTTAATTAACATGGTTTTACCAAAAGGTTCTCTATGATTTATAGCACTAGGATTTAATTGAGTACCCAACAATTTATAATAAATGCGATAAATCAAAGCAAAAGGTTTACTACCTTCTTCCATGTGATAACCAGATGAAGCAATATTTAAAGTCAAAGCTTTAATAATGTTAGGATCATCCACAGCCAGAGCAAGATCAGGATAACAGCTAAAGTAAACAGGACCATCATACAAAGAAACAGTAATCATACCAAGAATGCTATCTTTAAAGTTCTTAAATCTAGCATCACGTAAACACATGAGAATAGAAGCATTAATGCCCTTTCGGGTGAGTGGTTTAATAGCAACTTGAACCATTCCAATATGCAAATAGCTGAATTTTTTAGAAGCAATAAATTCACCAATATTCTTTTTAGTAAACATGCAACATTTTTCATGAGTTTTTGAAATAGAGAATATTTGTTCAACTGTTCTAACTTTATAAGCATAATGAAAAGTATTTTCAGCCTAACTTATTTTATAAACATTTTTAGTATCAATCTTAGGAATAGTCCATTTACTAAAATCAGGAATCTCACTATCATCAACATTGTGATATTCTTCATTTACTATATCAGGAGGACAACTGGTCCTGGAGATGATAGAAGAGTTGGATTTCCACAATCTATCCATACTATCCTAGTTTTAACACTCAATTATCATGTTTTTCTCACAACCGTTGCATTTCGTAACACATACCCTAACCAACCTTATACCTCCCATGCCCTGCATGCCCTTTCTTGGCTCAAACGAGCCTTACAGTAATCAAACAATTTGTCTGATTCCTTGGAAGATGATTTTTCTTCTTCATCTAATTCTTACTATCAATCTGCTGATGATTCTTCTGATTCTCCAAATATTAAAATTGGTTGTAGAGATTCCTGTTGTAATATTATTAACTCTGTTAATACTCTCACTAAGGGTGAAGAAAATGAAAAGTTAATAATTCAATTAATAAATCAAATTCAAAACCCTGAGTTACAAAAAGAATATTTGGATAAATTTAAGAAAATTTTGTTAAAAAAAGAAACTGGTAAAAAACTAAAGTCAACCATAAGCTTTGAAAAAACTTTGGAAAGATTTAATAAAAAGAAATCCAAAAACTTAACTGTTAATGATCTTCAACATGAAATCACTATTGTTAAACAAGAAATGATTGATTTAAAAAATGAGTTTAAAAATATTAAAAATGATAATTACAATATTAAACAAGAATTAATAATGTTAAAAATTGATAAAAGTCTTGATCACCAACAAATTGATAATGAACAAGATAAGCACAAAGATGAAGATGAATCCAGTCAACAAGCCCTTCTTTCTGATAAAGGTATTGTTGATAACTCTCAACTTAGTCTTGTTCACAAACTGATTCCTCCAAAATGGTTTACAAAAGTCAAAATTGTTGTTTCTCCTGATTATCATTTCACTATTATTGCTATGATTGATTCTAGTGCGGATATGAACTATATCCAAGAAGGATTGATTCTGCCCTCTCTTGGCTCAAACGGGCCTTATAGTTCGGTTCTAGAAATTCACTTTACGACTAGGGTGGCGCCAACCACGGTAAGAAGGGAACACAACAACAGAGTACCAAAGTTTCGGATAGACACAGACGAAGAGATAGAGAACACAACACTACTATCACTGGCCAAAAAAGAGTGACTCTGATATCATAAAGGGGGAAAGGACACAGCGTTGGAAGCGGAAGTACAGTTATACAGTAATAATATAAGTTGAAACTAATGCAAACAAGAAAATACGTAAATGCAATGCTATAGAACCAACCAGGTAGGCGGCAGAGCCAGCCAAGTAGGGGGTATAGCAAGGATAATCAAAGTAAATGAAAGCAATTTAGAACCGTCCAGTATGGCGGTAATCCGTTCAAGGTGGCGGTAATCCGTCCAAGGTGGCGGTAGTAACAAGTAATATAATGAACATAAAACTGAAAATACTTATTATTGAAAATAAAACAACACACTTACAGTAGTAGTAGTAATTACAAGTTGTCAACAGGTAAACAGTTACAAGGCTTAGGAACTATGACAAGTTACAAACTTTGTAGGGAAGTAAAGAATTCTCTCAAAGATAGTCTCACAACTAAGAACTCTCTCTAGGAAAGAAAACCTGAAGTAAGGGACAACCCCCCTTAAATAGGCAAAAATTCGGAGTGAACAGTGTCATGAACAGTAACGGATGAATTGTGACAGTGAATAGTGACTGAATAGTAAATTTCTCATTTTTGTCTCCAAAACGTGGGGAATCAATTGTAGAGCTGAAATTTTTTGTCTTTGGTGCAGATTTTGTCAAGAGAAGCATGGTAAGGTCAAAGTATAGCAAAGCATGAAAGCATGACCAAAGCAAAGCATGACATGATGAAAATTCCTTCCTTTTCTTTTTGAAAGACTTCAAAATGAGCTTTGTCAGAAGCATGAGGTTGAGATCACTTCATATCAACTTTCAAGAATATCTTTGTCAGAAGCATGGGATAACATTTTTGAATATTGTAACCATTATGACCGTTGTGTAGGCTAGACAAATAGGAGAATCAAAATCTTCCGCTAAATCCGGGGTATCTTGAAACAGTTCTGGATTTTTAATAACATAATTTTTAAAGTATTTTGACCTTTGTGCAAGCCAGTCAAACAAGGGAATTATCTTTATCAGAAAAAACCCTTCCTTAATCAGTGGAAGGAGCATCAGAAGGATAACCATCAAAAGGACCTCGTGGAGAACCACAATCATGCTCATGGTAAATGGCATACTGATTACAGAATCCACAATATAAAATTAGCTGAAACGTTGGAGTTTTCCCCGGGATAGTGGTGTTTATATATATAAACCAAGCTAACAAAAATAAAAGAAAAAGTATATTGTTCTTTTCAATTTCTCAACATTTTGGTCAGAATTGACAAAAACTTCAGAAGTCACTTGACAAACAGTTAGTTATTAAGAATTGGAAACTCGACAAACAAATTAATGATGAACAAAGAATGATGTGAAGGTTGTTTTGAGGATACAATAAAGAGATAAGCACAAAAGGGGAGATAAAACATAGGACTGCTTAAATAAAATCCTCCGCATGAAATATAAACTCTGAAAAAACAAGAACTTCCTGAATACATGTATACGATACCCATAACTAAAAGCCACACTATCCAAAATGGTGCTATCATTGCACATACAGTATGCTTCAAGTTATAACTATGGCAATATAAAATACTTCACATTTATTTGAAAAATTAAAACCATTTTGTTTCCAGCTTTTGAATCGGTTCAAAGGGGTTGTCTCCAACAAAGTCTGATCTAATCTATGTTGTGAAAGCCCGGGAGAAGGGAAGTAATGAAACCAAAGACAATCATCTGAATTTCCTTCACAATTCCCCACCAATGATTAGCACCATTGACACCACCAGGTTCTGCTATATTCTCATTTTCATTCTCAACAGCCCGGTTTCCATCATTTGCAGGCTGATTCTCAATCTGAACTCCAGGTTGACCTTCTGCCATAAGTTAATGAAAGAATGTTATTTTGTAAGTATCATTCATGTCACTAATCATAAGTGTGCATTCCCAACTCTAACTGATAATTCTTTTCCTTGGCAAATTACCACCTTATCCTTCTAATTGGGGGAAAAAAAAGGAAAAAGAAAAGGAATGTGACTTGGTCAAATGGTGCTATAGATTGCCAGTAGTTAGCACTCAGCACAATTGCCTCCACAAGGTTAAAACCCAAACATCAACCTTCAATGGAAATATCGTAAGGCTATTGGTTATACAATACAACATAACTTCAAAGAGGAAATAAAACACCCCTTTTAAAAGATACCTATATAAAATGTTAGGCACCCTTGGGCATTTTTTAATGACAGATACACAACTCGCACCCACCATAAGACCATCCAACCGTTTGGGGAGAAGAGACACCATTTGGTTCAAGGCCTATGGCCTATGGGCTTATTACATACCAAAATGTGGCTACTTATCACCACCTTTTTTTTACTTTAAAAAAAAAAAAATCATCAATAAGAAAATAACTTTATTAATAATAAAAATAAAATAAAAAATAAAAAGGAGAAAGAAAGGCCGAGGACTAAGAAGTGGCTTCTTATCACTAGTAGAAACAGTATAACAGCAAATGTTGGTCCTATCACCTGTAAAAGCAATTAGCATTCCATCTCATTGAGTTCACTGTTGCAACAAGAATGAACCAACCTAAACTGAATTGTGCACAACTTTGGGTAGCATAAATGCCAATGTTGCCAATTTTTAGGGAACTGTCAAAATAATAGTTCCTAAAGTTTTACAATAACAATAATTCAAAACTAAATAAAAAAAATGGAATAATTAGATGAAATTAAAAAGAAATTGCATTTATATTGGAAAAACTGAAAAAAGAGGTACATTTAGTCCATATTTTTATCTGCATGACACATTTACAAAGGTAAGTTGATCACAGGGAACTTGAGGCCTGACTATGGTTTAAGACTTTGTTTTGGTATAAAGGTTCAAATTATTCTGGATATTTAGACTGCAATGAACCAAGTTTTTATTAATGCGTGACCTAGATGCCAAAATTTAGGCTCATTCAACAAACAAGCCAAAACCAAGCAACTTCTGAGTCAGCTGGAGGTCTATATAGCTTGTTTCAAGCTCAAAAGAGCTCAAACTGTGTCCATTTTGACCAAGCTGATCAGCTAGAAGTTCAGCTTCCCTTTGTTTGTTGTTTGCAGTCCTATATGTAATGTGATAACCATGTGTACACTCTATTTCTCTCTACGTAAATACCTGCCGAAAAAAGGTCCTGAAACATGCGTTTCATAAATTCAAGTATTGCATAAACAAAGCGGAATATACCTGCCCCAGCAACATTTTCAACCCCCTGTCTTGCAGCAGCAACATTTTCAGCCCTGACAGCAGGTCTTGGTGGATGGGGAGGCGCAGCTGCCCTCTGCATGCCTTGTGAAAGCCAGCGTACTATTGGTGTGAGAGCTCCAGTTTGGTATCTGAAACATCCACATCTAAAACATTCATCTTCCACTCATACAACTTAATTTTCTGATAAGTCACTCATATAACTTAATCATTCGAGAAAAATTAATAATTGATAAGAAAGAAGCATGTAACATATGAATACACACACACATACGCACACAAGTAGCTTCATCCTAACTTAAATATTGAAATTTTTTTATAACAAAAACAAACGAAATCTCTTTCCACCATGCATTTTTTAATGTTTTAAGAACCCAATGGACCATGCATTTTTTCATCCTAACTTAAACATTGAAACTTTTTTATAAAGCAAACAAATGAAATCTTTTTCCACCATGCAGTTTTTAATGTTTAAGAATCCAATGGACCAGTGAGTGGCAGAAGTTGCATTCTGAGCACATCTATTGAAATTGGTAAGAGGTTCAGATGCTTACAAGTAGACAAGTGAAGCAAAAAATACGAGGACAACAAGCCTCTGTCTTGATCCATCTTGGTTGAACAAAAAGATTACTGCTGCCAGCTTTAGAATAAGCAACAAATCAAGCTGAAAAGCAATTTGAAATCTCCTTACAACAACTTGTCTTTGAGGTGCAGGCTGTTGCTGTTGGTGCTGCTGTTGCCCTCCTTGCCCATGCTCTTCACCTCCAACACCAGCCTCAGGACTTCGTCTACTGTTGATGGCACCAAGCAACCATGATAAGAAAAAAGGGACAACTGGTCAGCACATACAACATATCAACATAATCCAATCTGCCATACAGACCATGGATATTGTCATTGTGATTAACATCACCAATCATCCATATAATTTTCCACGGATAATTTAAACAAGAGTTGTACAAGAAAGATCGATAGCCTTTTTTTAATATTGTCTAGGAAACAAAATGGCAAGAATTTGTGGTATTATCTCTCTCTAATCCTGGCCTCCAAAAAGGAAAAAAAGAAAACAGAGGGGGAATGTAACTAAGTAGTTAAGAGTTTACTAATTTGGGGCAATAAACCTATTTTTCTTTTAGGTAAGATAAGATATCATTAAAATAGACTACGACATGGAAAAAACATGACGTAGCCACAAAAATACAAAAGAGATAAAGCCATGCACAAGAGGAAAGGTAATCTAAAAACATCAGGAGGGACTCACTAGAAGTGAGTCCCCAAACTCGTGACCAATCAAACAAAGTCCCTATAAAAGACTTGAGAAGTTGCTCCTCGAGTATTCCATATCCTCAAAGGTATGCCTGTTTCTCTCCCTCCAAATATACCACATCAAACACAATGGTATCAAATTCCAAATATCGGAAGAATGCTTCCCCAACCAATTCCTCCACCCGAGCAAAAGATCCTTCACTCTTTCAGGAATCACTCATGCAACCCCAAAAGATTTACAAACAAAATTCCACAACCAGCGAGCCTCCCCACAATGAAGCAAAAGACGGTCCACTGATTCCCTATCGCATCTACACATGCAACACCAACCCAATAAATAAAAGCCTCTCCTCCTTAAATTATCAGCTGTGAGGATCTCCCCCAAATTGATTTCCAAGGGAAGATAACAAAGGACGATGCGCTCAGCCCACAATAAAAATACTGAATCTCAGAGTCCCTACTTGTCCTCAACTTCCAGCTCATCCGGTCTCCAACCTCACTGGAGGGAATATGGGTCAACAAGATGTGAGTAAAAGCCACCACTGCATCCAATTCCCAATCATTCAAAGCTCGATGAAACTGCACATCCCAACTCCTCTTCTCCTCCTCATGATGCCACACCGATAAAGACTCCACCAAAGCCTCCTGATCCGTAGCAATATCATACAAGACCAGGAAAGCCTCCTTAAGAGATTGATCTCCACACCAACAATCCAGCCAGAACCATACCCTATTTCCCATACCCACCTCATACCGAATATATCTATGAAAATCTTCCCAGCCCATCCTAATACTTTTCCACAAACCATGACCATAAGGACCACTCTTTAACTTAGAAGTCCAACACCCCCCCACCCCCCCAAGCCTCTTTTCCCCAAACTTCAAAGCTATCACACTTCTCCAAAGCCTAGTCAGAGTACTTTACACATCGATTAGGATCTAAAGTAATGAGCATTACATTACATTTGCAAAACAGTTTCTAGTGGTTTCATTTATTGTAAACAATTTAATATCAGCCAGACCAAAAGCAATTTATTCTAAATTAAGATGCAAGAAAGGTTTATATGGGAATTGCCTTGTGCATAGGCCTACTAAACAATCACAGATACATGTATTTTCTAATGCCAACTGGGTTCAGAATAATTTAGAGCAAAGCCATGTTTCTCACTTCTGCAAGTTAACTGGTAGCTAATTGGCAATATTTGCAGCCTAAATATGGTCATGAGGTATGACATAAAGGTTCAGTTTATTCACACAAAGCATGATCTGTGGCAATCAAAACTTGCCACATAAAGAATGACTTCCCTAAGTCTTTGAGTAAATCAACAACATCGTCATTATTATCAAGCTGAAGCCAACAAAGCCTCAGCTAAACGAGACTCAGAAAAAATCATCTGGTATACGTTAACAATCATGCCTTTTGTTGTTATTTTAATCTATGTTCTTGACATTGATCTTGTAGTGTATAAACCTAAATGAAACCAACCTTCCTCATTACTGAACTCATGGATATAATGATTAATAATTTCCAAGATGAGTACACTAAACAATATAATTAAAACATAAAAAATAAAATATTTGACAAACACATAGGATGGAATTGTTTTTTTTTTTTTGATAAGTAATAAAGATATATATTCAAGAAACTACCTTATGCAGAAAAACATAAGGCAAAGAGAAAGGTACAATTGGATAGAGAGAGAAAAGAGGAAAAAGAGGGAAAGGAGGGAAAGGAGAGGATACTAATTATACAGGAGAGAACTAAGGAACAAAGGGAGGGAATCACTAGAGGTGAGTCCCCAGGCCTTAGACCAGTCAAACAGAGAGCCACTAAAAGAGGGCAATAACTGGTCATCCGAACTTTCCATGTCCTCGAAAGTCCTCCTGTTTCACTCCCTCCAAAGACACAACATCAAGCATAAAGGAGCTAAGTTCCAAATGCTAGACATTTGCTTTCCAAGCCAATTCCACCAACCAAAAAGAGTATCCGCAACTGATCTTGGCAAGACCCAAAAGATCTAAACACCAAACTCCATAGTTGATAAGCCTTATCACAATGAAGTAACAAATGATCCACCGTCTCTCCATTACAACAGCACATGATACACCAGTCAACAAAAACCATCATTCTACCCCTCAAATTGTCACCTGTAAGGATCCTATCCCATACAGCAATCCACACAAAGAAGGAAACACGTCGAGGAACCTTAGCCTTCCAAACACCTTTCCAAGGAAAGATAATGGGCAAGGGGCTTCTCAACTTATTGTAAAACGAACGGATATTAAAAGTCCCATTCTTTGTCAACTTCCATCGCATACGATCACCATTCATAGTGGGAGGAAGATTTGCACCCAAAGTGCAGAGAAAATCATCCACAACACCCATTTCCCAATCATTTGGTCTTCGAATAAAAAGAATATTCCAACTTCTCCGATTCTCTATCCCCAACCGCTCAAGAGAAGAGGCCACTGATGCCTCTTTATTGGAAGCAATCCCATACACATTCAGAAAGGTCAAGTGAAGTGGAGAGTCCCCACACCATTGATCTGTCCAGAGTTTAACTCTATCTCCCACCCCTACCACAAAGCAAATATTTTTTCTAAATTCCTCCCACCCCATGCGGATACTTCTCCACAAGCCACACCCATGAGCCCCTCTACCTAGCTTGGAAGTCCATGCCCCCCATGCTTCCCCAAACTTGAGAGCTACAACTCTTCTTCAAAGCCTTGTCTCCTCAAGCCCAAACCGCCATAACCACTTCCCTAGTAAGGCTTTGTTAAAGGTAGTTAATTTCCTTACTCCTAACCCACCATTTTCCAAAGGTGCACACACCTTGTCCCATCCCACCAAATGAGTCTTGGAGTCCCCCCCATAAGAAATTCCTTTGCAATCTCTCAATTTTATTGGCCACATGAGTAGGGATGGTAAAAATAGATAAAAAAAAAAGTGGGAAGACTAGCTAATGTGCTTTTAAGCAACGTTAGTCTTCCACCTTTAGACAAATACAACTTCTTCCAACCGGCCAACTTGCGTTCAATTCTCTCCAAGATAGGATTCCAAACGGTAGGAGACTTGTGGGACGCCCCCAATGGCATACCAAGATAGGTCATAGGCAAAGACCCAATCCGGCATCCCAAAATCTCTGCCAAGACATGAACATTAAGAACCTCCCCAATGGGAACCATCTCACTCTTCAACGCATTAACCATTAAACCTGTCACTGCCTCGAAACAAAGAAGAAGCATCCGAATATGTAGAATCTGCTCCTCATTTGCATCGCAAAACAAAATTGTATCATCCGCAAACAAAAGATGAGAGACACACACCCCTTCACCCCGTCTACCATCAGCCCTAAAGCCTCGAAGTAAACCAGCCCCTTCAGCTCTTTTCATCATCTTACCGAAGACCTCTATCATAACCAGAAACAACATGGGAGATAGTGGGTCCCCTTGTCTCAATCCCCTCGAACTCCCGAAAAATTCAGCTGGAGACCCATTAAACAAAACTGAGAATTGGATAGTAGATATGCATGTACGGATCCACCTACACCACCTCACCCCAAATCCCATTCTCTTCAACAGATCAAGTAAAGCCTCCCAGTTCACATGGTCATAGGCCTTCTCAATATCTAATTTACAAATAACCCCCGAAATCTTACTCTTCATCCTACTATCAACACACTCGTTAGCAATGAGGACTGAATCAAGAATCTGTCTACCACCCACAAAATTGTTTTGAGACTCAGATATCAACTTATTCAAAACCTCTTTCAGGCGATTTGCCAACACCTTGGCCAAAATCTTATAAACACTCCCCACCAAACTTATAGGTCTAAAATCTTGAATATTGGATGCATCATTCTTCTTAGGGACTAAGGCTAAGAAAGTAGCATTAAGAGATTTTTCAAACTTACTGTGTAAATAAAACTCGTCAAACACAGCTAAGACATCTCTTTCCACCACTCCCCAACAATGGTGAAAGAAAGCCAAAAAGAAACCATCAGGACCTGGAGCTTTATCTCCTTCCAACTCCTTGACAGCTCAAAAAACTTCCTCCTGTTCAAATCTCCGTTCAAGCCAGCCCCTTTCCAACCCCCCCCCCCCCCCCTCTATCTGATCAAACTTCAAACCTTCCACATAGGATGGAATTGTTACAAACATTATGAATGAAGACTAAATTATGGATGCTTGTGTTATTTAATTACTAAAACTGTAAAAGTTAAAAAGAATAGAAAATTTAATGAAACATTAATTTGATACACACTACATCAGAATATCAAGAATGAATGCATCTATTTTGGGTGATACCAATATCCCATTATCCACAGATAATCCATGCTTTTGTAAGTGTAAAAGTAAGAAGAGAGTGGCGATACTAATTAATTGAACGAGATGCTTACGTGGGTAAATTGTAGGTAAGAGGAATAAGAGTGTTAGATGGAAGTCCAGCAACAGGGCCCATACAGGAGAAAACAGGAACAGCATAAATGCCTGCTCCACGATTCATATGGTCCTGATTTTGTAAGCCCGGAACAAGTGCGGGGTACATGACTGGAACCATCTGAAAATCACCATTTGAGAAAGCTGGAAAACTGGATAATGCAGGAGCAGGAGCCTGAGATTACAAAACCCAACCAAACCCCACTGTGAGTGAAGTAATTTAATTTAAGATAGATAGGAAAGCCACCCATGTAATAATAATGTATGTGCATACTAAGTGTTTTAAACCATCCCATCCATAGAGCTGAGCTGAGTTGAGCATTATTTCCAATTTATTATTATTATTATTATTATTATTTATCTTTTCTTACCCAAAAAAAAAAAAAAAAAAACCTTGTAGCTCAATTGGTTTGCATTTCCAACATATCCATCCATCCAGGGTTCAAATCCCCCAACTCCAACTATCAAAAAATATCATCAAAAAGTTAATATATATCTATTATTCTGAATGTCCTTCAACCAATGTAAAGTTAAAAGATAACAAATTTTATTATTACTAATTTCGCATCTAACCTTCATCATATTCATTCAAACGTCAAATAGCACTGATTTTTTTTTTTTTTTTTTTTTGAAACAAAATGGGATTAAATCAAAAAAAAAAAAATTAAATGATTAAAGGGTCTCAAATTGTTCTCTCGAATTTCAAAGATGAAACCCAACTTCGTAATTAGAAGTTAAAGGAATACAATGATTCGGTAAAAAAAAAAAAAAAAAATCAAATCCAGATATTACTAATAAATCATGAGAGAGAAAACCCCTGAAATTATATATATAAAAAAAAAAATAGAATATGTACAAGAGAAGAGAAGAGAACCTGAGATTGCGAGGGAGTGTCTTCGGAGAGAGACGACGACATCGTTTCAATCTCTTCCGCCATTTGCGAGTTGCGAGAGGATTTGTTATGTATTCAAAAAATCAAAAACTGACTTAGCATTAGCAACATCAGCAATTCAATTGACAATTGACAAGGATTGTTGTAAGCTAAGCTGTGATTCAATGCTTTTTATCAACAATAAAAAAGAAAAAAATATCGTTGTGAATGTGAAAACACTTCTTTATTTATTATTATTATTTATACACTTTTTTTTTTTTTTTTTTTTCATTGCGTCGAATTCCGTC
Organism: Quercus agrifolia; assembly: GCA_029955455.1. Lineage (NCBI taxonomy): Eukaryota > Viridiplantae > Streptophyta > Magnoliopsida > Fagales > Fagaceae > Quercus > Quercus agrifolia. The sequence continues at coordinate 51,061,133 of JARQAD010000001.1, forward strand.
TGTTTGCCTATAGGGATATGCCACGTTGGATCACATGTACTAATATCGTTGCGTTGAGGATAAAATTAATTAAACTAGCATGTAGTCCGTGCTTACGCACGAAAATATTAACAATTGTGATGATAAGATGTTTATCTTAGCAACATCAGCAATTCAATTGACAATTGACAAGGATTGTTGTAAGCTAAGCTGTGATTCAATGCTTTTTATCAACAATAAAAAAGAAAAAAATATCGTTGTGAATGTGAAAACACTTCTTTATTTATTATTATTATTTATACACTTTTTTTTTTTTTTTTTTTTCATTGCGTCGAATTCCGTCTGTTTGCCTATAGGGATATGCCACGTTGGATCACATGTACTAATATCGTTGCGTTGAGGATAAAATTAATTAAACTAGCATGTAGTCCGTGCTTACGCACGAAAATATTAACAATTGTGATGATAAGATGTTTATCTTAGTAGATTCAGTTTCCACATTAAACATTATGAATGGAAGTAACTTAACACCAACATTTAAAAATCAAATTGGACACATAGCACAAAATTAAACTATAATTAGAAATTAATTTGATTTAATTTGAATTCTAAAATTGAACTTCAACTTAATATAATATATATGATTATATTTTTGTCACTTTTAACAAATTAACAAAATCTTAATCCAGACACACTAAAAACTATTAAAAATTAAGAACTGATTATTGAGTTTGGAATCTTCTTGGAAGCGTCAATGAAGCGCTAATGTATGAGAGTGTGAAGTAAGGAAGAGTGGGATTGAACATTGTGTTTGAACCCGGCCTTGCTCTAAGAAATCTGTAAGGACGAGGAGAGGGCAGTGTGTGGATCTAGTTGGTAGAGGTTGAGAGAGGAGGAGACATAGGATGACGATATGGAATTAAGAGGAGATGATGTTTTACTTTTATAGTCTTTCTCAATGGACTCCTTGGTTTTGGTTGTGGGATTAGAAGAGCACCAAACTCTATTGAGATCACCCATAAAAGTGTGCAGGTGAGATGTTCTTGCTTAGGCCAATGAGTATTATTATTGTGGTTTTCTTGGCTTTCGTGTTAAATGTTAATGCATCATTTATTTGGGCACAAAAATTAGAAAATTTAGATAAAATACATGGCACAAAATTGAAGTCCAATTTATAATCTCCATAAAAGTGTGCAGGTAAGATGTTTTTGCTTAGGCCAATGAGCATTATCATTGTGGTTTTATTGGCTTTCGTGTTAAATGTTAATGCATCATTTATTTGGGCACAAAAATTAGAAAATTTAGATAAGATACATGACACAAAATTGAAGTCAAAATTATAATCTAATTAAATTTTTTTTTGAGTTTTGGTTAGGACAAGTGGCGCAAAATTGAGAATCCAATTGAAATCTAATTGGATTTTCTCTCTGCTTCACCTATTATTATATATATATATATATATATATATATATATATATATATATATTAAATAAACGCCAGTACCACTCATCATTTCACTTAACACTAGATGGTTTAATCAAAATTCATATGTAAATAATTTTTTTATTAATTTACTTAAAAATAGATAATAAAAATAAATAAATATTTTACTTTTAAGTTATATAATGAATTATATAATGAATGTATATTGTGTGAGACTTAAGATATCATAATATATATATATATATATATATATATATATCTGTCGGTTAAGCTTCTGCCTTTCTAGCGCATTAACCGTTACTCATGTCATTTATGGGGAACTCATTTAATGTATGCTGTAATCGTTCATCACATAGACAATGCTGACTGGCTTGATGGGCGATGCTAAATTTCTCTTCTTTTGCTATATGATGGACAAGGGTGATTTTTCTCCTCTTTAATTGCCCCCCTATTCTTGCCGTTGTCTTTACAGATGTGGTTGGAATATGAAAGGTGATGAAGCCAAATTCGACAATTGATAGGTTTGTCTAGGTAGAATCTGACATGAATGAGTCTGAGACCTGCAAGAGAATAACAATGTTGTTTCTCTCCTTCTGGTCATCAGCATGGTGCCAGCCAATGAGCCTTTGCTTAGGTTCTAAGGTGGTTTATAGATTTCTAACTTCTCTAACTATTGGAGGCCTTTAATGGTGTTCTTAATGGCTCTTGTAATGCCTTTGGTGGCTTTATGAGGCGATTGACTATTTTGCCAATGATCATGTAAACCCGTGCGTCCATTGGTAACAACTCATACATTAAATGTGTATTTATGGCACTTTGGTCGTCCAACGACACTGAATTTATGTTTAGATCGTCCATCGGTAGACGATTTTGGTCATCCGTCCACTCTTAGGCAACTTTATGTTTAGACCGTCTACCCATAGGTGACTTTGGTCATTTGTCCACCCTTAGGAGACTTTATGTTTAGATCATCTACTCATAGGCGACTTTGGTTGTCCATCCACCCTTAGGCAATTTTGTATTTAGACCGTCCACCCGTAGGTGACTTTAGTCGACTGTCCACCCTTAGGCGACTTTGTGTTTAGACTATTCACCCGTAGGCGACTTTGGTCGTCCACCCTTAGGCGACTTTGTGTTTAGAACATCCACCCGTAGGTGACTTTGGTTGTCTGTCCACCGTTAGGAGACTTTGTGTTTAGATCGTTCAACCGTAGGCGACTTTGGTTTTCCTTCCACCCGTAGGTGACTTTGTGTTTAGGTCGTCCACCCATAGGCGACGTTGGTCATCCATCCACCCTTAGGTGACTTTGTGTTTAGTTCATCCACCTATAGGCGACTTTGGTTGTTCGGTTCCTTCTACCGAATGCATCATAAGTGGAGAAAATGCTTTTATTCAAATGGTAAGCTCATAGGAAAATAAGTTAAGTCTCAAACAAGCAAATGACATCAAATTATAAGTTGCTTCAAAACATGACTCTTATAAGCAATGTATGAAAAGAAAATGCAAGCAAAGTAAATGTAAACATGGTTGTAGGGGTAGTACTTTCTCAAGTGTTTGGCATTCCAAGGGTGAGGTAGCTTCCACCCATCAAGTGTCTTTGTTGGGTGGTTGTCGTCCAAAGAGACATCTTCCAGTTCCTCCATTGGTTCTACCATCAATCTTTGGTCTTCAAGGGGTGCTCTAAGTCGCTCTTCTGTTCTGCCATCAATCTTGTAGTGCCTCTTGCGATCACTTTTATTTCTCCAAGGGGTGCTCTAGGTCACTCTTCCGCTCTGCCGAATTGCTCTGGTCCTTGTGGAGGTTGTATCTCAGGTCCACCTCTGACAAATCGCTGCAACTTCCCTCTTCTAATAAGAGATTCGATTTGACTTTTCAGCTTATAGTAGTCGAAGGTATCATGTCCATGGCCACGATGGAAGCGACAATATTATTCCCTGGATCACTTGTCTGGGTCTCCTTTCAGCCTTTCTGGCCAATTGAGTGTGGAGTCGTCCCTGATCTGCATCAATTCTTGACCTGGTGGAGTATTCAGTGGGGTGAGGTTGATGATTTGCCCAGATGGAGGCCTCACCTTCCTGTCATCTCTCTTCCCATTGTACCAAGTGGACTTCTCTCTAGTGTCAAGTTGGGTGTCTTGTTGCACAATAGACATGATGTCATTGCTCTCCTTAAACAAAAGTTAGTGTAAGCTCAAGCTAGGATGAAGCTTTAGACTGACCAACACAGGTATGATAGGTGTTTTGAGGTTGGTGATTGGGTCTATTTCAAGCTTCAACCTTATAGGCAACACTCTCTCAAACTTAAAGGCTACAAGCCTACAATAAACTATCTCCTTGATATTTTGGCCCTTTTCATATTTTGTAGAGAATTGGTGAGGTGGTTTACAAGCTAGCTTTACCTGCTGATTGTCCAATTCATCTAGTATTTTACATATCTTGTCTGAAGCAGAAATTGGGTGCTCAAATTGTTCCATTCCCCATTCTTCTACTTATTGATTCTATTAGCCTTATTCATCCTGAACCTATTGCAGTTTTGCAGTAAAGGTTCAAGCAGCTGAGGAATCGTACCATTATTGAAGTTCTTATTCAATGGCAAGGTCATGTTGTGGAGGATGCTATTTGAGAATCTCTTTTTAAGCTTCAACACCAGTTTCCCCACCTTGCGGGCAAGGTTCTTTAAAGAGGGGAAGAGTGACAAGAGGACCTTGTGGATAAGGCCTTTTATAGGGGAATGACCGAAAAGAGATTGATAGGAGTTGTGCTTGCAGAAGTGATAAGCCATGGAAGTTAGTTGCGTTGGCTATTGAGGTGGCATTGGCAGTTAGCCTTGGCTGCTGAGTTGGCATTGGTCAATTAGGATTAGTTAGTAGTTATTATTGTTGTTGTAACAGAATTGGGAGGGACTTGTACTATAAGAAGCTATAGCTCATTGTAAAGGGATATATCAGAAAATGTTAAGCACATTACTCTCTTTCTCCTCATTCTCTTAACTTCCGTTCTATCTTCTCATTCCCTAGGAGAAAATTATTAGGTACTCCCGGAGTACCATAAATGCGTACTCCCCCCCCTCTCACATGAATGGTGGGTTCTACCATGAATTTAATTAGTGGGACCCACCATTCATGTGAGAGGAGAGAGTACGCATTTATGGTACTTCGGAAGTACATAATAATTTCTCTTCTCTAGGAGGCCTAGTTCCCTACTTCAATAAAATATGAATCACTTGTTTCTTATCATTCTTGTGCTCATTTGAGTATGGATTTCATGTTAGTACTGCCAAAGATTAATTACAAAGTGACATGACTATCATAAAATATGAATCACTTGTTTCTTATCATTCTTGTGCTCATTTGAGTATGGATTTCATGTTAGTACTCCCAAAGATTAATTACAAAGTGACATGACTGTCTTTGTTGTGGTTGATCATTATTCCAAAAAAATTATTTCATCCCTTGCTCGAAAACTTCTGTTTCTACACATTGTTGAGTTATTTTTCAAAGAGCAGTGATACACGACATTTCAACATCTAGTTTTTCTTGTAGAGATGTCAAGTTCGTAGGTTATTTTTTGAAGTAATTTGTGGCAAAAGCTTGAGACTGAATTGAATTATTCTAGGACTTGCCACACACAAATTGATGGCAAACCGAAGTGTTCAAGTTCAACCGAAGCTTGGTAACATGTTAAGGTGCCTTGTTAGGAATCATGTAAAGACATGATTTTGTTATACCTGAAGCTAAATTTGCTTACAATTATTCTGTAAATAGAACCATAAAGAAGACACCATTTGAATCTGCTTATGGACCCAATCCCTAACACATTTTAGATTTAGTGTCACTAAGCTCAAGTTAGTAACGACAGAGATGCCTTTGCTAACCATATTTTACGAGTTCATGAGGAAATAAAGATTGTTCTCAAGGCTACTAATGAAGCTCATGCAACAAACCAGCATTGATGGGTTAAGGATTTTGAAGAATGTGAAATGGTGTTGGTGCATTTTGTTATGAACTGAAAAATTAAAAAGATAACTTAATCGATTCGAGGTGACCAGCCTCCTGAACTTGAGAGGGATAATAGAGTTTTTGGTTTAATTTCTGCTCACTTCATTCATAATTCCTACGTACATAAATACTAGTGAGGAGATAAGCTTCATCACAACTAAGTCCTAAAACATAGGATCCAACTCCTATTTAAATTTAAATACAAATTGAAATTAAATCCTAATCCTCATCCTAATCTACTGCATAATTCTATTAGAATTCTATTCAAATTCAAACTTCTTCAACTACTTCAGAATTATTTGCCATTTGGCCTTGGGACACAACATTCCCTTCCCCTTCAGTTGAATCTTGTCCTCAAGATTCTGCGACATAGAAATTAACCCTTGCTCACATTGATTGGAGAATACTCGCCTCGGATTTTAAAGTGTTGAAGGAAAATTATGACCATGTAGACTTGCACCAATTCTTTATTCATTTGTGTGAACAGAAAAAGCCTTGATTTTCACATCCTTGAACTCATCAGGAATGACAAATTCAATGTGTGAAATTAGACTAGGCTTATTTGAAATCATGAGAAGATCTTTTTTATTTATCTTTTCCACTTCACTAATCCTTTGATCTTCAAAGGCGATTTTTTTGGCAAGTGCTCCCTCCAATGTATTACCTTCTTGAATTGTTGGTGGTTCTTTGATCACCAACACTTGAATTGTTGGTTCTTGAATATTTGATTCTTGAACGGGTTGGACAAGATTTTCGAATGATTTTTCCATAGGAGCCTCCATTGATACTTCATTGATTGGTATCCAAAATCGATCTTGAAGGGCGCATATGAACTCCACCCAATCTGTGCATAATCCTGTTGCCTCTAAGGTTTGAAACCAATCATGTGCCTCTCCTTCCATGTAATAAGAAGCAATGGAAACCTATCATGTGATGGTGTGTTGTTAAAAGCGAAGAATTTGTAAACCTTAAAAAGCCATGAAAAAGGGTCTCCACCTTTGAATTTTGGTATCTCCATAAATTTCCTTTGAGTTGTAGACATAATGGCTTGATGAGGGGTTTTTTTTTTTTTTTTTTTTTGGCTGCACGTGGAAACTTGTACGAATGGCTTTATGGATACTCTGTGAGTTGGGTTTTGGATTATAGTGGGCACGATGATATATATATATATATATATATATATATATATATATATATATATATATTTGGGCTTATGGTTTTTAGTGGATGGCTATAGGTTGATGTACGGTGGGTTTGAAAATAATCTTTTGTGTGTGTTGATATTGGTGTTGGTTGGATGTGGGTTTCTGTGTTGAGAGGGGTGAGTTTGGTTGCTTGTTGAGATGCGGTGACATTTCAAATGGATTTGTTGACTCTGATCCCAAATGTTATGAACTGAAAAATTAAAAAGATAACTTAGTCGATTCGAGATGACTAGCCTCCTAAACTTGAGAGGGATAATAGAGTTTTTAGTTTAATTTCTGCTTACTTCATTTATAATTCCTACGTACATAAATACTAGTGAGGAGATAAGCTTCATCACAACTAAGTCCTAAAACATAGGATCCAACTCCTATTTAAATTTAAATACAAATTGAAATTAAATCCTAATCCTCATCCTAATCTACTGCATAATTTTATTAGAATTCTATTCAAATTCAAACTTCTTCAACTACTTCAGAATTATTTGCCATTTGGCCTTGGGACACAACACATTTGAAACGTGAAAAGTTTCCTAATAGGGCTTACCACAAGCTCAAGTCAAGGAAGTTTGGACCATGTGAAGTGTTGAAGAATATTTGCTTGAATTACCACAAGATTTGTAATCATTTGATGGGCTTGATGGAGAGATGGGAAGATGTTGACAAACAAATGGAACAACTTTCTAAACTGTAGCAAAATGTTTGAAGATGTGTTTGATATCAAAAAGGTTATCAAGGAAACGCATCCAATATAGGTGGATGCAAAAAGCTCAGAGACTGCTGAAGAGGAATTGAGAAAAGTTAATCCTTAGAGCTGAATTTTTCCCTTACCTAGAGGGATTGATGTAGGAACATATAAGCCCAAATGAAAGAAGGTGCAATAGATTATTTGACAAGCCTATAGTTATTATAAAGTCTATTTGTTAATTTTTCTATATTATGTTTGATTTAGGGTATATTTGGATACTGTTTATTTTGTTGAAAACTGAAAATTGAAAATATTATAGCAAAATAACTTTTAAATGTGTGAATAGTGCTGTGGGACCAATTTTTAATAAAAGTTTTGGTGAAAAAAAGGTTTATTGGTCCCGTGAACAATGCACGAGACTCATTGGAAAAGACAAAATGCGCTTCTCAAAAAAAAAAAAAAAGAAGGTCAAAATGCAGACACTCAACGTTATCTCCAATATTCAAACGGATACTTATTATTATGTATTGAGTATTTTAAATGGCGATGTGACTAACATATGACATTCAATAAAACTGAATGCTTAAAAATTAATTGTAATATATTCAATGAAAGCATATGATTCTACTGTCACTAAGGGCGATTATAAACAACATTATTCTTGTTTAAACTAAGTGTGTTTAGTTAGTTTATTTTTTTCCAACTTATTTTACTATTCAGCTTATTTTTGCTAATATTCATGGGTCTCATTGTACTATTCCAACTAACATTTACCTTTATCTACAGTACTATCAACAAAAGATTTCAATTTCAACAAAACAAGAGTAACCTAAACAGACCCTAGGAGTGTTCATAGGTTGAGTTGTTGATGTTTGCTCATCACTGGACTCAACTCCTTCGAGTGGGGAATTCTTCCTACTCACTGTCATCTCGTCCGATGTATTTGACAGATTGGCACTTTGACCATGAGAGCTAGAACCGGCTACCACAGAGCATTGCAATTGTTTGATCTTGTCCTCCACAAGTTGTGATGACGGAATCTTTGGGACTCAACTCTCAAGTAAAGAACAGAGACACAATACACTGACAGATACAGAAAGAAAGTCCATAACTGGCAAAAGGAAGCATAACAAATACGAGAGAAATCTAATGGGATAACATTAGTCTAACTGCCAATGGGAGGAGCCTACAAGTGTAAATGCTCAATCAAGTCAAGTGGGTCGGGTGAAATGTTTTTAAACCTAACACCTGCCCACAAACTCAGAACCTGTTCTCGACCCTTCAAGTCGGAAAGAGTCAACCGGGTGGGTCAGGATATACAGGTATAAGAGCAAGTTGGAAAGAGTCAATCGGGTAGATCAGGATATACGAGTATATGAGCAATCATTGTCTAATACATGAAAATTCAAATTTGAATATATATATTTTTTTAACTCTTTGAACCTAAAGATTGATGTTTTGGTGTTCCAACTTCATTGAATTTCTTCTCCTAGCTGTTATCTTCTTTTATTGCTGGAAAATAATTCTTGCTACACCATATCTAAGTTTTTCCAGTGAGTGAGAGAGAGAGAGAGAGAGAGAGAGAGAGAGAGAGAGAGAGAGAGGTACAAATTGCTAAGAATTCTGATGAGAAGATTCTATCTGAATGTTCAAGATACACTAATTTCATAAACACAGCCACAAACAGCAGAAATGTAAAAACATAAGTAAAGGGGTGGGTTGACAATTGGAGCCAAAAAGCTAGTCCTGACCCCAAAACTACCATAATTGCATCTGTACAATATTCCATTCGCTGAAAAACTTTTATCAGCCAAGCTGCTCCTTTTTCTGAATCTACAATGGTTAGCAAGCCTGCAAGTTCCAAACATAAATAGTGAAAAAGAGACTATTTGCTAAGCAAATAGTAGATTGTGACGGACAACTAGGAGCAAAATTTTACACCTTGGATGAAGAAATTTGACCTCAAAAGACAAGCATACACACATGCAAGGACATGTATATGCCCCATATGAAAACAAAGATTTTGCTCAAATAGATCAAGCTATGAACACAAAGGTACGCATAAGAAAATAACTGTCATTATTACTATTTGAACTTTTTTCACAATGGCCTTTGGGCCAAATGGCATCTCTATGCCTTTGAGTGTGGGTGATGACTGAGCTTAGTGTTTCGAAACCTCTTGGGTGCACAAGTAAATTCGCCAAGGGGGAAAAAATTGAGAGATTTTCCCCCCAAATGTATGTAGTCATGATCATGCAAACATTTTGCTTATGAACATTAAAGTGTCATTACTATTTTAACTTTTTTCTTTTATTCTTTTTGGAAGGATTCCTATTTCAAATCACAGCATGGAGAAAATTTGATTATATATTTATATTAACACTGCTAAAAGTTATTATGCAACCACCATAGCTAAAAACTGAGTTTCGACTAAAATCAACAGAAATGACATATATATTGAACGAGACTAAAGGAAAAAAAAAAATTGAACCTTCTTTTAAAACTAATAACATACAATAAGTCACATAGATGAAGGAAAACAGCACTGGCAACAGCCAGGGAATGTACCTACCACAGTCACCAATATGTCAAGTGATGAGCTGCTCAATCTTCCTCATTCTCAGATCGTGATGTGTCATCTGAAACCTTCAACTCTATGTCTACCTCCATCTCTGTCTCTGCTGACTCCTCGCTCTCCAAATCCTCATTTGGTTGAGCGGATCCATCCTCTTTTCATCCAAAAAAGAAAAAAGAAAAATAGATGTCATAATATATCAAAGCTCAAAGCCTGTACCATAGAAGTTCACCAATAACATTAGGAACTGTTCTCTGATGATGTAATAAATGTAGAAAAATTGTCACATATCTTAAATCTCCAAACCAGATTAAAGAGTAACAATGAAATTTTACACATCGAACAAAGTTTGATTCTTATTCTTAAACTGATATATATATATATATATATATATATATATATATATATATATATATATATATATATATATATATATCACATACAATCTCAATGAAGAAGTGTAGCTTGTTGAGGCCTCATTGTCATGGTTAAGAAAACTGTCTCTGTTAATAACATATATGCCACTGCCAACTGCAAAATTATCAAGGCTCTACATAATGTAAGCCTTTAAAGCTCATTGAATTTGATACTTTTCCAAAAGATTCCAAGTGCATTTAATTTCAGTAGTAGCATCTAACATGTATTAAAGAATCAATGGTTAAAAAATCATCTAGGTAGCAAATGCTTATAATATCATCTACAAATGCAGCAGGAGCCAAGTGTATCAATACAACAACCCAACTTGATCATCTCCAAAAGACATCAAAGTTAAAGACTCCCGTACAAAGTAAAGTAAATTATTGGAGAGACAATATTAATAATTTATTAGATGATGGGTTGGTTATCTTTCTATATAATAATAATAATTACTACTAGTTAGCAATGTGTTGTAAAAGTAAATACCCAAATTGTGATTTGATTATTTTAAAATAATGAGGAAAGGATAAGGAGCAAGTATGACATAAAGAAAAATAATAGCATTACCATGATGATTGAGGAGGAAGAAAGTGGAGGAGCAAGGCCAACCACGGGAAGTGGAGAAGGAGAGAGAGTGAGGAGGATGATGGGAGAGCTTGGTAACCAAATCAAGGAAGTTGGGTCTGGGTGGGACCCAGAAAGAGGAACCAGGGACGAAGGGGAGCCAATCGGGAGTAGACTTCTGGACAATGATACCGTGGATCAAGTCGTCAAGCTTCTTCAGAGCCAAGGCCTCGAATTCACCGTCGGATGATGATGAAGCAGCACCGCCTAGGTGGTCGATCTCGATGCTGCTGCTAGAGGAAAACAACCTACTATGCGTGTTTGTGTTTGTTGAGGATTTGAGAATCAGAGCTGGAGATTGTTTGCAATTGCGAATGCAGAGTTGTTGTAGTAGGGTTTGAGTTAGGATTCGGGCCATCACATAACTTAACGGAGGGGTGTGCAATTGCAATTTGCATTTTATAGATTTGATTTTTGAGGTGTTAGTCTGCCTCTCACGTGCCCTTCCCATCCCTTCCTAATTCCTATCTTTTTTTCTTTTTTCGAGAATGTCCTATCCTATCTTATACTGTTATACTAACCTATGAGCTCATACGCGCTTTTATTTTATTTTATTATATTTTTTAATTATAAAAATATTTAGAGGCATTTCCCTAAAAAAAAAAATTTGGGATAATTACAGCAAACCCTCCTTAGGTTTGACTCATTTGCGCTTTACCTATCCGTAATTTAAAACTTATCACTTTGTCCTCCTGTATTTCAATCCGTTACCCCCCCGTTGCCCACCTGACCCTCAGACGTTAGAAAAACACCCTTTTATTCCAAATTAGAACATAACACGGATCAAACAACGAAAATCCACTCTCTTTTCCTCACGAGCCCTAAAAACGCGAAAATCCTTGTAACTGAGCTGGGGTTTTGATTTTTCTGATTGTGCTTTCATGTGAGGGTGAGGTTCTGACTTTGGGTTGTCTTGAGGCATTAAATATTTGAAGATAGATTATCACCAGGTACGACATTTCTGCTACGACATTTCTGCTTTATGGTTCTGAGCTGGGGTTTCAAGTTTTAATGGTAGTTTTGATAATCGATGTCTTCTTTGAGTGAAAATTACTCAAGTTCAAGTGGGCATATGCATACATATGAGACTTGTGTGCTGAGAACAAGTCTGACAGTGGATAATTTTAGGAGAAGGTTTCTGGGTTGTAGTCGATATAAGGTAAGTATACTTTTTACTTAATCTAGTTGATTCATGTGAGATTGGAATGTGATGTGTTCAATTCAATTTATGAACATGTTGGTCCCAAGTGCCCTTTCTTTAAATGGATTGATAATCCCACTTGTATGCGTGGGAATGAAGCTGCCCATTTGGTGCAACAAAAGCTGGATTTACTGCGGAGTGAGCTGCAACTTGCACATGAAAGGGAAAGAGAAGCTACCCAGGCAACAGCAGATCTACCTAAATGGCAGAAATTGCTCAAGACAAGGCAGCAAAAGCCACTGAGAGGGAGAGAAAGTTTTGAGCTTCCTCTGTTCAAGCCAAGGAGATAGCAGTGAGAGCTTTAGAGCAAGAGAGAAAGTGCAGAATTGCACTAATTTTGTCATGGTTTTTTTTTTATTTTTTTATTTTGGTTATGTTGTTTTCATGTTTTGGCTCAAGTGAGAATGTTGGAATGATGAGATTGAGTCTGCCTAATGGGTTGTAATATAAGTTGGTCTTCTATTGTAATAGAACTATGAAAGAATTTTGCTGTTGGTGTTGGTGTAATAGAACTATGAAGCCATTCAATAATATAACATTTTTTAAGATAAAGTGTTATTTATGTTAGATGCTGTTGGTATTTTTGTTTAAAGTGAATTGGCTACTTGTGAGCTGTGCGCTGTTGGTGTTTTATTGGATGTTATGAGCTGTGTTGGTTTGTGCATAAAGTGCATTATGTGAAGACAATTGTGTTGAAAGTGAATTTAAAGTGCATGACAATCTGTCAACTTGCAAGAAAAGACAACACATACACCCTGCACACATAAACAAACTCATATAATAATAACTCATATAACAGAATAATAATTCTGAACACCTGTAATTAAGTTGGGAAATTGTATATATATTTTTAGGTGTCATTGAATAGTTTTTCATTAACCACTAGTAAATATAAGGCATTTGGTACAACAACCAAAACATTTGCAGCTGCCCAATGTTTACAAAACTTAAAAAAATAATTAAAGTGTTTGCTGGCCATTGTCTGCCCTGCCATTGTCTACAAAATACAAAAATGCAGTTGCCCTGCCATTGTCTGCCCTGCCATTGTCTACAAACTACATAAAACCCTAACACTACATAACCCTAATACATTATACATAGCAACAAAAGTCTTCATTTACTGCCCCTGCCCCTGCCTCTCCCACCACAGTTGTCCTTTCCACCTCTTGTTCTACATTTCTGAGCTCTAGCTGCATCACCCTTTCCTCTTAAAGTAGCTCCTCTGGTAGCAGGTGGTCTTGTAGGTTACAAAGTACAAGAATTCACATGTTAGCTACCAGTATCACAATTTTATGAATAAAACAATGAACCTAATACTATAGTACCTGTGATGATAGTGCTCTACTATCCCATATTTCTGTAGGGGTGTGTGGTGCTGGTTGGGTTGAAGAGAACCAAGGAGCTCCTCTAACTGTATACCTGAAGTCTGAAGAGTACCATTGACTTGGTTTCTGTGACCATGGAGCTGGTGGTCCTAACCATGGAGCTTGTAGCTGTGGAGCTAGAGCTTGTGGCTGTGACCGTGCTGCCTGGTTGGATGAGGATGAGGCCATAGTGTAAGGTTGATGTGGGGGCTGAGCTAAGGATTGGGTTTGTGATGAAGATGGGGCCTGGGATCATTCTCTGTGTGTAGAAGGCCTTCCACTTCCCTACAACCAAATATGAGCATGTTTTTACGGTGTTAGTTATTGGCATTTTGCATTTGAATAAAAAAATGGCTAAAAACTTACAGATTTCCCTTTCTGCAATCTTTGCCTCTTCTCCCATGGTGTCTCACCAGTGACATTAGCCTTGCATCCCCTTGCATTGTGCCCTTCCTGTTGACACCTTACACACCTCACTGCCCTGTTTGCTCTAAACACCTTATAAGGGTTTGGCTCATCAGCATCTCTCTTCCTCTTCATGGATGGCTTGCCTGGTGGCTTATAGACTACAGGTGCAACAGGCTTGGGTTGGCCACTTGACATCCACTCAAACTGGCCAGGCATAGGAGGTATGGGTGTCTTGTATGTCTCCATATAAGCATCCTTGTAGTAGCATGGATGGGTGTAGTTTTCTGGCTTCTCACGATTCACAAATATGGCTGCAACTCCATGCTTACAGGGGATTCTTGTCAAGTCTCATACTCTACAACTGCATGTCCTATTTACCAAGTTCACCACATGCCTTTCTCTCTCATTGTCAACCTCATACACAAACTTCCCAAAAGGTATTGCACAGAAACCCTTACCTCTAAAACAGTTTCATGTTTCTGTTTTGCTTTTGGGATGCAACACACACAGAAGGACCATATTTTCAACTTTGCTTTTGATTCTGTCTTACTAAATAGCACATGCAAACACTAAAATTTAAACCCAAAACAAACTTGGGTCCACTGTGATACACAATGACCACGACAGACAAAATGCCCATAAACAAACACAGATCCAAAGAACAGGTGGTCACATTTTTCATAAACATCAACAAACACAACCAATATTCTCATTCCATTACATGTAACATTGACCATTGATTGATTACTCAAAAAACAATAAAACAACCACAAGCGAAAGTAAAAACCCAAACAGTGAACTGATTTCTTACCAGGATTTTAGTCTCTCGAACAACCCGTTGCTTGTCTAGGTTTACACTTGCAACACTATGTCAATAGCAGATGTTACAAGGATTTTCGTGTTTCTAGGGCTCGTGAGGAAAAGAGAGTGGATTTTCGTTGTTTGATCCGTGTTATGTTCTAATTTGGAATAAAATGGTGTTTTTCTAACGTCTGAGGGTCAGGTGGGCAATCGGGGGGGGGGGGGGGGGTGTAACGGATTGAAGTACAGGGGGGCAAAGTGATAAGTTTTAAACCACAGGTAGGCAAAGCGCAAACGGGCCAAACCTCAAGGGGGTTTGCTATAATTATCCCAAAATATTTAGAGGCATGATGAGTGTTATGCGTATTTTTGTGCTTAGAAAAATGTAATAACCACAAATTATAATATATGTAAATTATTATTTACCAAAAAAATAAAAATAAAATAGCCTTCAAGCACGCGTGTGAGCGCATGCTAAGAGGCTAGTTTATTTTTATTATTATTATTTTTATGCTTTGGCCTCCAAAGAAATTAAGACAAATGAAAATGATTTTGAAACTATACAAGACATAAATAATGTAATTGAAATTTTAGGATTTATATAAAATTTTAGTGGTGGATGAATTTTTCCAAGCACGTTTGAGTTTGTTATATATTTTGAATTTATTTAATGGCCATTTTTATAATATTCTTGGCAGTATGAGTAGTGTAAACTGTAAAGTATATTTTATGAGTAATTTTGAAAATAATGAAAATTAGACAATAAGGGGCTGTTTGATATGGTAGTTTAAGCAACATTTTTCAGTTTTTAAACAACATTATACGTATTTTTACACACTTCTCACCCACATGTATTTCCAAAAAATACAAATAACATTACTAGAGAACGTTACCAAACGACCCCTAAGTGTTCGATTCCAATTATACATAGAAAATATATATTATATATATCAAATATTATTTCACCCACAAATGCATAACACTTATCACACTCGTAAGTATTTTTGTGATTAAAAATGTAGTAATCCCTAATTATGATGAATGAAACTATTAACCTTTTCAATGATTAAAAAAATGCGATAATTCCAAATTATAATTGATAAGGGTATTTTTGTAATAAGATCATGATTCTTAAACAACAAAGCCCATCAAGAAAAATGTATCATATCGGCAAAAGGCCGATGGCCTCAAGAGAACCATCGGCCCTAAAGGAACCGTCAATCTCAAAAGAATTCGTCCAAGACCTTGTACCTTACACCAACAAGAGGCCAATGGTTACGTGGATAGATCCATGTAAAGTTGATGGGTACATCTCCCTACCAGGCCGATGGATGACCTTGACAGACAGAGAAGCATATCGACGGGTCCTACGTGGCCTTACATACTTTACACGCATATTCTTATATGGAAATATCTTGCGCAACACACATAAAGACCCTATCGCACGATTTTCACCTTCCTAGAATGAAGAGTATCCTCAAGATCTTGATGGCATTAACTCCACCTTCTCCCTATAAGGAAAATCCATGTATTCCCGGGATCTAGGTCTCCTCCACATCACTATATAAGCAAGAGGTCTCCTCCTTTCCCAGGTATGTAGAAAATCTCTAGCTCTCTCACTATAGAGTTCTTAGAGATATCTCATTCACTGACTTAACCTTTGGAGGGTCTTTAGCCGGTTCCATACTGGCACCTCCTGTTTGGTTCTTATACTCTTATTCTTTAGGTACCCATTGATGTGATCAGGAGCCATAAACTTACTGACAATTTTTGTGCATCATCAGTTGGTGCCGTTTGTGGGAATCAAGTGATTAGCCATATCACCGCTTCTAAGATAAAGAGTTGCATGGTTCAAACGCGATCGATGGCTATTATAAACTAGGAGACAGAGAATTCCTCCAACGCCTTGGAGAGACAAGTGCAAACCTTGGTAACAACAGTCGAATGGCTCACCCAATGCAACTAGGAGTTAGAGCAACAACTAAACCAGAGGAACGAGCGATGTCTCGAAAATCAACGCGATAAATGGGACAATGACAAGCAGAAAGGTAGTCATCTTCTAACGGGGGACCGATAGGAGAGGGAGGACTAGGAAGAAAGCGATGTCCATAGCAGGCGAGACAGATCGGAGGACACCAACTGCCTATCGGAATTGGAAACCAGCGTAATACGCATGACCCAGGACATGTAGATGATGAAGGAGAAGATGAACATGATGATGAACGCCATGAAAGGATAGGTATCCACTAACTTGGACAAATTAGTTCAGTGGACAGACTCACCTTTCACAGCACAGGTGGCTTCTTTCCCCTTTCTTGCCAAGTTCCAGATGCCACAGGTAGAAACATACGATGGGTTGTGGGACTTGCTCGACCATCTAGAGTCATTCAAAACACTCATGCACCTACAAGGGGTTCCGAATGAGATCATGTGTAGGGCATTACCCACTACACTTAAGGGACCAGTAAGGGTGTGGTTTAGCAAACTGGCCCCCAATATCGTCTCCACCTTTAAGGAATTGAGCAGACACTTCATCACCCACTTTATTGGAGGGTAGAGGTACAAAAGGTCCTTAGCAAGCCTGTTAAACATTAAGCAACGAGAAGATGATAGCATGACGTCATACGTGACATGCTTCAACAAGGAAGCCTTTTTGATCGATGAAGTTGATGACAAAGTTCTGGTCACCATGTTCACCAATGGGCTGCAATCTAGAGAATTCCTCTTCTCCATCTACAAGAATGACTTGAAGACAATGGTCAATTTGTTATACAAGGCCACGAAGTATATGAATGCTGAAGACACCATGATTGCTTGAGGGGGCAAGCTAAAGAAAAGAGAAAGACAAGACAATCCCCGTCCAAACAAAGGAAGAAAATCTGCTCAAACAAGCGATCAAAGGGACGATAGGAGATCGAGACCTTTGCCTGGGAGGATTGTTAACTTCACACCCCTGAATACCCCGCTGGATTAAGTCCTCATGCAGATAAAGGACAATGCGACGCTGACCTGGCCGGACAAGCTGAAGGGCAATCTGAACAAAAGGCCTAGAAATAAGTACTACCGCTTCCACCAAGACCATGGGCATGACACTTTTAAGTGTTACAACCTAAAACAACAAATTGAAGCCCTCATCAAGTAAGGAAAGTTACAACAGCTCGTCAGGGGTGGAGAGAACCTGCTAAGGAACCCCGAACCTAACCAACGGGTCAAAGAAAGACCGAGGGCCTTGCTTGGAGAGATAAGGGTGATCGTAGGAGGAAGTACAATGGCTTGCTCCTCTAAGAAGGTAAGGAAGACATACTTATGAATGGTGCAAAGTGTCCAGATTTTTGGCCGACTACCTAAAATGACTAGGGTTGACAACCCAGCCATCAGCTTCATAGAAGAGGATGCCTGACGACTCTACCACCCTTATGATAATGCCCTGGTCATCAACATGTCAATAGCAGAATTCAACACCCGATGGGTGTTAGTGGACAATTGGAGTTCAGCAGACATCCTCTACTGTCCTGCATTCCAGCAAATGAGGATTGATAAGGAGCATCTCCTACCCTCGGACACACCGCTAGTTCGATTTGGCGGTACTAAGATTCTTCACTTATTTCCAAATGGGCTTGGGCTGAAAACAAATCAAAAGCAATATATTAGTTACATAATCAAAACTGACGGGATAAAAAGAAAATGGACACCGACGACTCACCAGACTTGTTTAGAACACCCCAATTGTTATCAAACCCGTCAAGCATGCTATCCCACTCTTTGGGTTTACATACCCAATCTGTCCCTTGTACAAAGAAATATCTATTCTTCGAATTTCTATTGGAGTCAGGCATGTCTAACACCAACCTAAACGATGGTTTTTATAGTACCCGCATATCTTTATTTGAGGTTATTATATTTTATATATATATATATATATATACACACATAATTGATGGGCCATAAGTACTTTTTATTAGTAATTACAGACCACTACCCCACTAAGCCCACATCTCTGATGTGTTAAATATAAGGTAAAGGAAGAGATAAATTAGGGTTTTCATAAAAAGGGTTTCATCAAAGAATTGAAAGAGTTAGTGATGTGTAGATTGTTAAAAAAGGGGTATTTTCCTAGAATTGTTGTTTACACTATTAAATCTTAGATTGCCCACTGCTCATTATGTGGATTCTTGAACAGAATCATGGAATCTCAATTCCTAATTCAAGAACATGGCTGAAAGGTTTTCAATTGTGGTTATATATATATATATATATATATATATATATATATATATATATATATATATATATATATATAGAAAGTAGGATGGCTTTAACGTTTTTCTTTGGGTTTATATATATTAAATCCATATTCCTACTCATTAAGTGCTTTTCCAATCCTTTTCCCCAGGTTACTTGGAAAACCATACACTCCAAGTAACTAAGGACATAAGTAGCATACCATCTGAGTCCATGAGAAGATGTGTGAATGCGGATCTCTTGGAGTTTGCTCACTAGTTCAGTTTCAGTATATATATGTCATCTCACTAGCAAATATGTTGAGGTTATTTCTTACGGAACCAGAATTACGCATCAACTCAACTAGCCCCCACAAACTATATATATATATATATTAAATCCTAGGTTTGCCCATAGTGTGTATTTTAGAACAAAGTTATGGTTATAGAGCCGAATTCATGTTTAAGGTTTTACTTTTTGTTTAGGACATATATTAAATCCTAAAGTATTAGCTGCTACCTCTGAGTTCTGATAAATTCAGGGAAACATATTTTTGTGTTGAGATGCTTTGCATTAGTGTTATCATTTAGTTCAGTAAAGTATTTTCCTAGTGAGTCAGTCTGTATAATTCGATAAGCTTTATTTTTGTGGAGGATATTAAGTAATTTCCATGGTTAATTATAGGTCCTATTTAAGAGTGTTTTGAGACCTTTGGAGGGTGTTTCAGTTGGACTTTCAGAGTGATTCAAGTGCTGTAAGTAATTATGCATACTATGCACAAGTTTTGTCCATTAAGTTCTTAGAAGTCAAAAGTTTTCAAAAGTTATGTTTTCAAGCTTATGATTTCTAAAGTTTATCAAAAGCATTTTTTTTATATCATTAAAGAGAAATTTCGACTTTTAAATCATGTTTTAAAGAGAAAGTTTGAATTTTAAATAAAGTTTTGAACATCTAAATCTCATTTAAAAGATGATGTCTAAACAAAATTATTTTCAAAAAGGAATTGAGTTTCAAGATAACTTTTCTAAAATGGTTCTTGTTCTTTAAGTTTGTTTAAAACCAAGTGATTTCAAAGTCATATTCTTATTTTCCAAATGGTATTTAAGATGTTTTCTTTTAGTAAATTGGGTTTTCAAATGTACTCAAGAATTGTAAAAATATTTATATAAACTCTTCAGTTCTTATTCACCCCCTAAGAGAGTCAAGCATCCTTTGATTTATGTTCAATTTGATATTGTGATATTTGATATGCCTTTATATTTAGAATAATTGTTAATATGAAGAAATTATTCTATTTTGTATAAACTTTGCTTTTGTGATATGTGACTCAAAATAAGTGTTTTTAGAATTGATCAGGTATATGTGTAAGCACGCTCACAGGGTTGTATGTGAGAATAAGTGTTGATCCCTCACCAATAGGAGTTAGATGTTGGTATTCGCTTACAAGATTGTATGTGAGAATATGTGATATATATATATATGACATTGTGCTCTAATCAATTATATGTATGTGTTTTCAAATGATTTTTAAGATGTGATTACATATGTATTAAGTGATTCATTATATGTTTTGGAATAATTATATTTGATACCATTGAGTGAGTTTGTGAAAAATCAAAATACTCATGCTTTGCTTGACTCTATTCTGTTGTGTATTGTGTATAATTACTTACTGGATGTGTGGTTCACCCCATCAATTACAATTTTCAGATTAAAGTTTAGTTGGGGAGCAGAACTTTGGGATTACTTTGTAAGATGCAAGGTAGAGCGTGGGAGTCTTTAGGCGATGTCAATAATACTTGAATCCTTAAAGGATTATTAAGTTATATTTGTTATGCTTTAGATTTTTATAGTATTAAAGATTATTTCTAAATTGTGGATTTTAGTTATTGTAAGAGATTTATTAAGAGCATTGTTTATTTGGAGGTTACTAAATTATGTTTATTAAGTTATGTCAGATCAACAAGTTAGTCATGCATCTAAATTCATGTTCCCTGGATTTGGGTCATGACAGTTTTCTTGCTAGAAAATGATAAATACCCTTCGACGAGTATATCTACTAAGGCCTATAGCAGTAGATGAACTTGTCAAGGGTGAGGCGACGGTTGCCACCACTCAACCGGCCATATATCACTTCCCCCAATGAAGATCCTCCACGCATTCGAGGCAATCTGGCTGACGGATAAGCCTGAATAATTAGCAAGCTAACGGTGTAGCTTCGTGAGCGGTAGCCTCAAACCGGCGGTAAACATGGCATCATACATGCTGATGTCCATTGTCCTACCTAAGTAGCACTTCTCAAACTTCCTTGGCAACCATAGGGGGATGTGTTCAGGAATTTGATAACGGTTACAAAGGTTGTTGAAAACCTTCAAGGACATGGTTGGGTAGAAGTAATTCATTGTCTATATCAAGGGAAGGATGAACGGTCTATGACCACCACCTTTTACTTCACCTATAGCCCCGTCGCCTTCCCCATGACCTTCTCCCTCATCACCGTCAACTTTTTCTTCATCCTCACCGTCTTCCTTATCCTCCTCCTCTCCTCCTTCCTCATCCCCTTTGTCTTCCTCCTCTTCCTCCTCAACAAGAGAATGGGTAGACGGCTCCCTTTTTGAGGACCATGTTAAATCCTCCATGGGCTCATGCCACAACAAATAGACTTAGTCATAGCCTGTACCCTCATGGATTGACGACAATTGTTCACTCGTTGCTTCTCTATCACTTGACATCTATTCACCTACAAGCGACGGATGTATTCTAAGAACCTATTCATGCGATGGGTCTCTAAAAATGACGACCATCTAGAAAAATAATAATTAAAGAAGAGAGAAAATTTACGTAGAAGGGAGTTGATGGTTGCTTGCTGGTCAAAACGACGGATGAACACGAAAATAGCAACAAAACAACTTAGAATTACAGCTCTCAAGAGATGAAAATGAAGTAAAAAGTGAAAACTGTAGAAGATGAACTATTTATAGGATGAAGGAGCATAGAATACAAAACAACACTTCTGATTAGAAACAAGGCCAATTAACAAGTGCCACGTGTCACTTAGCATTCATTATAAAGGCTACCTACCTCATTAATGATGCAATTAAATGCCCATAAAAATCCTTATTACTCCAAGACCAGTCAGGCATAGCTAACGGAACTGCGGAGTAGGGGGTAGCTGATAAGGGCATTTTTGTAATAAGATCATGATTCTTAAACAATAGAGCCCGTCAAGAAAAAGGTATCATACCGGCAAAAGCTTGACGGCGTCAAGAGAACTATCGGCCCCAAAGGAACCATCGGTCTTAAAAGAATTCGTTCGAGACCTTGTACCTTACACCAACAAGAGGCCGATGGCTATGCGGATAGATCCATGTAAAGTTGATGGGTACATCTCCCTACCAGGCCAATGGATGACCCTAACAGATGGAGAAGCATATCGACGAGTCCTACGTGGCCTTACGTACTCTACACGCTTATTCTTATATGGAAACATCTTGCGCACCACGCACAAAGACCCTTTCACACGATTTTCACCTTCCTAGAATGGAGAGTATCCTCAAGATCTTGATGCTATTAACTCCACCTTCTCTCTATTAGGAAAATCCCTGTATTCCCGGGATCTAGGTCTCCTCCACATCACTATATAATAACAGGTCTCCTCCTTTCCCAGGTACGCAGAAAATCCCTAACTTTTTTACTATAGAGTTCTTAGATATTTTTCATTCATTGACATAACATTCGGAGGGTCTTTGGCCGGTACCACATCAGTACCTCCTGTTTGGTTCTTGTTTTCTTATTCTTCAAGTACCCATCGGTGTGATCAGGAGCCATCAACTCACTGACGATTTTCATGCATCATCAATAATGAAGGAAAATTATTAATTTTTAGAAGAAAAAAGATTGAAAAGCTTGTAAGCACGTGCATGAGCGCGTGCTTAGAGGCTAGTTGTTTCTTAAGAGAATAAGAATACCACTTTACCACTATATATAGAAGAACATATATGAAGGATTTCCCCCTCCAAAATTCCTCTATATAAGAAACATATTATATACAAATAATTTGTTAATAGAAATGAATATTAAACACATTGCCAAATACTGTCATAATTAAGGTCTTTGTTTTGCAGAGCTAATTTTTTATGTAAAAACTACATAAATGAAAAACACTTCAAATTGTCCTTGAAGTTGTACAATCAAGAAATAGTGCCTCTCACTCAAATGCATCCAATTTGTGAATAAGTCAACTTTTTTTTTTTTTTTGGATCCAACAAATTTGTGAATAAGTCAACTTTTTTTTTTTTGGATACCAAACAAAGGAAGAGTTCATACAATGTTACATAGAGCAGGATTGTACCACCTGTAATACAAGGGAGTGTTCACAACCTATTTAGCAAAATACCACACAGCCTTAACTACTACATGAGGGACAAATAGAGTATTACAAAATAAACCATTTTGAGAAAGAAATGTTAGATCAACTATCCTACTACTATCCAGCCAATTTGTGCTTTTCCTCAAGTTGAAAACTTGATGGAGATTGACCCTGTCAGTTAAGAACAAAACATGTTGAAAGCCATAGTTTTTAGTTATAATACCAGCTTCCACCATTGCTTCAAGTAGAGCTCCTATTGCTGTGTTGGCAAGACTGCAATTAACCCCTGAAAACACTTCCACTCCCTGCATATTACAGCTACAAAAGCATATGCTCTCCTTTATGGCTTTGTTCTTCTTGCTTCAGCTAATTTGATGATGAGCTGATATTGCCCAGCATCTGTGAGATGACCTAACTTGGTTGCTCTAAGCTCTCTAGTAGGATGGTATGGACCTGCATAAGCCTTCCTATACCTGCAAGATAAAGTTTTGGCTATTAGAATAACCTCTAGGGGATTTGGGTTCAAGCCTTGGTGAAGCACTTTGTTTATGTGATTCCAATTAACCACAAAACAATAAACATTGATTGAAGGATGACCAAGCTTTGATCTTCATTATTTAAGCAAGAGCTGATATAGTCTTTTAACTAAGACTGAACAGACACATTGGTGATATAAGAAGTATGCAGACCAAGATCTGAACCAAACCAACAAGCTCTAGAAAAGCTACAAAAGAGAAACAGATGTGTACGAGTCTCTTCTTTAGCATTACATAAGGGGCAAACGTCATCATTATTGATGCCTCTGCTATGTAAAGTGGTCATGGTAGGTAAGCTGTCATGGAGAAGTTTCCACACAAAATTGATAATTCTTAAGGGTACATGGGCTTTCCAAATTGCAGTCCATATCTTCCTTTCCTACTGGAATTGTTGTGAATAAGTCAACTTGCTTAGAAAGGAAATGGCGAAAAAAAGACAACTTTTATAAGGTAAAATAGTTGTTAAAATATTCACAAATAAAATTAACATCATGGTTTTATTTTCTAAACAACTTAATATCAAGCAGTGAAAAAGTAGAAACAAATAAACAAACTATACTTTTTCATAATGTCAAACTTCATCTTAGAATCAACCGGTTACTTTTTTTCATTTATCAATTCAATGTACAATCAATGTTGGCTAATCAAGGAGTTAAATAAAACAATCAGACAATATTAAAGGAACAATCAAAGACTTGCAAAAAATATTTTGGAACATTAATAATAAATTTAATGCAACAGAATATGTAAACAATGTCTTCTATAATGGTAAGCAGTGGCATCAATTTAAAAACAATAATGTATTATAAACCCGGTATAAAACACTAGTATTACTATTTTCATATGTGTTCTAATAAATAATACTTTTTACTAAAAAAAAAAAATAGGGATGTTTATCCCACATTGATTGTGTGTGTTTAGTATTCGCTATTTATAACCCCAATTTACAACTACAAATGTTAAGCCCTTTTGTAGTTGTACTTTGGTTATATAATGTATTATAAATCTAGTATAAAACACTAGTATTATTATTTTCATGTGTGTTTTAATAAGCATTACTGTTTACTCAAATTTAAAAAAAAAAAAAAACAAAAAAAATGAAAAAAAAAATTATAAAATCAATTTTATTGGAGTTACAATGTCTTATATATTAAAAACAATTAATGTTATAAATTAAAAAAAAAAAAATTTATATGACCTTTTTTTTGAGTCAATAAAAAGAAGTAAACCATGACATAATATTTTTTAAAAGCCTTAAGTTTTTAGGTTGACATAACTTCTTCATATGGATGATTGTGTTGGCTTTATCAGAAAATCATTTTGTCAAAAGAAAGTGTTGTTATATATATTGGGAAAAAAAAAATTTAGAGGAAAAAAAATAAAATAAAAAAAAGAATAAATTCCAAAGGTGAAAAAGGATAGAGAAGTTTATTGATATCAAAGGAGGATGTTACAAAATTTCTAGGATGACATACCTTTTTCAAATGAATGATCGTGCTGGCTCATTCACAAAATCCTTTTGTCAAGAAGGATGTGTTAAAAAAAATCTAAAGGTCAGAAAGGAAGAGGGAAGTTTATCAATTTCAAAGGAGAATGCTACAAAAATTTTTAGGTTAACATACCTTTTTCTAGATGAATGATCGGTTGGCTTTGTCACAAAATTCTTTTTTGAAAAACCTGAGTGACACATTTACAAAAAGTGATAAGGTGGTTGGTTAGATAATAACTAATAAGTAGGTTAATAACTTGAGAGATGAGTTTATAAAAAATAAAAACAATGTGTGAGGGGAGAGAAAGAAAAAAAAACTGTTATATATATATTTTTTAAACGTGGAGAGGGAAAAAAAAAAAAACCCAACCTGAGAGAGATAGAGAATGGAAGAAAAGAAAAAGCTAAAGCTAAATTGAGGAGTTTTTAATTTGGATGATAGCTGATGAGGTAGTTTAGTAACTTGAGAGATAGAGTTTATCTACAACAACAACAACAACGTGAGATACATTAGAGAGTTGAAACTAAAATTTAGGACCAAATAAATTGTAAACTGGTTTTTTGAATTTACCAAAACTTTTGGAGTTTTTAAATTGGTAATTTTACATATTTAACCTTGTTACTTCCTGTGGAATCATTTTTAAGACAGTTCCCAAGCCTAGAGCTGATGTGGGATCCTGGGTCATTGAGGGGCCTGAAGTAAGTATTGGGTGAACTGGGCTTGACACACTGCGGTCTATTTGGGCTGTTATATGAATCGATCTGTGCACAAGTTAAATGAATTCCACAAGAAATATATATATTGACTAAATAAAAGGAAACAACAAGGAAAGAAGATAAAAAATGGACAATGATAAGTGCAAAGTACATCAAGGGTATTATTTGATTAAGCCAAGCATTAGAGTACATTTAGTTCCATACTGTGAGGGTACTCAACAAGACCCAATAAGTCTCAAAGATCACAGACTTGGCTAGTCCCCTTTAAGTTCCAAAGACTTGTGAAATTTGAGCCATTTGGATCCAAATGGTTCCTTGAGTATTGTTGTAGGACCTCTTACAATGTTTCTTTCTCACTCAATGAACTCGACTTAAGTCATAAAAACTCTTTTGTATATCTATAATCTTTCTGCATGTCTGTTGTTAGCCCCCTCTTAAGTCTCCTTTGCTCCCCTTTTATAGTACTCTTAGAAGTCCTCAAATTACTATTCTCTCCCTTTGCTTTCTTGGTAACAGGGCTGAGCTCCTCTGTCTGAAACGTTGGTGGCTGTTCCTTCCCACATTTCCTCTTATTTCATTCTTTTGGGAACTCATTCCCGAAAGTACGTTGGTTGGCTTTCTACTCATAGAAGCCTCCTTTTAGAACAAATCAGATCCTTATTTGATGTCAACGAGGCAAGACCTTCTTCCAAGGCTTAAAAGGAACATTTTGAAGGTCCTGGAACCTTGATGTTGACTTCTCCTTATTGGCCATTTTCTTGGAAATGACATAAATTCCCTTTTGCGATGGGTGAACTTGGAAAGTTTCTGAACACCCTTCCTTTTATTGCATGTCCCCTTCTCTGATCGAGGTCTCTTGGTTCCTTTGCTATGCTCTGTTCCTGAAAGTATCACTTATACCTTTTGCCTTTCTCCCCTAGGAGCTTGATCTTGATAGGTCATCCAACTGCTTCTTCACTCCATTCTTCCTTTAGGGGTGTGGATGACTTGCTCTTAGGCTATTTCCGGGTAATCTGCATCCTTATGGGATTTTCATGCTTTCTTCCACAGGACCCACTTCTCAGGGTGTGGATGACCCATTCTTGGACTAAGTTTAGGTCATCTGCACCCTTCTTGGGATTCCCTTTCTCTTTTTACTTTTCTTTGCGTTGTTGGGCTCTTGGGCTTTCTCAAGGTCGAAGGCCTTCTTCAACTTCACGGGTTGGACTTTCTTTTTTTAGGGCACCCTTTCTTTGTCTTCATCGATTGGGCCTCCTTGTTGCGCATTTTTGAACCTTAACACTTCCTAAACAGTTGAATTTAAGGGTATTTTAAGCATCAAATTTGAGATCTCAAACAAAGAAAGTCTCTTAAGTAGGAGAAAGTATATGTTGTTTCAAGAACAACAACTCAACATCCGTTGATGTTTCTAAGCCCAATAAAAAATGGACACTTGTAATAAAAACACACATAAGTCTATTGACCCACTTAAATGAAAAAGACAAAATAGACCTTGAAAAAATTTGAAAGGCCCGCCATTGACACACTGCAAAACCAAAAATCAGTGTCTTTCCCTCTTTGCAAAAATCAAATTTGGTTCATTCTCACTCTCGACCAACGCCATAGCCCTTCTCTCCCTCAACCCCAAACCTCAACAGCCATAGCCCAGTGTCTCCGCTGGCACAACACTGCCGAACATTGTCAGTTTCGACAAGATTGGCCTTTGTTTCGTCAAAAAAACCCCTAAAATCTTCTCTTTCTCGCATCACCACCCAACATCGGAAGCTTTCTTGCTGCTTCCAACACTCGATGTCACATCAAGGTTTTTTTTTTTTTTTTTTTCTCAAAATTACAAATGTTTAAACAAACAAAAGAAAATTCAGATGAACGTTTGAGTGTAGAAAGGAAATTTGTACCTGTTTGATAGAATGTCTCAATGAAGACAGATGCACTCCTTTGTTATTAAACTACTATCAATCAAAAAAATTATACAATATACAGTAAAGGGTTGTTTTTTAAATGTTCTTTTGGATCCTAGATTAAAGTTGGGTTTTTTGTTATAGTTTCATATGTAGAAACATAAAGCTCCTCTCTTTGTTTGATAAATGCTTTGCTGATACATTGGTTAAAGTCTTGGTCTTGAACAACTTCATTTTGTGTGTGAATGTTATGAGTGCAGTATATGTGGTTTCCCTAATCTCGTACCTCATTTTGCCTTTGTTGAGTTTACTGATGAAGGTACTTTGAAGTTGTGGTGTATTCAATTGTTTTTGCTGGTAATGAAATATGATAGTTTTACATGATCAATTGCTATGTTGGTTATGCAAAGGTGCAAAGGCTGCTTTTAGTCTAGGGGATGATGCTTGGATTCTACCTTGTGAAGGTTCTGCCTTCTAAAACGGTTAGATTTACATGATGATATAAATTTGTTGATATGATGGTTGAAATTTTGGTCTTGAACAAGTTCATTCGAAGTGTATGAATTCATTAATATTTGGATTACAGTATTTGGAGAAAAGCTCTTAAAGTGGGCTCTACCATTTTTCTTAACATCACTGCTAAATTTTCATGATGATATGAATTTGTGCCTAAAATCATTCAGGAATTGCTATTGCCATCTTTACAATTCGTTTTCAAATAAAAAGTCAGGCACCTTCCATATTAGAGGGAAAAAATGGTCCCTTACTTTGTAGCTGCTTTCATTTTAAACTTGCAGAGTTATTTATGATCAGAAATAATTTCTTTTTATTTCATTACGTTGTTAAATGTTTGTTGATTTAGTTACTTATAGAGATGTGGAGTTGACAGAGAAGCTAGATTTTTCATCTGTTGTGGCTTTACTTGGGTTCAGCCTCATCTAGCAATATTCCAAGCTTTTAATGGTTGTTGCTCCACTGATTGCATTTGTGACAACACATATCTTGTATCTAAACTTTTATAAACCTGATTATGATAAAATACTTTCCAGTCTCCCTCTTTTGAATAATGCTCTAGTGACATTATTAATATTAAAAACTATTTGTACTTCTATGTCAAATATGTCATCTTAAAATTCATTGCATATGGCTTTGTTGCTCTGCCAGCATTTTTAGAGTTTCCATGTTTGGCTCTACAAGAATGCTTCTTGAAATTACCTCATTGTCTCACTTGAGTCAAGTATAATCGTAAACATTTTATGTTAGGAGGAAAAAAAAAAAAAAAAAAAAAAACTTTAACATGTGCTTTTGGTTATTTATTTATTTACTTAGATTGTGTTTCATTTTTTTTGGCTACTAAAAGATTCTGAAGTATGATGGATAGCATTTTTGGACAATATTTTTGTCAGCAAATTGCACAGCTAGGTGACAACATTTTGGACTAATATTTTTGGATAGCATATTTGACTTGGACAATTTTTTAGATAGCATAGCTGAAAATTTGGACAAGTGATTACTCAACTTGTAGCAATTGTTTTGGAAAATTGTTGTAACTATTGGAAACCAACAGTCTTCGACAATAATGCACCGTAGAAAGCAACTTTATTTTATTTTATTTATTTTTATGCATTCCGTTACTGCTCACAAGCAACTAGAGATCACCACTTGATAAAAGGATCTAGCATATACAAAAGGATCCTATCAAAGTAAAAGCACCTTCAAACAACATGCAATAATAATGAGAATCTTGCAATTTCCATTACCAACTCAACAAAAGCAATATGAGTGGAATTGTTGAAGTCCCTGAATAGCCTCAAGCAATAAACCTATTGCATTCTTTACAAATGTTGGACAAATCATTAAGAAAAATAAAAGTTTCAAAATCACATTAGTGGTAATCACAAACCTCTCTTTAGAATGATTCAAAAAAGAGTTTTGACATCAGTTCGATATTTCTTTAAAAAAAAAAAAAAAAAAAAAAAACGAACCAAATAAATATGAAAAAGGGTTTTATTGGCCATACCATGGACCAACGATAAACTACTTAAAAAATTCACATTCTTATCAATATTTTTATAGTAGATGGTTCTTATGCACATCCCACGTTTGACTTTAGTTTGAAATATGATGAATCAATAAAACCAACAAATTCAAAATACAACGGGTAATGAGAAATAAACTGTAAAGTTGTGATTTCCAACTATCTTGTGTTGGCTTTAATTCCATGCTAAATTTAATTGTAATTTCTTCAATTATTTTCCTTGTATGTATGTGGGTTTATTTGTAAGGGATGAGTGTGAGAGATTGGTGAAGAATCAAACTTCAAAAGATGAATCAATGGAATTCACAACTAGCTCACGAATAGCTTGTAAGAAGCAACACGCGAAAAGGCCACGTGTGAAGCACATGATCGGAAGCTAAAAAGTCAAGCCAAGTTGTGAAGTTCGCGAGTGTTTAGCGAGAAGGGCCATCCTGCGAAGTACCCGCGAAACCCTCTGTTTGGCAACAAGTTTATTTGCTTTACCAAATTCTTTACCCACACTATATATACTCTTATTACCCATGAAGTGTAAGGAGTGCTTTTCAGAGAGAAAACCCTAACAAATACACTTGAGAGTTAGAGATTGTTATACCCACAATCATCTACACATTTCTTTGTGGTTTTTCTCAAACTCTTACCTCTCCATCTCTTGATCCTTGAGAGGTTGTTAGCCCAAACACTTACCATACCCATTTTGAGTGTTATGTGAGATTTTGGTACTGATGGGAAGCACTGGAAGGAGCCATTCATTGGTGGATGCAATCGGGCTGAATTGCGAGATTCGGAAAGTTAGAAAAGACAAGACTCCAAGAAGTTCGTTGGTAGTAAGAGCTTGAAGAGCTCAAGTACATGGGGTAGACTAGGATTGGAGGGTCTTTTGTTATTTGTGTACTTTAACTTTATTTTTTAGTGGATCGATTTTGACTTGAGGGTTGCGGAGAGTTTTTCGTCGAGTTCTTTAGTTTCCTCTTTGATAACACGTGTTGGTATTATCTTGTGTTTGCATCTCTCTTCCCTACTCTTTAAACTTTCATTATATTGTTGATGATGGATGAATATGGCTTAGGATAGTGTTATTAGTTCTTTGCGCTCATTTACTCTTTTTCCGTACTTTTTTTAAGTTAAAGTAAAAGTAATCTAGTTGTAATTTTTAATTGGGGGTCTGAATAAGCTCTTGTGTTTTAGCACAAATTTGAGATTTCATAAACTATCATAATAACTTGGCTCTCTTAACCCATGCAAAAAATTTGGGTTACCAGTAGAATAGCTGTTGTAGAAGGTAGCACCTTCAAAAGGCAGAATCCAAGCATCATCCCTTAGACTAAAAGCAACCTTTGCATAACCAACAAAGAAATTGATCAGGTACTTATCATATTTCATTACCAGCAAAAATGATCGAACTATGCACCACAACTTTAAAGTACCTTCACCAGTAAACTCAACAAAGGCAAAATGAAGTAGGGATTAGCGAAACCACATAAACTAACCTTCACACACAAAATGAAGTTTTTCAAGACCAAGATTTTAACCAACGAATCAGTAAAGCATTTATCAGCAAAATGAAGGCAGCAAACTATTTGTCAAACAAAGAGAGGAGCTTTATGTTTCTACGTATGAAACAAAAAAAAAAAAAACCCAACTTTAATCTGGGATCCAAAAGAACATTTAAAAAAAGAAAAAGAAAACCCCTTAGTGTATATTGTATTTTTTTTGACTGATTGCTAGTAGTTTAAGAACAAAGGAGTGCATCCATCTTTATTGAGACATTTTATCAAACAAGTACAAGTTTCCTTCTACACTCAAATGTTCATTTGGATTTTTTTTTTGTTTGTTTAAACATTTGTAACTTTGAGAAGAAAAAAAGCATACAAAAAGATGTGAAAAATACAAAAAAAAAAAAAAAGAAACAGAAAAAGAGGAAAAAAAAAGCCCTTATTGTGACATTGGGGTAAGAGTGATAATGAACCAAATTTGATTTTTACAAAGAGGAAAACCATGGTTTTAAAAACCAGATCGGACCAGCCAGTTCAACCGGAAACTAGACACCAATTTGGTCTGATTATTATTAAAAACTTAAAATTAAGAAAAAAGAATGAAAAATCGGAAACTGCCGGTTCAACTGGAAAAATCGAAAACCGGTGCGGTTAGACTGGTTTTGGAATGTTTGATGGTAGATTAAATCACTATTGTTTTGAACCCAAAAAAAAAAGGAAGAAGATGAAATATAGGTAAAAAAAATTTAGAACCTTGATACATAGAGAGAGTGTGATCCTTCAGAATCAATTGTAGAAAACAAAAACAAAAAATGAAAATCAAATTGCACCAATTAGGGAGCAATTTGAAGGACATGGGATTCTCTGGTGACTATTTTAAAAATGTACTGCAAAGGATGCCTTTTAGTCCCTGCCTTCATGGTCAATCATGTAGCAAGATTATTTTTAATCCAACTTTCATAAATGATGGGTTGCTGAGAATCAATTGTAGAACTCATCTTCAAATTCGAAAGAAGGCTAAGTATAAAGGTCAAGGACTATCGCAGTACAAAGTTATTTGTTTATAGGTTATCAAAAAAAAGTTATTTGTTTATAATGAGAGAGAGAGAGAGAGAGAGAGAGAGAGACAAAAAAAGTTATTTGTCTTTAATGCTTAGCAAAAAGAAAAGAAAAAAGTTATTTGGTTTTAATAGGTGTGCTGGTTGTACTTTCTCTTCACTGGGAAAGATAAGCTTGGATATTAACTTTCTAAATTATGAAAAAAAGAATACACTTCGAAAAAGAAATGTTTGTTAGATGGGGCAGAAGACCTGATAAACTACCTTTTCCTTGCAAATCTGTCTTTTTTCCTTTTTTACATATCACATCTAATTGAAAACATGATGCTAGTAGGAGTCCAGTGGGGGTGGGGGGAAGGGAAATGAAGAGAGGATTTTTATTTCAAAGAAAAATAAAATTACTAAAAATAATGAATAAAGGACACTCTCATGCAGTTTAATTCAAAGGAATACTAACAGAAAGAAAGAAAGAAAAAAAAAAAAAAAAAGAAACAACAAGAATTAAGTCCTCAATGAATACATATCCGAGTGTCTAAGAAAAGGAATGTAGCAACAACTAGAATTAAGTCTTCAAAGAATACATATCAAAATGTTTTAAGTAAAAAAAAAAAAACATATATATATGTATGTATGTATATATGTATGCAACTGAAACTAAAGTTTTCAAAGAATACATAATCAGAATGTTTCAACTGGGAAATTATCTTCTGGGTTCCTTTGAAATGAATGATAGGCAGCTTGAACCCACTTTGGATGAACCAAGAACTTCTCTTTTTGCACTGCCCACTGAGCATCCTCTGATTCCATGTCCACTGTCACTACGTGTCACTTTTGGGCCAAGATCAACACAGCACATAGCTCCTAACTCCTCTGCCATACCCCAGATACGCGATTCCTCTGGTGGACTAGAAAGCATAACTTGGATGAAATATAAAGCACACCCAGCACGTACCTTCTGTCTAATCAGTTTGAGTATCAGCCTTACATAGGCAACATCAACCTCTAACTTTGGATGAAAAAATAATGTATGGATTTGTTGAAGAACTTCAAGAATTCGTGCAAGTCCTCCATCGGTCTCGCTCTCATCAATCTTCTTCTCAGCCAGAGATTTGTAGGTGTCATCACATCTTCCATGATAGTTTAAAGCAAAATATTCAAGTTGCCTCGATGGCTTGGCCAAACCGCACTATTATCATCAACAATGAGAAACAAATGGTCAAGCCCCAGAATGTCGTAAAGGCTCTTTGTATCAAGACAACAAGCAGGTGTACCATCCTTGGTGATAATTCTAGAATGAAAGTAATGGTCTTTGGGATCTAGCAAACCAGCAAGCCTCAAGGCTGTTGGAAGTGGTAAACCAAAAGGTGCCTCTTGATATTTCATAACATTTTTTCTTTTGTTTTTCCATAACTGTTTGCTTTTATTGTCATTCCATAACATTTGTGTTTTTGAGTCTTCCGCATTCTAGAATTTTTTGTTATGAAATAAAGAGTCATGACAATAATGATAGCTCTTGTAACTTCACCCTATAAAATGTGATAGATGTATGATGTGAAAGTGTTTGAGAGAAAAAGTTGTAGTGAGCTTTCAAGGTAGCAGTCTGATCTCTTTGTTTGTGAGTTGGAAGTACTCTAATAAAATTTTTATTCCCCTCTTTCTTGTGAGTATTTTTGTAAAGTTGTCATTTACAACTATGTATATTGTTGGCTTTAATTCCATGTCAATTTTGATTGTAATTTTGTCTAATCATTTCCCTGTATTTTTGTGGGATTTAATGTAAGGGTTGTGTGTGAGAGTTTGATGAAGAATTTGTGAAGAAGTGGTTTTCACGATTGGACTCGCGAGTGACTCACGACTGATAACCCGCGAAACAAGTCACGTGAGAAGCACATGTTGGAATTTGAAGAGTCATTGATAGTGTAAAGTTGTAATTTACAAATATGTATTTTGTTGGCTTCTATTCCGTGCCAAATTTGATTGTAATTTTATTCAATTTTATGTACCTTGTATTTGTTGTGGGAATTTATTGTAAGGGCTGTGTGATAGTGAGAGAAAGTGTGAAGACTCAAACAATTGAAGACAGAAGGGTTTTTACGGGTATCTTGCGACTAAGCATCCCACGAAAGAAAGCATGTGCCTTGCACATGACTGGAATGCCTAAAGTCAGTACAAATGGAGACAGCTGTGTTTTGCGAGTAGCTCACGGGTAAGGACTTCCCGCGAGACACCCGCGAAACTTTCTGTTCTGCCAGACTGTACTGTCTGATACACACTTTCTGAACCCACACTATATATACCATCATTACCCACAAATGTAAAGGAGAGCTTCTGAGAGAAAACCCTAGCAAAAACACTTGAGAGTTAGAAATTGTTATACCAACAATTCTCTACACATTTGTTTGTGGAATTTCCTCATCTCCTACCTCTCCATTTCCATACCGTTGAGAAGTTGATAGCACAAACACTTACCACACCCTTTGAGAGTGTCAAGTGAGGTTTTTGGTGCTGTTGGGAAGTATTGGAAGAAGCCAAGGAAGGCAGATGCAACATGGAGCTTGTTGCGGGATTCGGAGTGTTAGACAAGACAAGGTTCCGTGCCTTGTTGGAGTAGGAGCTTGGAGGGCTTAGGTACAGAGGGTAGATTAGGCTTGGAGGGTCTTTTGCTCACCTATGTATCCCAACTGATTGTCTAGTGGATCGATTACCGCTTGGAGGGCGGCGGAGAGGTTTTTTGCTTAGTTCTTCGGTTTCCTCTTCGATAACACGTCTTGGTGTTATCTGTGTTTACATCTCTCTTCCCTACTCTTGTTCATTTTATTTTACTGTTGTGTTGCTTTAAATATGGATTAGAGTAGCTCTCTTGCTTGTATGCTTGTGTTTACACTAATCCGCACTTAGGCTATGTTTGGTTCCCGTAAAATATTTTCCGGAAAATAAATATTTTCCGGAAATGCTATTTTCGGGAAAGGAAAATATTTTCAAGTGTTTGGTTGCATTCCAAAAAATATTTTGGAAAATATTTTCTGGTGTTTGGTTGTATTCTTGAAAATGCTCTAGAAAACCCATTTTTATCATGTTTCCCACATTTTCTCACATTTTCTCATCTTCCAAACAAATATTAATATCATTTCTCAATAAATAAACACAAAAGAAACAAATCCCAACAAAAAAAATTCATCAAATTCGGTCAAATTGAGAGAGAGAGAGAGACGACTAGGTTCGATGAATGGGGACGACGAATCTGGGTTGAGGACGACGAAGCTGGGTAGAGGAAAAAACCCAAATTCATCAAAACCCAAATTCTCAATACCCAACAAAAATAGCACGAGAACGATCGGTTTTGGGGTGCGACGAGAACGAACGGTTTTGGGTGGATCAGTGCTGGGGTGCGACGATCTCGCTGATGGTGTGATCGGTGCGATGAGGGTCTAAGATGGTGCGATCGAATGGGTTTTCTGGGTTTGACGAATGGGTTTGGGCATTGCTCATCGAACAAGCTCGGTCTTGGGTTTTCTGGGTTAATCAGAGTCTGTTTCTGGGTTCGTCGGAGTCGATTTTTGGGTTCGTCAGAGTCGGTTTCTGGGTTCGCAATTTCTCTTCTCTCTCTCTCTCTCTCTCTCTGCGCGTCTGAGTCCGGAAATACTTTGAAGTGAAAATAGCAACGGAAATCATTTTACACCAAAACAAGGATATTTTTCGGTTAAAGTGGAAATCATTTACCGTTGACCGTATTTTCCGTGTGCTGCTAAACACCCACTTTTACGAAAAAGCATTTCCAGAAATGATTTGAAGTCAAAACAAACACAACCTTAGTATTAAGTTAGTGTATAATCAACCAAGTCGTAACTTTGAATTGGGGGTCTAAACAAGCTCTTGTGTTTTCACACATTTCGAGCTTTCAGATAGGCTAGTTTTTGTGAGTGACTTATGACTCAGGCCAAGTCGCAAGTGACCCGGGAAACCTACTGCCAGTTGCTTTTTGGAGTGTGACTTTTCCTATTCTTTACCAATGCTATATAAACCCTTATTACCCACGAAATGTAAATAGAAGAAGGAGTATTTTCTGAAGAAACTTTTGAGATAGAAACCCTAGCCAAACACTTGAGAGTTAGAGATTGTTTTACCCACAATCCTCTACATCATTTCTCTAAAGTTTCTATATACTCCCACCTCTCCATTTAGACATCCTTGAGAGGTTCTTAGCCTAAACACTTACCTCACCCATCCTGAGTGTTGAAAGAAGTTTTGGTGCATTTAGGAATCACTAGAAGAAGCCATTGAGTGATGGATGCAATCAGATAGAATTGTGGGATCTGGATAACTCGTGAAGACAAAACTCCGAGAAGTTTGTTGGTAGTAGGAGCTTGGAAGGCTCAAGTACATTGGGTAGATTAGGATTGGAGGGTTTTTTTGATATTCGTGTACTCAAACTTATTCACTAGTGGATCGATTTCGGCTTGGAGGGCCGTGGAGAGGTTTTTCACAGAGTACTTCATTTTCCTCTTCGATAACACATCTCAATATTATCTTGTGTTTGCATCTTTCTTCCCTACTCTTTAAGCTTTACATTTATTGCATATTGTACTTGCTTATGGCTTAAAGTAGTATTACCGATTTATTGCACGCTCTTTTCTCTTGTTCCGTACTTAGATAAGTTAGAGTAAAAACAATTAAGCCGTTGAAAGCTCGGAAATGTGTCGAAAACACACGAGCTATTTAGACCCCCAAATCAAAGTTACGACTTGGTTGATTTTACACTAACTTAATACTAAGTGTGGAATAGTGTAAACACAAGCGTATAAGCAAGACAACTACTCTAATCCATATTTAAAGCAACACAGTAGTAAAAATGAAATGAACAAGAGTAGGGAAGAGAGATGCAAACACAGATAACACCGAGACGTGTTATCAAAGAGGAAACCGAAGAACTCGGTGAAAAACCTCTCCGTCGCCCTCCAAGTGGAAATCGATCCACTAGATAATCAGTTGGGATACAATGGTGAGCAAGAGATCCTTCAAGCCTAATCTACCCTCTGTACCTAAGCCCTCCAAGCTCCTACTCCAACAAGGCTTCTCGGAACCGTGTCTTGTCCAGTTCTTTGGATCCCGTAACAAGCTCCATGTTGCATCTGCCATTCCAGGCTTCTTCCAATGCTTCCCAGTAGCACCAAAACTTCACTTGACACTTTCAAAGGGTGTGGCCCAACTTCTCAATGGTATGGAAATGGAGAGGTAGGAGATGAGGAAATTCCCAAAGCAAATGTGTAGAGGATTGTGGGTGTAACAATCTTTAACTCTCAAGGTGTTTGGCCAGGGTTTTCCCTTAGAAGCTCTCCACACATTTGTGGGTAATATGGATATAAATAATGTAGGCACAGAAAGTGTGTATCAGACTGGACAGGCTAGCAGAACAGAATGCCTCGCGAGTGTCTTGTGGGAAGGCCTTACTCGCGAGACACAGCTGTCTCCATCTGGCCTGACTCTTCACATTCCAGCACGTGCAGGGCACATGATATACTTTGTGGGATGCTAAGTTGCGAGATACCCGGGAAACCTTCTTCAGTCTTCAAATGCTTGAGTCTTTACACCACTCTCTCTATCACACAACCCTTACAATGAAATCCCACAATATATACAGGGTACAACATATTGAATATAATTACAATCAAATTTGGCACGGAATAAAAGCCAATAAAACATATAGTTGTAAATAACAACTTTACAATCTCCCCCTTTGGCTATTCCGTGACAAAACCCCTAAAATAGACTTTAGACTTAAATGTGAGTTTGAGAATAATGGCAAAACTCACTCACACCTAATCTAGAAGCTATGAAGCACTTGCAAGCATATACCTATTACCTGAAACTCTTGCACACAAACAAAACTTTCATTAAGCTTATGACAAGTTAAACACAAGGTACGTACATGAGCAAGTAAAGTGCGATCAAGTTTGTAAGCACATCATAACATGTAAGCATATCTTGATCAAACAAAAAAAGTCATTAAAGAATGAATACAATGAACATTTAGCAAGTAAATGCTTATCCGGACACGCAATGCAATTAAGAACAATCTTTAGGATCAATTGCATGTCCAACACTCAACCAATGCAAAATACACTAAGTACTTGCATCTAGGATAAAAGATCCTAATAGGGCACAAGAGTGAAGTACTTAAGATATATAGACAATATCTTAAAAGTAAACAAACAATGCTACAAAGAATAGAGATTAATCCCAAATACTGAATATAAGCTGAAATATAAAACAGAGTATCAAAGCTTTAAACAAAAGCAGTAAAAAAACAGTTATAAAAACTAAAAGTAAACATCCTGTGTGAATCAATGTTTCTAATACTAAGCCTATGCTCCCCCTAACACTGTGCAAGCTCTTCCGCAGCTCCCCCATAAAATTTTCTCCCCCTTTTTGACCGGAATGGCCAAAGAGGCTAGAACTGGTCAGACTCTGAATCTGATCCCTGCGCCATAGACAAATCCTCAATCTGAAAAGATAAGGCAGTGATCTGTCCCTGGATGTACGCAAACTGGGTTGCTGTGTGCTGCACATGGGAGTCTAACATGGTATACATCTGATCCATTCTATCAAGAAGGCGATCGAGTCTGTCTGGTCCTCGTGCTAGTGCAGAAGAGGATGGCTATGCGGATGAATTTGGAGCAGAAGTAAATCTATCAATCTCCTCCTCAGTATCACCCCCTTCGTCCTCAACTCGATCCCGTGGTATCGTATGTACACTAGTTTTGGAGCCCTTGATGTGAGCTGTGCTCTTATTGACTGTGTGATCACCTATGGGATAATCCCTTTGAACTACTTTCAGACCACTCGGGATTTTGAATCTTGTTTTTGCAAGTAGTCCCATAATCAGTGAGGGAAATGGCATGACAGTTCTTGAATTCTGCTTCTCAATACTCTTCTTTAACACATGGAAGATATGTCCACAAATATTGATCTCTTTGTGGGTAAAGAGATCATACAAAAATCTTGTCCTTGGGGCAGATAAAGTGGTCAGGTTGGTGACCGGATAAAAGTTATGGATCATCACATGTGCCAAAGTTCTCATCTCCAGTGAGAATGGTATTGTGTTCATTGATGATTTCTTCGGTGTGCCACCAAGTGCTCTTATCATCTCCTTAGTAGATCCTAACCTATCCTCATACTGCACTTCAATTGGCTGTGAGGGTGGACGAACTTCCAAAAAATCTTGAATAATTTCCCTTGTAATCACAAATTCTTTGTGCCTTACCCAGCACTCGATATGATCTCCGTCTACAGCAGCATTGGAGAAGAACTCCCTTATAATCTTTAAATAAATAACCTCAAACGGGTTCAAGAGTTTGGTCCATGTCCTTTCTTTGAACACCTCAAGAGATTCTAAATGGACCACCCTTTCCATTATAATGGTTGCTTCCTTGTAGCAATCATTATATTTCATATCAGCATCAGTAGACTTGAAATGATCAGAGTCAGTGCGTGCGCATTTGGAAGAGGGCTGCTTGGTGGCTGCATGCTTAGTAGGAGCCATCTGTGTAAAGAAATGCAAAAACAGAAAAGAACCAAATGTAGAAACACAAAATAGAACACAATAAAGTTGATTAGATTCAAGTTATTTCAAAATAGGATAGAAACTAACTAAAACAGAGTACAAATAACTCAAACCAACATGCTAAAATAGTCAAACTAAGAACATAAAGACACGATGCATGAAGATAAGTAGATGTGCATGTGTGTGCATGTGGGAGCATGTGCTGATGCATGATAATGCATGTGCTAATGCATGAGGGTGTGCCTAGAGGGTGCCTAGGGTGTGCATGGCATGGCATTGAGGCACAAACTGAACAACGTGTGTAAAACACACACAAGATGATCAAAATATGATTTATATGATCAAACAAGACCAACAACAAAGATTAGAACTCAGTTAAGTCCAAAACAACACAGAACTGTCACTTAGACAATCTGCCAAACACATGACATGCAACAGTGCACAATAGTTATAAAAAATGCATGAACATATGGAAAAATGCCTCAATACATGATCAAATTGCCACAAGGGGCCAACATAGATGCACAAACGGCAAATGGGACACAGCCTAATCAAAGATTTTGAAAAATATTCACTAGAAAAAGAAATCCAACCCAATTTTCAAAACCCTAAGCATAAATTCTGCATAATCTGAAAATAAAAGATGAGAATAGTGTAAGAAATACATACCTTGAAAGGATTTTGCAGAAAATTTGCTTGAAAATGATGGGGTTTAAATGAAATAGTGTTTTGAGTTGAAAATGGTTTGAGAGAGGCTTAGCGAGGGAAATGAGAGAATATGAAAAACTGTCACATATGCTACATTAAAAACTGAAAACACGCATTTTTCGCGGGTTAGAGAGTAGAGAAACAGTCGCGAGACAGTTGCGAGAAAGGCCATTGATGCACATCAGCTTTCGCGAGAAGATTTAGGTCGCGAAACAGTCGCGGTAGCTTCTGACTGATTTTGGAAAAATCCAGTTTTAGCCAAACTGCATTTCGCAAGAAGCTGTTGGTCGCGAGGTAGTTACGATATAGTAGCGAGAGTTTTTGTGTGACAAGATGAAAAAGTTTATTTCCCTTAAGCCCTTTTCGTGGGAAGCTCTAAGCCGCGAGCTTCTCGCAAGACAACCTCTGAACCAGTTTTTGAAGAAAAACACAAAAAAGCATTTTGAACAAAAACATAAGACACAAAAGTATAAAATCACTTTCAAAAACAAATAAAACACTCAAAAATATTTTTGGGTTTGATCAACAAGTATTTGAGCATATACATCATATTTGAACATGTACAATTATACAAATGAGATAAGCATTCATTGAATCAAAGTCTTGTGTGTTGTGGGTGAGTGTCAAGTGTGGAATAGTCCTTAGACCAGAGTGAAGCTTCAATGATCAATTCAATCAAGTCAAAGACAACTGATACGAAATCAAGTAGTCTATCTCAATTATAGAAATGATCATATGTGACCTCCCACAAAATGATTACACAACTTAGAAGCTTTTCATTTGGCTTCTGCATAAATCATGACATTTGATCCTTTTTGGATAATACATCTCATTTTGAGATTGGTGCTTGAAATTTTTGATATTTCAACATTGAGAATTAGCCTTTGGCTTTTTGAGCACCATATATTTCAAAAACAAAAGTCGCTTTCCCTTTTTCCTAGTCAAATACTAGTATGTGCGACAGACTTTTGCAGCTTGATATCTCTTTTCATTTGGAGATTTACATTTAGTGAGCTCTATTTGCAAAAACATAAAAATAAAAGTGGGAAGATATATAGGCATAAGTCTATACAAGTATCAAGACAAACAAGACTATTGACCAATCATTCATGACAAGCTTGAAGATCTATTTACAACAATCACACATAGTTTTCAAGATATCTTCCACCCAGATAAATGTGCAGATACAAGCTAAGCTTGTAAATGCACTACGCCATTAGTACGAAGGTACTAGGCCAAACTCACATGAGATAAGCACAAAACAAGCGATCAAACTTTTTGAAGATTTTTCAACTTTCTATGGGTTTTTGAATTTTTGAACACATTCAAAAACAGAACACGAAATGAAAATCAACAAAAATAAGAGCAAAGAAAAAAGTTTGAAAAAAGAAGTATGCTAAAAACAGAAGCAAATGATACAAATCAAAGCAAGCATGTAAAGATGCATGAGCAAATGTCTTTAAACATTGGAAGAATTAATGCATGAACATGTTAAAATGCTTATGCATGTGTACCCCTTTTCACCCACACGACACGTGTGTTTGGGGTGATATCCCTAAAGGATTAGGTACGAGAGTTAGGACTTTCAAACCGTCTAGTGAAGTTCTCCAGGCAAGTGGTGAAGGCATCGATCATTTTTATCATGTCCATCACGCTTGAATCACCATTTCGACTTCTTGATTGCTTACTAGCCCAACTTCTTTTGTCATTTTTAGGGCTTTTTGACCTCTGAACACTTGCATTCTTCAATGCCTTCAGTTTATGGCAATTTGGTCTTGCGTGTCCTTGAAATCCACAAAAATGACAGAAATGTTGAATTCTTGGACCTTTTTGCAAGTTTGGAGGTGATTTCCCTTGAACTTTGGGCTTGACCACAGTTTGAGTATGAGGCTTATTCAACACTCGTTGATCAGCTCCATTCTTCTTCTTTTCATCCTTTATTTTCTCAGGGGTAGGAGCAACTACAATTGGCTCTTTAGCTTTCACAAATCTCACATCTTTGGCAACATTTTCTGATGAGCTACTCCCTTCGGTATATCCCAACCCGGACTTGTCTGAGAAATGTTTTTGAGATGAAATAACATCATCTAACTTCTTCGTGGATACCCTTTCTATCTTGGCATTTGCTTGCACAATTTCTAGCTCAAGAAATCTGATTTTTGAATAAGTTTCAGTCAGCTCACCATTCAGCGTTTCTATCTCGTACTTGGCCTCTTTATAACGCACTAGAAGACTTTTATAGTCCTCCTCTGCCTTTTTCATCTTCTTTACGGCTGCCTTGGCCACCCTTGTATATTCTCCTGACTTTTCAAGTAGGGAATTGTAGTTTTCTTGAAGACTTGCTGTGTTTTCATCTTCTTCAGCATCAGTTTCTTTAACAACTCCTATTGATTCTTCACCACTATGATCCCCAAGTTCTTATACCAGCAAGTTCAAGTCTTCCGACGACTCATTATGGGTAATAGTCATAAAGGCGGAGTAGTTTCCTTCTCCATCACAGCTCTCTTCAGAATCAGAATTTGAAGACTCCGAATCATTAAGCGTTGTGGCATACGCCTTGCCCTTCCCTTTTAGATAGTTGGGACACTCCTTCTTAAGATGTCCAAGGCCATTGCATTCATAACACACAATGCCTTAAGGAGACTGTGAATCCTTTCCATCTTTCTTCTTAAACTCCTTCCTATCACCTTTGGTGGATGAGAACTTCTCTCTGTTGAACGGTTTTCCACTGTTCTTCATCTTTAGAAATTTTCAGAAGTTCTTTGCAAGAAATGCTACATCCTTTTCCACTCCATCTTCTTCTGAGGAATCATCCACTCTTTTGGTGATGGTTTTAAGAGCAAGAGATTTACTTGACTTATGAGAAGGTAACCCAAGCTCATACGTTTGGAGAGACCCAATGAGCTCTTGTATCTTAATTTCATCCAAGTCTTTACTTTCTGAAAGTTCAATTAGTGTAAAATACACTATGAACGTTTAGACCCCCAATTTACAAATACCCAATTCAAGTTTAATGTCAAACAATTAATGTGTGGAATATGAACACAAGCTTAACACAGAATTGATAAACAATCTAAACCAAATAAAATCACATCCACAACAAAAATTAAATGGCAAAGATTAAGGGAAGAGAGATACAAACACAAGGACAACACACGGTGTGTTATCGAAGAGGAAACCGAAGCCCTCGGCGTAAAACCTCTCCGCCGCCTACCAAGCGGTAAGTAATCCACTAGAAATTGTAGTTAGGATACATGAACAGCAATAGACCCTCCAAGCCTAATCTACCCAATGTACCTAAGCCTTTCAAGCTTCTTGCTCCAACGAGGTTGCACCGAACCTATTTCTTTTCTAGCTTCCC
The DNA here is from genome assembly GCA_029955455.1 of Quercus agrifolia. Taxonomy (NCBI): domain Eukaryota; kingdom Viridiplantae; phylum Streptophyta; class Magnoliopsida; order Fagales; family Fagaceae; genus Quercus; species Quercus agrifolia. Next base: position 51,105,282 of record JARQAD010000001.1, read on the forward strand.
GGATTTCGCTACTTGACCATAGCATCAACCAATGTGAAATTGGTTCCTTCCTAACTGCTTTCTAAAGCACCAAACAACCCTCTCACAGAATTGGATATGGTGAGAAAATGTTTTGGTAAAAAACCTCTCAAGGATTTGACAATGGAGAGAAAGAGAGTAGAGGAATTTGAAAAGTCTCTTAGGTAAAGATTGTGGATGAGTCAATCTTGTTTTTCTCTAGAGTTTCTCTCTAAAAAAATTCTCTTTGGAAGCTCTCTCTAAATCGTGGGTATAAGGGTATATATATAGTAAGGTGAGAAGGAATGTGAAAAGTTAGTTTTTTCCAAACAGGGTGTTCTGGTGACTTGACCTTGCGACTGGGTTGAGTCGTGAGTTTAAGCCGTGAGCAAACGGCCTGGCCAGCCTGGGACTTTGTCCTGTAGTGCAACAGCTGGCGCGACACTTCAGCTTCTGGCATGCTTAGCACGTGTGCATCATTCTGGCGGCTTGCAGCCGCGAGCCATCCACGAGATCCAGTCGTGAGTCCCTGTTTCTTTGCAGAATCTTGAGCAATTCTTCACACTCTTTCACACAATACCCTTACATGATTCCCACCTAAATACAGGGTTACTAATTGCTAAAATACAAGAAAATTTGGCACTGAATAAAGCCAACAAGATGGTTGATAAAATTCAACCTTACAATCTCCCCCTTTGGCTATTCCATGACAAAACCCTAAAACAGACTCTAGACTTAACATGTGAGTTGGGAATAGTTGAACATAGCTCGCTCACACCTAATTCTAGAAACTGTGAAGCTCTTGAATCATATGAACATGAATCTCCTGAAACATAACAATACACCATGATCATTGTATGCAGAAAAGCATGAAATGCATATGAAGCAGGCATGATGTGATCAAGCAAAGATGGAGTTAAGAAACAAACCATGGCTTGATCAAACAAGCAGTCACTACAAGGTAGTGACCACAATGCTCATTCACATTTGGAATGAACACTTGGACATACAAGCTAATAAGCTCAATGCAAATCACTTGCATGCCCAACACTTAACCAATGCATAATACACTAAGTATATGCATCTAGGAACAATCCTACAAGGGCATAAGAGTGACAGTACTAAAAAGGAAAATGCATGACATTTAGTTAGAAGTACTGAATAAACAATGCATAAAAGCTGCTTAAAAACATGGTACACACCATGAAGCTTACAAACTATGCATAAAAGATAACCCTAAAAGCTTACAAAAGCAACATGGGTACAAAATGTACCATAAACACTGAAATATAAACTAAGACATATGATAACAATAAGCAAAACATTAAACATAGACAACTCCTGCTCTTCAACATCAATACTCCCCCTATCATGAGTCATAGGAGCTGTGATGAACGTGGAACATATATACCTGTAACCTGAAACACTTGCACAAAAAACATTAGACCCTTAAGGTAAAGTAAGTAATAAAAGGACAAGAATAATGTAACAAGTAAATTGCGATCAAGTAAACATGATTTGAAACATGTGAGCAACTTGATCATATACCAAAACAGTCATATAGAAATGACTACAATGATTACATAGCAAAGCAAATGATCATCCGAACATGCATTCAATGAAGCATAATAGCATAAGGATGAATGCATGTCCAACACACAAACATGATGCAAAACAAGAAAACAAACATAAAGAGAAACAAACAAAACAAAGTTTTCTTGTTAACTCAATGTCTTCTCCCCTTTGGTATATGCATCTCCCCTACGGGATATCTCTCCCCCTACAAATGTGCATGAGAAATAGAATTTCTCCCTCTAAGGATGTGCACAAGAGTCATATAGAAATGACAAAACACTTCGGTATACTCTTTAGAGTATACTTTTCCCCTTTTTGTCAGGAATAGACAAAGGGTCAAGGAGAAACAAGGGTAAGAGATGAAGGTATGAACAATGATAATGATGCATGAGGGGTGCGAGATGAAAGAGAAAATGAAGCTCAAACCTAAGACAACATAAAATGCTACAAAGCATAAGGTAAACATGACATGCTAGGATGAAGAAGCAAGGTGTAGACCAATGCATGACAAGGGTAGCAAAGGTGTGTGCAAGAGGTGGCTATATGCAATGCATGACTAATGCATGGAAAATGCACATGTGGGGCAAGGTGTGTTAAATACACAACCAATGAACCAAACATGTTCCTAATGAGGAAACATGAGAAACCCTAAAGTTTGGTACTCATTGGAGTCCAAACAAGCGAGAAAATGCCTAAAAGACATTTTATTAAACACCTAGGATGCACACTATGAACAACAATGTGAAACAATGCATGAACATCATGAAATCCACCCTTAATACATGTTCTTTTTGTCACAAGGGGCCAACAACCAAAGCAAATCATCAAAAGAAACCAATCCAATGAAGAAATTTGACAAAAATTAAGTTTTCCCAACCCCTATGATAAAAATCTCAACCAAGAGCACAAAACTCTCCAAAACATAATCTAAGGATCAAAATCAAAGAAAAGAGTTTAAAATTACCATAGAGATGTTAATGGAATGAAAAACAATTCAAATTGGTTGGATTTTGATGTAAAAATATTCAAAGAGAGGTTTTAGAGAGGATAGGAGAGGTTTAAAACAAGTTTCGTATGAAAAAACTCTTTAAAAAGCTGATTCTGGGCGTTTTGCGACTAGCGAGTCGCGAAACCCTTCTGTGTGAACTCGCGGCTTGAACTCGTGGTTTGCAAGTCTCCAAAACGAGTAGCCAAAACTGGCAGCTTGTTGGCTGCTCACGCAAGTAGCCAAAATGAGTAACAAAAAATTCTGACACTTGTTTTTCAAAACAGAACATGTTTAAACAATGAAAAACAAAGTAAGCACTAAACATGAACACAAAGGGTGATAAAAATCACTTCCAAAAACATATAAAATGATCAAAAATTTTTTTGGATTGATCCATATATAAATGAGCACACACACATCACATTTAAACAAGTACAATTGAACAAATGAATAAGGCATTCATTGAGCATTAGGCATGTGTGTTGTGTGTGTGTATCAAGTGTGGAATAGTCCATAGTCTAGAGTGAAATTTCAATGATCAATTCAATCAAGTCATACACAATTAGTACTAAGTCAAGTGGTCTATCTCAATTATAGAAATGAACATATATGACTTTCCACAAGAAAATGATTACATATCTTTGAAGCTTTTCATTTGGCTTTTTTACAAATCATAGCATTTGATCATTTTGAATCAATACATCTTATTTTAAGATCAATCCTGAAATTTTTGATATTTCAATTTGATGAACAAGCCTTTGGCTTTTTGAGCATCATACATATTCATAAAAGTCGCTTTCCCTTTTTTCTAGTCAAATACTAGTATGTGCGATGGCTTTTGCAGCTCATTATCTCTTTTCATTTTGAGATTAACATTGGTTGAGCTCTTTAAGAAAAAAAAAAAAATAAAATAAAAGAGTAGGAAGATATATAGGCACAAGTCTACGCATGTATCTAAATCAACATAACTATTGACTAATCATTCATGACAAGCTTGAATATCGATTTACAACAATCACACAAAGATGTCAAGATTTTTCCTACAAAGATATAAGTGCATAAAGAACAAGCTAAGCTCATAAATGCATAAAGCCATTTGTACGAAGGTATAAGGCAAAACTCACATGTGATATGTGCTCAAACATTTATGATCAAACATTTTGAATTTTTCACTTTTTATGTGGTTTTGGATTTTTGCTCACACAAAACTAAAACATAAAAGTAAGATCAAAACAAAAAGCAATGCATACAAATAAATGCAAAATGCACAAATGCATGAAGATATGACATTCAATGCATGAAGGGTCCTACAAAGATCGAAAGAATTAGATCAATGACCAAAAGAGCAAAAGTTCAACCATAAGAACCCTTCCTCATCCAAACAGAATGATTGTTTGGAATGAGTGTCTCAAGAGAAGTGAGACGAGGGTTGGAAGAATGAGAACCGGAGATGCACATAGTCAAGGAGTTAAGAGCATTAAACATTTTCTTTAACAACATGCTATTTTCACTCAAAACTGGTTTACTCTTTTTAGCACAACTTCCAAAAAGTTCAAGTTTTTCTTTTTTTTTGATTCTTTTAAAAGCATGAAATTTAGAGCATTGAGGTCTTAAATGACCAAAGGCACCACAATGGTGACAAACAATGTGTTTAGGTCTACTAGGCTTTTTAGGAAGGGATCTAGTAACATGGTTTTGTTCCCTCTTCAACTTATGACATTGAGGTCTTATATGACCAATCACACTACAATGGTGACAAGTTGGAACAAACTTAGATCCATCCAAAGTCTTAAGTTGAGACCTAAACGGATGCTTTGACTTAACACCCTTTCTCTCCACCTTTTGGTTTCTTTTATGTGGAGGAATGTACACTGATTTGTCCTTTGAGGTAGAACACACAATAGGCACAAAATCGGGTACCACAACATGATTGCAACAAATATTTTCATCCTTTTTAGAAATAGGTTCAGCAATTAAACACTTGGCATGCATCTTAAGAGATTTATTTTCACATTTAAGATCATCAACAAGTTTGTTAGACAAAACAAGTTTAGCATCCAAGTCCATATTCAAACATTCAAACTCTTTCAACTTTTCAAGAGAATTTTCAGCAAGATTCTTATATTTCTCAACCAATTTATTGGATTCATTAAACTTAGCAATCAAATCATCCTTTTCACAAAATAACTTCTTAGCACTTTTCTTAAAGGGTTTGATGTTAGGAATATCAACAACACCCAAAGATTCATGTAACATAGCATCACAATCATGAGGATCATCACTCATAGAGACATTATCACAAACACGTGGCATATTACTAATTGCATTCAAGGCTTTACTGTTAGCATTAGCTATTGCAAGGGCTGCTTTATCCCAAGTGGATTTAGCAGCCTCCGGCCTTGTCCAACCTGCCTCTACGACATCCCAAACAGTATCATCAATTGAACACAAGAATGCCCTCATCCAGACTTTCCAAAAAGCATAATTGTTTCCATAAAAAAATGGTGGAACATTCAAAGATTGAGACTGGTCCATCTCAATATGGGGTTAAGGATCGCACTAAGGTATTCAAACCATAAAGAGTGCACCCACTCTGATACCAAATGAAAGTTCAATTAGTGTAAAATACACTATGAATGTTTAGACCCCCAATTTACAAATACCCAATTTAAGCTTAATGTCAAACAATTAATGTGCAGAATATGAACACAAGCTTAACACAAAATTGATAAACAATATAAACCAAATAAAATCACATCCACAACAAAAATTAAATGGCAAAAATTAAGGGAAGAGAGATGCAAACACAAGGACCACACACAATGTGTTATTGAAGAGGAAACCGAAGCCCTCGGTGTAAAACCTCTCTGCCGCCTTCCAAGCGGTAAGTAATCCACTAGAAAATGTATTTGGGATACATGAACAGCAATAGACCCTCCAAACCTAATCTACCCAATGTACCTAAGCCCTCCAAGCTTCTTGCTCTAACGAGGTTGCGCTGAACCTATTTCTTTTCTAGCTTTCCGGATTCCGCTACTTGACCATAGCATCAACCAATGTGAAATTGGTTCCTTCCTAACTACTTCCCAAAGCACCAAACAGCCCTCTCACAGAAATGGATATGGTGAGAAAAGGTTTTGGTAAAAAGCTTCTCAAAGATTTGACAATGAAGAGGAAGAGAGTAGAGGAATTTGAAGAGTCTCTTAGGTAAAGATTGTGGATGAGTAAATCTTGCTTTTCTCTAGGGTTTCGCTCTCAAAAATTCCTCTGGAAGCTCTCTCTAAATCGTGGGTATAAGGGTATATATATAGTAAGGCGAGAAGGAATGTGAAAAGTTAGTTTTTCCCAAACAGGGTGTTTTGACGACTTGACCTTGCGACTGGGTTGAGTCGCGAGTTCAAGTCGCGAGAAAATGGCCTGGCCAGCTTGGGACTTTTGTCCTGTAGTGCAACAGCTGGCGCGACGCTTCAGCTTCTAGTATGCTTGGCACGTGTGCATCATTCTGGCGGTTTGCAGCCGTGAGCCACCCGCGAGATCCAGCCGCGAGTCCCTGTTTCTTTGCAAAATGTTGAGCAATTCTTCACACTCTCTCACACATTACCCTTACATGATTCCCACATAAATATAGGGTTACTAAGTGCTAAAATACAAGAAAATTTGGCACAGAATAAAGCCAATAAGATGGTTGGTAAAATTCAACCTTACATTTTTCCTCTATAGTTGTGACTTTTGCTCGGAAGCTTTCTGGTAGAGACCTCAAAATTTTTTTCACCACCTTAGCATCCTTAATCTTCTCACCAAGATTGAGCTTCGCAATGACAATTTCGTTGAGCTTTCCATAGAATGAATCAAAGGACTCATCGTCTTCCATCTTAAGTTCTTCGAATTTGGTGGTTAACATCTGAAGCTTTGTGTTCTTGACTTTCTTTGTTCCTTCATAGGTGGTCTCCAATATCTCCCAAGCTTCCTTGGCTACTGTTATATGAGAAATCCTGTGGAACTCATCTGGGGAAACACCACAAAAAATAGCATTCAAAGCTTTACTGTTAGCATTGGCTGCCGCAAGGGCTGCTTTATCCCACGTGGATTTTGCAGCCTCCGGCCTAGTCCATCCTATTTCTATGGCATCCCAAATAGTATCATCAATTGAATACAAGAAAGCCCTTATCCGGACTTTCCAAAAAGCATAGTTGTTACCATCAAAATATGGTGGAACATTTAAAGATTGAGACTGGTCCATCTCAATACGGGGTCAAGGATCGCACTAAGGTGTTTAAATCACAAAGAGTGCACCCGCTCTGATACCAATTGAAAGCTCAGAAATGTGTCGAAAACACACGAGCTATTTAGACCCCCAAATCGAAGTTACGACTTGGTTGATTTTACACTAACTTAATATTAAGTGTGGAATAGTGTAAACGCAAGCGTATAAGCAAGACAACTACTCTAATCCATATTTAAAGCAACACAACAGTAAAAATGAAATGAACAAGAGTAGGGAAGAGAGATGCAAACACAGATAACACCGAGACGTGTTATCGAAGAGGAAACCGAAGAACTCGGTGAAAAACCTCTCTGTCGCCCTTTAAACAGAAATCGATCCTCTAGACAATCAGTTGGGATACAAGGGTGAGCAAGAGACCTTCAAAGCCTAATCTACCCTCTGTACCTAAGCCCTCCAAGCTCCTACTCCAACAAGGCTTCTCGGAACCGTGTCTTCTCTAGTTCTCTGGATCCTGCAACAAACTCCATGTTGCATCTGCCATTCCAGGCTTCTTCCCATGCTTCCCAGCAGCACCAAAACTTCACTTGACACTCTTAAAGGGTGTGGTAAGTGTTTGGGCTATTAACCTCTCAATAGTATGAAAATGGAGAGGTAGGAGATGAGGAAATTCCCAAAGCAGATGTGTAGATGATTGTGGGTATAATAATCTTTAACTCTCAAGGTGTTTGGCTAGGGTTTTCTCTCAGAAGCTCTCCTCACATTTGTGGGTAATATGGGTATAAATAGTGTAGGCACAGAAAGTGTGTATCAGACTGGACAAGCTGGCAGAACATAATGCCTCGCGAGTGTCTTGCGGGAAGGCCTTAACCGCGAGATACTCGCAAGACACAGCTGTTTCCATCTGGCCTGACTCTTCACATTCCAGCACGTGTAGGGCACATGATATACTTCGCGGGATGCTAAGTCGCGAGATACCCGCGAAACCTTCTTCAGTCTTCAAATGCTTGAGTCTTCACACCACTCTTTCTATCACACAATCCTTACAATGAAATCCCACAATATATACAGGGTACAACAGATTGAATATAATTACAATCAAATTTGGTACGGAATAAAAGCCAACAAAACATATAGTTGTAAATAACAACTTTATAGCCGTAATTTAAAATTGGGGGTCTAAACAAGCATTAGTGTTTGCACACTAATTGTGCTTTCAATTGGTATCAGAGTGAGTACACTTTTTAGATTTTGTTAGCCTTGTGTGATCTTAGACCCCGTTTAAGATGAATAGATCTCAATCCCTCAACACACCTCCTTTCTTTGATGGGAGTAACTATACGTTTTGGTAAGTATGTATGCATGCTTTTCTATGTGCTATTGATGAGACCGTTTGGGATTCGGTTGAGAATGGTTGGGTGAGACCAACAACACCCAAGGTCGAGTGGGATAGGGTTGCACTTGCTTTGGCAAATGCCAATAGCAAAGCTATTAATCTAATTTTTTGTGGTGTTTCTACTGATGAATTTCACAAGATCTCTCATGTGAAGACCGCCAAAGAGGTGTGGACTATCCCAAGACTACCTATGAAGGAACCAAGAAGCTTAAGGACACCAAATTGCAAATGCTCACTACCTGATTTGAAGAAGTGAAGATGAGTGAAGATGAGTCATTTGACTCATTCTATGGGAGACTCAATGAGATTGTCATTGTGTAAAGTTGTGATTTACAACTATGTTTTATGTTGGCTTTATTCCATAAAAAAAAGTGTTGTAATTGCTTTAATTTTGATCCTTGTATTTTGTGGGATTTTATTGTATTGGGTTTAGTATTAAGTTGGTGAAGAATCAAGCATGAAATGAAGATTAGTGTATTTGGCGACTAGCTCGCGAGAAGTTTATGAGAAGGGTTCTCGCGAAAAGGGCTTGTGAGAAGCATATTACTGGAAGCTGAAGAGTCATGTTAGGCTATCAATTTCGCGAGTATTTCGCAGGTAAGGCCTTCCCACGAGATACCCGCGAGATTCTCTGCTTGGAGGATTTTTAATTGTGACTTTCTTACCCTTCATCCGTACTATATATACCTTCATTACCCATAAATGTAGAGGAGGCCATTTAGAGAGAAAAACCCTATATGGGTTTTTTACAACACACAAACCCATCTTTTAGAAAGAAAGCTACTTATCCTTAGTGAGAAATAGTTCTAGTCTTTTCTCCTTCCCTCTTCCATTGTCATACCTTGAGAGGAGATTTGTACCCAAACATATCTCACATCTTTTCAGAGTGTAGAAAGTGTTTTGGAGTTTGGGAAGTTTTGCAGATTTGCCAAAAGAAGCCGATGAGGCTTGGCGGATGCAATCGGGTGTATTACAGGATCCAGAAAGCTAGATAAGACACGATTCCGAGATGCCTTGTTGGACTAGGAGCTTGGAGGGCTTAGGTACATTGGGTAGATTAGGCTTGGAGGGTCTCTTGCTATTCATGTATCCCAACTTATTGTCTAGTGGATTGATTTACCGTTTGGAAGGTGGCAGAGAGGTTTTTCGTCGAGTTCTTCGATTTCCTCTTCGATAACACATCGCCGTGTTATCTTTGTATTTGCATCTCTCTTCCCTTTCTCTTTACCTTTTAATTACTGTTGTGGTTGTGATTAATTTTGGATTGGAGTATTTTACCAATTTGGGTTTAGCTTATATTCATCATTCCTCACATATATTGTTTGTGTATAAGCTTGTGTTGGTAATTTTATATTTGGGGGTCTAAACGTTCATAGGTGTTTTACACACTATTTGAAATTTCAATTGGTATCAGAGCTTATTTTGGTTTCATTACCTAAGTATGATCCTTGATTCCTTGTGTTATTTGCCATGGATAGTGATTTGTATGCTTCTATGCATGTTTTGGATGTTGATGAATGTAACATGCCATGTGTTTGTGAAAATGCCTCTATGACTGATAATCCTCATGATTGTGATGCTATGTTACATGAATTCTTGGGTGTTGTTAATATTCCTAACATCAAACTCTTGAAGAAAAAAAGCTAAGAAGTTTAATAAGAATTTGAGCAAGTTATTTTGTGAAAAGGATGATTTGATTGCTAAGCTTAATGAATCCAACAAATTGGTTGAAAAATATAAGAAACTTGCTGAAAATTCTCTTGAAAAGTGAAAGAGTTTGAATGTTTGAATATGGACTTGGATGCTAAAATTGTTTTGTCTAACAAACTTGTTGATGAGCTAAAATGTGAAAATGAATCTCTTAAGATGCATGCCAAGTGTTTGATTGTTGAACCTATTTCTAAAAAGGATGAAAATATTTGTTGCAATCATGTTGTGGTACCCAAATTTGTGCCTATTGTGTGTTCTGCTTCAAATGACAAATTGGTGTACATTCCTCCACATAAAAGTAATCAAAAGGTGGAGAGAAAGACTATTAAGTCAAAGCCACTGTTTAGGTCTCAAACTAAGGTTTTGGATGGATTTAAGTTTGTTCTAACTTGCCACCATTGTAGTGTGATTGGTCATATAAGACCTCAATGTCATAAGTTGAAGAGAGAATAAAATCATATGGCTAGATCCCTTCCCAAAAAGCCTAGTGGACCTAAACACATTGTTTGTCACCATTGTGGTGCTTATGGTCATCTAAGACCTTATTGCTCTAAGTTTCATGTTCTTAAAAGAATTAAAAAAAAGAGAAATTTGAGTTTCTTGGAAGTTGTGCTAAAAAGGGTAAACCGGTTTTGAGTGAAAATAACATGTTGTTAAAGAAAATGTTTAATGCTCTTAACTCCTTGTTTATATGCATCTTTGGTTTTCATTATTCCAACCCTCGTCTCACTTCTCATGAGACACTCATTCCAAACAATCGTTATGTTCGGATGAGGAGGGTTCCTATGGTTGAGTTTTTCCTCTTTTGGTCCTTGATCTAATTCTTTCAATTTGTGTAGAACCCTTCATGCATTAGATGCTATATATTCATGCATTTTTGCATCTTGCATTTATTTGTATAAATTTCTTTTGTTTTTTATCTTACTTTTATGTTTTAGTTTTGTGTGAGTAAAAACTCCAAAACCACATAAAAAGTGAAAAGTTCAAAAGGTTTGATTGTATATGCTTGAGCACATATCACATGTGAGTTTGGCCTAGTATCTTCGTACAAATGGCTTAGTGCATTTATGAGCCTAGCTTGTTATGTATGCACATCTATCTTTGTGGGAAAAATCTTGACATCTATGTGAGATTGTTGTAAATCGATCTTCAAGCTTGTCATGAATAATTAGTCAATAGTCATGTTGGTTTTGATACATGCGTATACTTGTGCCTATATCTCTTCCCACTCTTTTATTTTTGCTTAAAGAGCTCAACAAATGTTAAATCTCGAAAAGAGATAATGAGTTGCAAAAGCTGTCGCACATACTAGTATTTGACTAGGAAAAAGGGAAAACTACTTGTAATGAAAGTATATGGTGCCCAAAAGCCAAAGGCTTGTTCATCAAATTTAAATATCAAAAATTTCAAGCATCGATCTTAAAAAAGAGATGTAAAGATAAAAAATGATCAAATGTTATGAATTGTAAAGAAGCCAAATGAAAAGCTTCAAAGATATGTAATCATTTTCATGTGGGAGGTCATATATGTTCATTTCTATAATTGAGATAGACCACTTGAATTAGTACTAGTTGTGTATGACTTGATTGAATTGATCATTGAAGTATCACTCTAGACTAAGGACTATTCCACATATGATACACACACACAACACACAACACACATGCCTAATGTTCAATGAATGCCTTATACATATGTTCGATTGTACTTGTTTAAATGTGATGTGTGTGTACTCAACTATATATGGATCAAACTAAAATGATTTTTGATCATTTTATTTGTATTTGGAAGTGATTTTTATCACCATTTGTTTTGTGCTTACTTTGTTTTTCATTGTTTTAAACATGTTTTATGTTGAAAAACACGTGTCAGAGTTTTTTGCGACTCACTTGCGACTTGCAAAAATCTTCGTGACTTATCTCGCGACTCGCTAGTTGCGAAACTGGAAAAATGCATTTTTTGCGACTCACTCGCGGCTTGCGAAAATCTTGGCGACTCGACAGTCACAAAATTCGCAAGTCGTGAGTTCATCCAGAAAATCTTCGCAACTCGCCCAGTAGCAAAACACCCAAAAATAGCTTTTTAAAGAGCTTTTTGTGGGAAACATGTTATAAACCTCTCACATCCTCTCTAAAATCCCTCTTTTAATATTTTTACATCAAAATCCAATCAATTTGAATGGTTTTTCATTCCATTAACATCTCTAAGGTAATTTTAAACTCTAATGGATTTGGATCCTTAGATTATGTTTTGAGAGTTTTGTGCTCTTGGTTGGGATTTTCATCATAGGGGTTGGGAAAACTTAATTTTTGTCAAATCTTTGGATGGAATTGGTTTCTTTTGATGATTTGCTTTGGATGTTGTCCCATTGTGGCAAAAAGACCATGTATCAAGGGTGGATTTCATGATGTTCATGCATTGTTTTACATAGTGTGCACGCTAGGTGTTTGATAAAATGCCTCTTAAGCATTTTCTCATTTGTTTGGACTCCGATTAGTATCAAAATTTGGGGTTTCTCATGTTTCCTCATTAGGAACATGTTTGGATCATTGGTTGTGTATTTAACACACCTTGCTCCACATGTGCATTTTCCATGCATTGGTCATGCATTGCATATAGCCACCTCTTGCACACATCTTTGCTACTCTTGTCATGCATTGGTACCTTGTTTCTTCATCCTATCATGTCATATTTATCTTATGTTTTGTAGCATTTTGTTTTGTCTTTTGTTTGAGCTTCATTTCTCATTCATCTTGCAGCCCTTTTGCGTCATTCTCCTTATCCATACCTTCATTTCTTGCCTTCATTTCTTCTTGACACTTTGTCTATTCGTGTCAAAAAGGGGGAGAGTATACTCTAGAGTAGTATACCAGAGAGTTTTGTCATTTCTATATGACGCTTGTGCACATTCTTAGGGAGAGAAATTCTATTTCTCATGCACATGTGTAGGGGGAGAGTTATTCCATAGGGGAGATGGATATACCAAGGGGGAGAAGACAATGAGTTAATAAGAAAACTCTGTTTTGTTTGTTTTTCTTTATGTTTGTTTTCTTGTTTACTTATGGTGCTTTGTGTTATGTTTAGTATCTATGCTTTGTTGTTCTCATTGCATCATGTTTGTGTGTTAGACATGCATATATCCTTATGCTATTGTGCTTTATTGAATCTATGTTTAGATGATCATTTGCTTTGCTATGTGATCATTGTAGTCATTTCTTTATGACGGTTTTGGTGTATGGTCAAGTTGCTCATATATTTTACATCATGTTTACTTGATCACAATTTACTTGTTACATTATACTTGTTATTTTATTACTTGCTTTACCTTGAGGGTTTAATGTGTTTTGTGCAAGTGTTTCAGGTTACAGGTATATATGTTCCAAGTTCATCACAGCTCCTATGATTCAAGATAGGGGGAGTGATATTATAGGGGTAGAAAGAGAGAAAGAGCTTTATGTTATATTACCTATGTTTTTGCTTTGCTCATAGTTCATGATTATGTTTAGCTGTTTAAACTATATTTTTTGTACCTTTACTTTGTAGCTTAGTACTTTTAGTTAATGTTATGCATTTTCTTTAGTACATTACTCTTGTGCTCCTGTTGGATTTTTTTATCCCTGATGCAATTACTTTAGGTTCTTGTATCGGTTGAGTGTTGGACATGCAAATGATACTTTGCATTAAGCTTATTAGCTTGCATGTTCGGATGTTCATTCCTTGTGTGAATGTTCATTGTGATCACTATTTATAGTGATTCTTCATGTTTGGTCAAGTCAAGCTTTATTGCTTTAATCTTTACTACTTGATCGCATTGTGCTTGCTCCATATGCATTTTAAGATTTTGCTTACAATGATCATCTTGTATTATTGTTTTCTGGAAAAACTTGTTCGTATGGTTTAAGAGCTTCACAGTGTCTAGAGTTAGGTGTGAGTGAGTTTTGGCAGTTGTTCCCAACTCACATGTTAAGTCTAGAGTCTATTTTAGGGTTTTGTCGTGGAATAGCCAAAGGGGGAGATTGTAAGGTTGAATTTGTTTAATCATGTGTTGGCTTTATTCAGTGCCAAATTTGCTTGTAATTTAGCAATTAGATACCTTGTATTTAGGTGGGAATTATGTAAGGGTAATGTGTGAGAGAGTATGAAGAAAACTTAAGTTGTGTGCAATTCAAAGGAGCCTCGCGACTAGATCTTGCGATTGGCAAGTCGCCATTATGGCACACGTGTTTAGCATGTAGGGGGGCTGAAGGGTCATGATGGCTGGAGCATTATAGGACAAAACTTCCAATTTGGCCAAACAGTTAGCTCACGACTCAAACTCGCAACCTGTTCTAGTCGCGAGCTCGAGTCTCTAGAATGACCTGTTTGGTTGAAACTGACTTTTCGCATTCCTCATACACCCTACTATAAATACCCTTATACCCACGAAATGTAGAGAGCTTCCAGAGAGAATTTTGAGAGAGAAACCCTAGAGAAAAACAAGATTGACTCATCCACAATCTTTATCACTTGATTTTCCAAATTCCTTTACTCTCACCCTCTCCATTGACATATCCTTAAGAGGTACATTTTGCCAAATCCTTATCTCACTATACCCATATCAGTGAAGAGGTGTTTTGGTGCTTAGGAAGCAGTTCAGAAGGGACCAATTCATTTGGTTGATGCAATGGGCAATTGCAGGATCCAATAAGCTAGAGAAGACAAGGTTTGGCATAACCTTGTTGGAGCAAGATGCTTGGAAGGCTTAGGTGCACTGGGTAGATTAGGCTTGGAGGGTCTTTTGCTATTCATGTATCTCAACTTTATTCTCTAGTGGATTATTGACCGCTTGGAGGGCAGTGGAGAGGTTTTTTGTCGAGTACTTCGGTTTCCTCTTCGATAACACATCGCTGTATTATCTTTGTGTTTGCATCTCTCTTCCCTTTCTCTTTACCTTTTAATTACTACTGTGGTTATGGTTAATTTGGGTTTAGCTTATATTCATCATTCCGCACATATATTGTTTGTGTATAAGCTTGTGTTGGTAATTTTATATTTAGGAGTCTAAACATTCATAGGTGTTTTACACACTATTTGAACTTTCAAGGTTGTTAGCCCAAACACTTACCACACCCATTCTGAGTGTTAAGTGAGAATTTGGTGCTGCTGGGAAGCATTGGAAGAAGCCATTCATTGGCGGATGCAATTAGGTTGAATTGCGGGATTCAGAAAGCTAGAAAAGACAAGATTCCGAGAAGTCTGTTGGTAGTAGGAACTTGGAGGGCTCAAGTACATGCGGTATACTAGGCTTGGAGGGTCTTTTGTTATTCATGTACTCCAACTTTATTCTCTAGTGGATCAATTTTAACTTGGAGGGTCGCGGAGAGGTTTTTCGCCGAGTTCTTCAGTTTCCTCTTTGATAACACGTCTTGGTGTTATCTTGTGTTTGCATCTCTCTTCTCTATTTTGTAAGATTTCATTTTATTGTTAGTGATGGATGAATATGGCTTAGGGTAGTGTTATTGATTCATTGCGTTTATTTACTCTTGTGTTTTAGCAGAAATATGAGCTTTAAATTGGTATCAGAGTAGGTACACTTGTCAGATTTCAATATCCTTGTGTGATCTAAACCCTGTGTGAGATGGATAAATCTCAATCCCTTAATGCACCTCCCTACTTTGGTGGGAGTAACTATACTTTTTGGAAATTACGTATGTGTGCTTTACTTTGTGCTATTGATGAGACAGTGTGGGATTCTGTTGAGAATGGATGGGTAAGACCCACGACAGCCAAATCCGAATGGGATAAGGCTGCTCTTGCTTTGGCAAATGCCAATAGCAAAGCTATTAATGCTATTTTTTGTGGTGTTTCTACTAATAAGTTTCACAGGATTTTACATGTGAAGACCGCCAAAGAGGCATAGACCATTCTTGAGTCAACCTACGAAGGTACCAAGAAGGTTGAGGACACCAAGCTTCAAATGCTCACTACTCGATTTAAGGAAGTGAAAATGAGTGACGATGAGTCATTTGATTCATTTTATGGGAGACTTAACAAGATTGTTATTGCCAAGCTAAATCTCGAAGAGAAGATTGAAGACGCCAAAGTGGTGAGGAAAATCTTGAGATCCTTACCCGAGAATTTCTGGGCTAAGGTAACCGCCATTGAGGAGAGTAAGGATTTGGATGAGATCAAGATTCAAGAACTTGTTGGCTCTCTTCAAACCTATGAGCTTGGACTACCCTTCCAAAAGTTGAGCAAATCACTAGCTCTCAAAACCATAAATGAGAGAACGGGTGATTCCTCTGATGAAGAAGAAGGATGGGAAAAAATCATCATCAACCCAAGGAATTGTGTGCTATGAATGTAATGGGCATGGACAATTAAAGAAAGAATGTCCAGACTATTTGAGAGGAAAGGGCAAAGTGTTTGCCACTACCCTTAGTGATTCAGAAAGCTCAAATTCTGATGCAGAAGGAGAATGTGATAGTGATGGAAACTATTCAGCTTTCTTGGTGATTACCGTGGTTGATTCTAGAGATGAATTGAGTGAGTTGGTTGACAATCTTGGTGTACATTTCGAAGGAGAAGAAGTTGATGTTTCAAATGTTGAGGATGCGTACCTTAACGAGGGTGAAAAGAATCTTCAAGAAGTGTATGATGCGTTGCTTGAAGATTGTGGCAAATATGCCAAAGTTACAAAAAGTACTGCTAAAAAGATGAAGAAAATTGAAGAAGAGCACAAATCCACTCTTGTGTAACTTAAGGAAACTAAATGTGAAGTTGAAGAGTTGAAGGAAGAGTTGTTGAATGCATAATCTAAAATCAAGTTTCTTGAACTTGAAATAATTCAAGCAAATGTCAGAGTAGAGTGCATTTCCACTAAGAAACTTGATAGCGAGCTCTCATCTCAAAAGCCTTCAAATGACAAGACCGGTTTGGGTTATACCGGTGATGGAAGCTCAAGTAGCGGATTTGAGAATGTAGAGAAGTCTAAGGTCGGGATCCCCATTGTTGAGAAGAAAGTTATTAGTCCAAGACCAAAGGAAAAAGGGAAGTCATTACCCAAAAATCAAAGGGAATGTGAAGCATTTTTGTCATCATTTTGGTGTACAAGGACATACAAGGTCAAATTGCTTCAAGCTTCAGGCACTCAAGAGGGTTGACTCTTTGCGTGGTCAAGACAACTCAAGAAGAATGCCAAAGGGAAATCAAGCTAAATGAGAAAATGAGGGACAACTCATTGGAGACATTATGGAGATGTTGAAAAACATTTCACTATGCGTAGCTAGCTTCACCCCAAGGTTTGAAGGTTATGTCGGTCATACCTCTCCTTCTAAGGATTTCACCAAAACACTCGTACAGTATGGGTGAAGAAGGGTACTCATGCATGATCACTCACCATGCCAATGCATTAATACTTCCAACGTATTAGGGTTATAGTTTCATGCATTATGACATATGCAATCTTTTTGTGTCATTGCTTTCGTCCTAGCATGTTTCTTTTATAGGTCTTTGTTTTGTTTACCTTTTTGTTTGTTGATCTTACTTTATTGCTTTGTTTTTAAGTGTGTTGAAAAATTCAAAAACCCATAAAAAGTATATAATCTAAAAAGTTTGATCACTTGTGTTATCACATGTTGAGCTTGGCCTAGTACCTCCGTATTAATGGCATAGTGCATTTAAAAGCTTAGCTTGTTATGTATGCACATTTTTTAAATGTGAGCGAAATCTAGAAATCTACATTTGATTGTTGTAAATAGATCTTCAAGCTTGTCATAAATGATTAGTCAATAGTCTTGTTTGATCTTAATACATGCGTAGACTTGTGTCTATATATCTCCTCACATTTATTCTTATGTCAAAAGCTCTACAAATGTCAATCTCTAAAAGAGAAAGAGCTGAAAAAGCCTTGCTTTGAAAACTAGTTTGACTAGGAAAATGTGGAGCAAATATGTTTTCAAGTGAATGATGCCAAAGCCAAAGGCTTATTTGTCAAAGAAATATAAAACATTTCATGGCATCGTTTCTCAAAAATTGAGTTGTATAGAACAAAAAGCATGAAAAATGGAAGCCAAATGAAAAGCTTTCAATCAAATGTAAACATTTTGGTGTTGGGGGGGGGGGGGGGGTCATATATGTTCATTTCTACTAGTGAGATAGGTCACTTGACTTCGTGCTAGTTGTGTATGACTTGATTGAATTGATCACTGAAGCTTCATACTAGACTATGGACTAGTTCATACTTGATTCACACACAACACATAAGTTTAATGTTCAATGAATGCCTATTTCATTTGTGTGATAGTACGTGTTCAAATGTGATATGTGTATACTCAATTACTTGATGATCAAACCTAAAAATATTTTTGAGTATTTTATATGTTTTTGAAAGTGTTTTTGTGTAGCATTGTTTATGTTTTAAGAGTTTTTCCAAAAAGCCAAACTTGTTATGTTGAAAACCTCCTTCAGAGGCATTTTCACGAGCAAGTCACGAGTAAGCCATTTTGCAGCCTATCCGCAGAAATGAGGAAGATAATTTCTATTTCTTCCTGAATTTTACACAGAGAGTTTCATGACTCTCTCGCAACCCTTTCACGAGATATAGCTTCCCACAAAACTAGCCCTGTGCATTTGAGGCATTTTGCGAGTGCCTTACCCATGAAATGAGCGGATTTTTCAGTTTTAGAGGCCAAATAGTGACAGTTTTTCACAGACTTCTTTTTGCCTCCTCCGTGCCTCTCTTAACCCAAAACTCCATTTTCTTCAAAATCTCAACCAAAACCTAAGGGACTTCAACTTTAAGAGTCATATAAGGTATGTTTTAACACTTTTTCATCATTGATTCCTTAGATTAAGCCTTAGATTCTAGGATTTCTAGGGTTAGGATATTTTGAAAGGGGTTGGGAAAATTTCATTTTCTTATCAAATTTTTTTTTTTTTTTTGATTTTCTTGATTAGGCTGTGTCCCATTGTGTTTGTTTGTGTTTTTGTTGGCCCTTAGTGGCATTTTAACATGTATTTAGGCAAGATCTTTATTTGTTCATGCATTCTTTCATATAAAAGTGTTATGTGTGCACTCTAAGTATTTGATAAAATGCCTATATGGTATTTTTTTCGTTGTTTTGGACTCCATTGAGTACAAATTTTTGGGGATTACCATTTTTATACATGCTTAACATGTTTTGATCATTGGTTTTGTGTTTTAGACAGTTTGCCCCAATGAGTGATTTGTCATGCATTGCTCATGCATCTCACATGCACACCATAAGCAAACTTGATGCACACACTTTATCACTTAACATGTTTTGCATTTCACTCATGCTATGTAAGTCTTGTTAGACCTTTAGCACTTAAAACATGATCTTGTGACTATGTTTGCCTGTCTATTTCCATTTTAGGACTATTTGTTCATTTTTATGGACTAACTTGTATCTAATTAAGTTTGTTACCATGTGTGTGTTTGCTTTGTTTGCTTGTGTGTTTCTTTTTGTAGATGTATACTCGTAAGAAAACAGCAGCAAAGAAGTCTTTAAAGCGTCCTTGCCTCTCCATGGATTCATTTAGAAAAGATGATGCTAGCATGGCTTTCACTGATCATTACAAACGGGCCTCGATCGTCTTAGAGAGGACTGTGGACATTGGGTCACTAAAGGACACATTCATTTCGGAAGTGTTTAAGGAATGGACATGGACCAAGTTGCTGAATCCTAGAGGTGATGTGTTTGAAGACATCATAAGGGAATTCTTTGCTAATGTATTTATGGAAGTTGACCACATCAACTGTAGGGTAAGGGGGGGGAGAGTTCATAGTTTCAAGGGAGTTAATCCAAGATGTCTTGGAGATTAAACCAACGACTCCGAACACCTTTCTACACTATGACGAGAGAAAGGAGAAACTTGAGCCTCTTGTGCAAGTTCTTGGAGGACAACTTAAGAAGAAGGCTTTGCACACGATTGAGTTCACCCCCAAAATGTGAGCTTTGGCCTACATTATGATCTTCAACCTTTATTTGGTGAAGAACGTGACAACCTTGTCAAGTTCTTATATGATCTTCAACCTTGATCCAGTGAAGAGCTTGACAATTTTCAAGTTCTTATATGTCAAGTTCATATAGGACCGTGTTCCTATATAATCTCTTCACTCACAAAGAGATCGACATTTGCAATCACATTTATCATCTCTTCATCAAAAGCATCACAAAGAGAAATTCAAGGCTAACTCTACCATTTCCAAGCCTTGTGATGTCTCTCATATGAAGGGCAAGGGTGAAGATTCCAAGTGGGCTTCCAGTCATGCAATGGGAAGAACCTATTAGTGAGCAGACTATTATCCGAAGTAAAGCTCACATTCCTGGATCAAGCGTCAGTGTATCTTAAATTCTGAGAGATGAAGATGCAGAAGAAGGAGGCAACACTTATGAAGAAATTGATCGTTTCACTTCAATACCAGAGGATACTCCGCAGCCTTCTTCTCAAGCACAATCTAGAGCACTCGATCACCTTGATCTTCTACTTGGAAGGGTTGAAGAGTTGCACGCCATGTTGGCTTCACATATTGACTACTTCAAGGACAAATCACTAACCCCTCTTCTCAGATTCAAGACATGATGGAGAACTCAAAATCGCAGTTCGATGCATTTTAGGACCTTTGGCCATTCCAATAAAAAAGGGGGAGTAGTTTAATGAAGTTTATTTGTTATGCACAAGTGTTTCAAGATATAGGTGTATATGGTTCAAGTGCTTCACAGTTTTTAGATTTAGGCTTGAGTGAGTTTTGCTTATATTCTGAAACTCACGTTTAAGTCTAGAGTCTATTTAGGGGTTTTGTCATAGAATAGTCAAATGGGGAGATTGTAAAGTTGTGATTTGCAACTATCTTGTGTTGGCTTTAATTTTGTGCCAAATTTGATTGTACTACCTTCAATCATTTTCCCTGTATGTATGTGGGTTTATTTGTAAGGGATGAGTGTGAGAGATCGTTGAAGAATTAAGTTTCAAAAGATGAACCAGTGGAATTTGTGACTAGCTCACGAGTAGCTCGTGAGAAGCAACTCGCGAAAAGTCCACGTGTGAAGCACATGACTAGAAATTGAAGAGTCATGCTAGGCTGTGAAGTTCGCGAGTGTTTCGTGAGAAGGGCCATCCCATGAAATACCTGTGAAATTCTTTGTTTGGCAAAAAGTTAAGTTGCTTTCCTAAATTCTTTACCCATACTATATATACTCTCATTACCCATGAATTATAAGGAGTGCTTTTTAGAGAGAAAACCCTAGCAAATACACTTGAGAGTTAGAGATTGTTATACCCACAATTATCTACAAATTTCCTTCTGGTTTTCCTCAAACTCCTACCTCTTCATCTCTAGATCCTTGAAAGGTTGTTAGCCTAAACACTTACCACAGCCATTTTGAGTGTTAAGTGAGAATTTGGTGCTGCTGGGAAGCATTGGAAGGAGTCATTCATTGGCGGATGCAATCAGGTTGAATTGTGGGATTCGGAAAGCTAGAGAAGACAAGACACCGGGAAGTCCGTTCGTAGTAGGAGCTTGGAGGGCTTAAGTACATAGGGTAGACTAGGCTTGGAGGGTCTTTTGTTATTCGTGTAATCCAACTTTATTCTCTAGTAAATCAATTTCGACTTGTAGGATCACGGAGAGGTTTTTCGCCGAGTTCTCTGTTTCCTCTTCGATAACACGTCTTGGTGTTATCTTGTGTTTGCATCTTTCTTCTCTACTCTTTAGGCCTTCATTTTATTGTTGATGATGGATGAATATGGCTTATGGTAGTGTTATTAGTTCATCGCGCTTATTTACTCTTGTTTCGCAATTTGTTTAAGTTAGAGTAAAAGCAATCTAGCCGTAATTTTTATTTGGGGGTCTGAACAAGCTCTTGTGTTTTAGCACAAATCTGAACTTTCACATGACAACCAAGAAACCTTATAGTGTGCTTTCACCTCAAAAGCCTTCCACGGACAAAATCGGATTGGGCTACACCGGTGAAGGAAGTTCGAGTGGCGAACTAAGAAGGGAGATGAAGTTTGTATTGGTGAAGGATGTAGAGAAGCCCAAGATTGAGATTCCTATTGTTGAGAAGAAGGACACTAGGCCAAAATCAAAGGCAAAAGGGAAGTCATTGCCTAAGAATCAAAGGGGACCATAAGTGAAGAATTTTTGTCACCATTATGGCATTTGAGGGCACACAAGACCAAATTGCTTCAAGCTTCATGCTCTCAAAAGGGCTGATTCTCCGCATGCTCAAGAAAATTCAAGAATGCCAAGTGGAAAGCAAGTTAAGGAAGAAAATGATGGTCAACTCATTGGAGATGTCATGGAAATGCTTAAGAACATCTCATTTTGTTTAGCTAGTTTCACCCCGAGGTTTGAGAGTTATGTTGGTCGTACCCCTCCTTCTAAGGACCTCACTCAAAGCACCCGAGCGGTGTGGGTGAAGAAGGGTACTCATGCATGATTATTTACTATGTCCATGCATTAATATTTCCAATGTTTTAGGGTCATAGTTTCATGCATCTTGTCATATGTATTCTTCTTGCTTCAATGCTTCCTTTCTAGCATGTTTCTTTTAATGCTTTTTGCTTTGTTTACTTTTTTTTGTTGATCTTAATTTGTTTTGTTGATCTTACTTTATTGCTTTGTTTTGAGTGAGTAAAAAATCCAAAAACTTATAAAAAGTATAAAATCTCAAAAAGTTTGATCGCTTATGTTGTGTCATATCACATGTTGAGTTCGGCCTAGTACCTCCGTACGAATGGCGTAGTGCATTTATGAGCTTAGCTTGTTATGTATGCACATTTTTAAGTGTGGGTGAAATCTAGAAATCTATATTTAATTGTTGTAAATAGATTTTCAAGCTTGTCATAAATGTCTAGTCAATAGTCTTGTTTGATCTTGATACATGCATGGACTTGATCCTATATATCTCCCCACATTTATTTTTATGTCAAAAAACTCTTCAAACGTCAATCTCTAAAAGGAGAAAGAGTTGAAAAAGCATTGTTTCAAAAACTAGTTTGACCCAGGTGGAGCAAAATGTATTAAAAAATGTATGATGCCAAAGCCAAATGCTTATCTCTCAAAGAAATATCAAAATTTCATGGCATCGTTGTTCAAAAATTGAGTTGTATTGGTCAATAAGTATGAAAAATGGAAGCCAAATGAAAAGCTTTCAATCAATGTAAAAACCTTGGGGAGGGGTCATATATGTTCATTTCTACTAGTGAGATAGGTTACTTGACTTCATGCTATTTGTGTATGACTTGATTGAATTGATCATTGAAGCTTCATACTAGACTATGGACTAGTTCATATTTGATTCACACACACAACATACAAGTCTAATGTTTAATGAATGCCTATTTCATTTGTGTGATTGTACGTGTTCAAATATGATTTGTGTTTGCTCAATTGCTTGATGATCAAACCTAAAAAGATTTTTGAGTGTTTCATGTGTTTCTGGAAGTGATTTTTGTCACTTTGTTTCCTAAAAGTTTTTCTCAAATTGCAAAATTTTTAGTGTTGAAAAACCTTAATTTTGGCCTTTTCGCATGTGCTTTCGCGAGTGGCCCTCAGTTGCGAAATTTTTATGAAATTTTAATTTCTTAAAAATTTCAGGCAGAGAGTTTCGCGAGTCTCTCGCAAGTGCTTCGCGACTCAAACTTGACCCATGAAAATCTAGCCTGTGCATCTGCATTTTTTGCAAGTAGGCTCATGATTGGCTCACGAGTCACTGACTCGCAAAATGCAGAAAAGATAGTTTTTTAAAGGCTCGGAAATTTAGTTTCAAAACATCTTGTCTTTTTACGCTCCACAACTCCCCTCCTCCAAAACACATATTTTCTTTTAAAAACCTTCAAAACCCTCTTGGATTTCATCTCTAAGACTCATTCAAGGTGTTTCTAATCTCTTTTAATCTTTCAATTCTTTGATTTTGTCTTAGAATTCTTAAAACCTAGGGTTGGGTTTATTTTTTGTGTTTAGGTTGGGAAAACTTCATTTTTTGCAAATTTTTTCAATTTTTATTGATTGGGGCTGTGTCCCATTTGTATTGTTGATGAAAATGTTGGTCTCTTGTGGCAAAATAACATGTATTAAGGTAAGATTTTCACATGTTCATGCATTGTTCATCACATATGTGTAGTGCGTGCATACTAGATGTTTGATAAAATGCCTCTGTGGTTTTTTTTTTCATTCTTTGGGACTTCGATGAGTACCAAATTTTGGGGATTACCATAATTATTCATGTTTATCATGTTTTGATCATTGGTTGTGTGTTTTATACACTTTCCCCCATGAGTGCTTGTTCATGCATTGCTTATACACACTTGATGCTCCCTTGATGCACACACCCTATCACTTGATATGTTTTACATACATTCTAGGTAGTTAAGTCTTTTTAGACCTTTTAACACATATAACATGTCCTTGTGTCATAGTTATGCTCATTTGTTTCTATTTTAGGGCATTGGTTTCTATTTTTTTCTTGTTTTTTGACTAACTTGTATCTAATCAAGTTTGTTCCCATGTTTGTGTATGGTTTGTGTGGTTGCTCATTTTTGTAGATGTCTCATCACAAGAAAACTACAGCCAAGAAACCTCTTAAGCGTCAATGGTTTGAAGAGGATCGGTTCCAAAATAGAGATGCATTTGAGGCATTCTTGGAATTCTACAAGGATGCAGTCATTATTGTGGACAGAGAGGTGGACCTTCCGTCTCTTGAGAGCACTTGCATCCCCGATGTGTTTAGAGATAGCACATGGACTCCACTCCTCTTAGGTTCAGTAGATATGCACCATGTTTTGGTTTGGGAGTTCTTCTCGAATGCGGTTGTTGAGGCAGATCACCTAAACTGTTGGGTGAAAGGGAAGGAGTTCATAGTGTTAGCTTTGTCTATTTAGAACTTCCTTTAGATCAAGTTGGTGATTCCAAAATCTTCTCTTCCATATGATAAGAAGAAATTGCTAGTCGTATTAGCTATAGCATAAGTACTTGGGGGAGATCAGTACAAGAAGTGCTTGCTCACCACCACTTTCTCTCTTGAAATGAGAACACTAGCATACATCATGATGTTCAACCTCTTTCCAATGAAAAATTTGATGAACCTTTTTCATCCTTGAGCTCTATTCCTTCATGATTTGTTTCTGAAGAAGGACATAGACATTGTTAGGGTTTGTGCCCTAACATCCAATTTATTGGCATGTCATAAATAATTAAATATTTTAATTATATGAGATTATCTATAAATGAACTAATGGGACATTATCATAGTCCATGAGATGCATTGTATGTGATTTAGTCACAGAAGATATAAATCAAAAGTTCCTTGTAAACTCAAAATGTAGTTCGTAGTTGGTGATGAAATTAGGCGTTTCATCTATGAAGACTATAACATATCAACTAAGATGATTTGTCTTGATCATGGAAGTGGAGACTTCTAGTTGGTATATTGATATGTTTTAAGAGTTAAGACAAATGAATAATAAATCTCACGACTTCTATTTACATCAACTCTAAATCCCAAGAGAATAATGGACCTGATCATGAGGTGTAGGTTGCTTTGATATAACAGGAGTGAGATCTATAAGTTACGGTCAAAACCTCAGTATGTTGGGCAGCCATATTTAGTGTTTATGGAACATATATTCTCAAGATGGAATTCATAATCTCTTAACGGAGATACAAAATATTCCATTGAGATAAATTTAATGGGTTTGGTTATTCAGAGAGTTGGGCCCAACCACTTTAGTAAGGAGTTACTAAAGTATATATTTATGGAATTTGATTTCATAAATACATGATGAATAACTTAAAGGATTAAACTGGGTACTCAAGGATTAAGATGTAGTAATCTTCAAAGTGGTAGTCTACATTCATGACTTTGTATTACTACGAATATTTTATGAAGGGGTTGCATGTACAATAAAGTCTTGGGATATAATTTATAGATAAGGCCTAGAGTGCAACTATATTTATATAGTGGTATTAAATATAGTTAAAGGTAATTTTGGACTTGTCAAAAGTTGATAGAAAAGCCCAAGGCCTATTGGAGCTATTGTCTTATTGGTCTATTTTGGTCCCATTCCAAGCCACACACTAAAGCCCAATTGGAAAGGCCCAATAGAATAGCCTAATTAGATAATCGGTTAGATATAAAGGGAGAAACATACAAAATTTTATAAGAGAGACATCATTGTGAAATGGTGTGTATGTGTGAGTGAAGCCACTCGATTATTCTCCCTTGGAAACTGATTGAGAGACCACACTTCTTGGGTGTAAAGTGGAATTGGAGTGAAGATTAAAAGTGTTCCCAACTACTTCTAATCTTTTCTTTTGAATTTCACTGCACCAAGGTACGTTATCTTGTTCTTAAATTTTGAAATTTACATAGTGCATGTTATCAATCTTGAATGAAATAGATCCATGTTTGTCGCTTCCACTGTATGTTTTGTATGAGATACAAAACCAGATTTTCCGACAGACATCTATGCTCACATCTACCATTTGCTTGTGAAGTGTGTAAGCAAGAGGACATCCCAGATGATTCTACCTTTCTCTAGATTGATCATACCCATCATGCGACATGAGAGGGTTCAGTTTCCCCACGACTTGCCAATGATGAAGAGGGAAGATCAGATCTCTGTTTAGACAATGACAAGGAGCAAAGCTTGTCTTCGAGTTGCTGGAGAAGAAGAAGAGAGAGTAGAAGGTGAGGACATTACTCCTGAGGGTGGTAAAACTGATGAGGATATTGATAACTTCACCCTCAATCCTAAAGACATGGAAGCCTCACCTACTCAGCCTTAGCCGTAGCCATGGGCTCAACCTCATGCACCTCCTCATGCTCCCGACCACTTTGATATGCTTCTTGACAGATTTGTCCATTTCCAGCATTCACAGAGGCTATGCTATAGTCGTTGGATGATCATCGTGCGTACATCGCCACACAGATGACGTATCTTCGAGAGCAAATTACTGCTCTCTCCACTCAGATTAGAGACCTAGCAAGCATGGACTAGCACCTTTGGCCATTTCGGTAAAAAAAAGGGAGTAGTAGTAGTTGAGGGGGAGCAGAATTTTGAGACTCTTTTACTACTCTCATAACTTTATTTAGTTGCTTTATGCTTTATTAATAGTGCTTTATTTTAAAACTTTCAGCACTTTTGTTTAAAACTCAGTTTACTTTAGTACTTTGTGTACCTTGGTTTTTATAGCCGTTTCTTGATGCTTTTAGTTATCTATTGCTTTTTGCTTTAGTTTCTTTAATGCATCATGTGCTTGTTCGACATGCAATTAATTTTTGCACTGCTTTTAATTGCTTGCGTGTCCAGATGATCATTTACTAGTTAAATGTTCATCGTGGTCATTTCTTAATGACTGCTCCAGTTTGATCAAGTTATGCTATATGTTCTCATATCTCTTGTTTATCTTGATCACATTTTACTTGTTCTTTATACATGCCTTGTATTCGACTTGTCTCATGCTTAATGAAGTTATTTGTTATGTGCAAGTGTTTCAAGGTACAGGTGTATATGGTTCAAGTGCTTCACAGATTTTAGATTTAGGTGTGAGTAAGTTTTGCTTCTGTTTCCAAACTCACATTTTATGTCTAGAGTTTGTTTAGGGGTTTTGTCATAGAATAGCCCAAGGGGGAGATTATAAAGTTGTGATTTACAACTATGTATTTTGTTGGCTTTAATTCCATGCCAAATTTGATTATAATTTTGTTCAATCATTTTCCTGTATTTTTGTGAGATTTAATGTAAGGGCTATGTGTGAGAGTTTGGTGAACAATTTGTGAAGAAATGGTTTTCATAATTGGACTCGCGATTGATTCGAGACTGATGACCCGCGTAACAAGCCACGTGAGAAGCACATGCTGGAATTTGAAAAGTCATTGATAGGCTAGTTTTCACGAGTGACTCGCGACTCAGGCCAAGTCACGAGTGACCCGTGAAACCCACTGCTTGTTGCTTTTTGGAGTGTGACTTTTCCCATTCTTTACCAATTCTATATAAACCCTCTCATTACCCATGAAATGTAAGAAGAAGAAGGATTGTTTTTCTGAAGAAACGTCTGAGAGAGAACCCCTAGTGAAACATTTGAGAGTTAGAGATTATTTTATCCACAATTCTCTACATCATTTCTCTAAAGTTTCCACATACTCCCACCTTTCCATCTACACATCCTTGAGAGGTTCTTAGCCCAAAAACTTACCTCACCCATCGAAAGTGTTGAGAGAAGTTTTGGTGCCTTTGGGAATCAATTGGAAGAAGTCATTGAGTGGCGGATGCAATTGAGCGGAATTACAGGATCCGAATAACTAGTGAAGACAAGACTCTGAGAAGTCCGTTAGTAGCAAGAGCTTGGAGGGCTCAAGTACATTGGGTAGATTAGGCTTGGAAGGTCTTTTTGATATTCATGTACTCCAACTTATTCACTAGTGGATCGATTCAGGCTTGGAGGGTCGCGGAGAGGTTTTTCATCGAATACTTCGGTTTCCTCTTCGATAACATTGTGGGTGTAAGGGAAAATGGGGGATTAAAATTGGAGTCGCCACCTAGTTATATGGTCTAGGAACCATGAATATAGCGTCATTTTGAGGAAGGACCTTTGATCTAACTACCAGAGTTTGGGTTCAGAGTTTAGGTATACTCTTGGGAAGGTGTTAGGCACCCAAGATCGCCCAACCCTAAGGTTGGCCTCTCATCATTGTGTTCGGTATCTTAATCCTATTAAAAAACCATTCAAATACTTGTATTCTAGACTCACACACACACTAACATGCATCTAGCAAACAACATGACATCTTTAACCCTAAACACATACTTATCCATCTATCCAAACAAAAGAGAGCCAAACATATAAAAGAAAACCCTAGCATTCATCTAAAACAAAACATCAACTTAAACATGGCAGCAAGCATATCATTAAACAAAACATATCGAAAACAAAACGTTAACATACTAGAAACCCTAATCATACATCTAAAAACCCTAACACAAATGCATGAACATTGCTAATGCATGGCTTACCCATTACTTACCTCTCAGCAACACAGCACCTATGGCATCAATGCATGAACATGTGAATGAATGGCATGGCATTAAAACTAAGAAAACCGTAACCTAAACCCTAATCTAAACATTTGATAACAACAAACATGTTAAAAGTCAAACAAACGGTCATGGGGCTTGAAACATATGGAAAAGAGGCTTATACAGAAATACATATGAAGGTAGAACAAAACAAACAAAGAATTAGGGTTTTCGGGGTAATGGCATCATGCACGCTAAAACAGGTTTGCGTATGCATGAGTTCAGCTTGCGTGCACAGGATAGATCATGCGTACGCAGATCCTTACCTAGAAACCCTAATCAACACAAAAACAAGGCAGAAACCAAAAATGTAAAAATCTAGCAACCTATCATGCTTAAAGACCGAAAGAAAGATTAAAAGAAAAAGATTAAAGTAGAAAAAAAAGTTTTTAAAGGATACTTTAAAGAAAAAGCTCATAGGTTTGATTTTTAACCGTTCCCCTCAGTCAAATCTATTTGCAATTCAATGAAATAGTGATTAGTAATCTTAAACTCAAAGGATTAGGATCAGAAAAGGTCACAATCAAATAAAAAGAGACTTGAGGGTGTTTTTTAAGAAACTCCATTTTGATTCACTATTTTCTAGTGAATCTTAGGTTTTTCCCATGGGATTTTTGTGTGTTTTGAAAATGTACCATGTAAGGCTTTTATAGTTGAAAAAATGGGATTTGGAATGGCTCCCAGAGGATGTGAGATTCGTTCCAAACCTCAGTCATTATTGTAGAAAACTCGTCTTTCATATGCTTCTAAAACACTAACTGCGTGTGCAAGAATGTGCCTGTGTACGCATGCTTTAGCTCGCGTATGCAGGCCGTGGGTCACATATGTAGGCAGAGGGCCACTTTGGTCATTTAATTTTCTAAAAATAGATTTTTTCTCATTTAAAAGGTTATATTTTCCATTTTAACACTCCTTAAGTCAACTTAATATTTGATTGGGCTCTAAACTGGCGTTGGGCCTTAGAGTTCAAGCATTGTTGGGGAACGAGGGCCCGAGTTGTAAGGGGTACAAAATGCGGTGTTTACAAACACGTCTCGGTATTATCTTGTGTTTGCATCACTCTTCTCTACTCTTTAAGCTTTACATTTATTGCATATTGTACTTGCTTATGGCTTAAATTAGTGTTATTAGTTTATTGCGCATGCTTTACTCCTATTCCGCACCTAGATAAGTTAGAGTAAAAGCAATTAAACCATAATTTAAAATTAGAGATCTAAATAAGCATTAGTGTTTTCACACTAATTGAGCTTACAATTTTGTTAAAATTTCAGTTAATGCTTTGAAATGCCAACAAAGTGGTATCAAAGCCAAGTTCTTAAAGCCTAGAGTCTTTGTCTACACTGTTAATGAAGATGGCTTCTAATATGGTGCAAAACCAAATTCCTAAATTGAAAAAAGAAAACTATGAGAGCTGATAGATTTAAATAAGAGTGTTGTTTAGACTACAAGAGCTATGGGATCTTGTCATTGATGGGTATGTAGAACCCATAAGTGAGCAAGAAGCCACCTACAAGAAGGCACTATTTCTACTCTTTCAAGGGGTGAATGAGTCAACTTTTGAGAAAATTGCCAAAGTAAATTCAAGTAAAAAGCATTGGAGATCCTTGGAATTTTCTTCAAGGGTGTTGATCGTGTGAAAAGAGTTCATTTGCAAACTTTCCATGCCAAGTTTGAAGTTGCTCACATGAAAGATGGTGAGACTATTTCTGATTATTTTTCATGATTATTTGTAATTTTTAATCGTTTGAAAAGTAATGGAGTGAGTATTGAAGATGTTCATGTAGTGGAGAAAATATTATGATCTCTTGCAAATAAATTTGAGCATGTGGTGGTGGCTATTGAAGAGTCCAAAGATTTGGAGACTCTCTTGATTGAGGAATTAATGGGATCTCTTCAAGTGCATGAGCAACATATGGAAAAGAATTCTAGCCTTGTAATCATTGACCAAGCATTAGAGTCAAAATTGACTCTAAAAAAAGAGAAGTCTAATGGCTCCCATGGAGGATATACCAATAGCAACCATTGTAAAGGTCATGGAAGAGGAACATTTGGAGGCAGATTTGCTCGTGGACGTGGAGATAATAAAAATGTCCAATATTTCAATTGCAATAATTTTGGATATTATGCATCAGACTGTTGGTACAATAAATTCAAGGAGCATAATGAACAATCTAATCTTGTTGAGGAATCCAATCTTGAAAAAGAAGAATGTACACTTCTTTTTGCACAAGAAGAGGCAAATAATTTGTAAGAGGTGTAGTGTCTTGGAGAAACTCCTAGAAAAGGGGTATATTATACACATGGAGAAACTCTCTCTTGTTTTGAAGGATGCTGAAGGAAGGGTTGTTGCAAAAATTCAAATGGGTCACAATTGTATATTTCCACTCCATCTTAATTTAACAATGGAAAAATATTTTCGTGGGCTTGTAAAATATGAGTCATGGAAGTAGCATCTTCGCCTTGGGCATCTTAATTTTAATAGGCTTAAACTATTATCCACATTTAATGGGCTTAAATTATTATCCACATCAAGCTTGGTGCATGGATTGCCAAGTATTGAAAAGAAAGAATATGTATATGAGGTATGTACTTTTGGCAAGCAACAAAGAAGTCCTTTTCCAAGTAGGGGAGATCATAGAAAGCACCTAAACCACTAGAGTTGGTGAACACGGATATTTGTGGTCCATTTGATCTAGTTTCTATTGGAGATAACAATTTCATCTCCTTTATTGATGATTTCAGCAAAAAATTAAGGGTATTGTCGATGCTTGGCCTCGATCGGCTAAGCGGAAAAGGCCGCTGCTGCCATGCCTTCGTTCGACCACCCACTATGGCGACAACTCCCACATGCACGGGGCTCGTTGGA
Source organism: Quercus agrifolia (assembly GCA_029955455.1). NCBI lineage: Eukaryota > Viridiplantae > Streptophyta > Magnoliopsida > Fagales > Fagaceae > Quercus > Quercus agrifolia. The sequence continues at coordinate 51,137,122 of JARQAD010000001.1, forward strand.
GGCCCTTTTCGATGTATATGCGTGTTGTTCGTGCAAAGCTTCGAGTGCTCTCTCTCTCTCGATGGAGGAAGGTAGGTCTACCTTTGGCGTTATGGCAAGAATCTAGGCCAAATTTTAAGGGATTACCAAAGGAAAGTGGAGTCGCCACCAATCATTGGGTTTTTCTAAGGTGTGATTGGTCACCTATTTCTAGTTGATTTTATTACCGATCCTAGGCTAAGAAAAAAGGGCGTTTTTCCTAATCTAATATGGATGGCAAAAACATCTTGATTCTTAGGTTCTAAAGTTTGGTTATGTGTGGGGAAGGTGTTAGACACCCCATAATGCCTGTCCAAGGACAGTCCTTTGTTTTGATAAAACCTTAATTTTTGGAGATCGGCAGTAAAAACATGATTTTGGCATTGGCTTTCAGGGCTTTACATGCATGTGGGGGGGGGGGGGGGGCTTTGAGGTTTGGCTTTTGAATGGATGTGGTCTCAAAATATACTTTCCTAAGGCATTTGAGCAAAGTGCCAGATTTCCACTGCAAAAATCCAGTGAGAAGTCACCTTACTTTTGCGGCGAAACTTAGGCATCGCTAGCCTTAAGTGACATGGATCATGACAATCACATCGGAAAGGGGCAAGCAGGTATATATATACATGCATCATGCATAATGCTAGCATATAGAGTAGGAAAGTAAATGCCTATATCCCTAATGCATGGCCCAAAATATAGGTGTAGGAAAATAAACAAGGGTCGCCATACTTTAGAAATGAGGACGAAAGGTACAAAGCATGATATACCTAATACAAATCATCTAACGGAGAAAGGAAGGAGGAAGGAAGGGGTTCAAAAGAGTAAATAACCAAAGGGAAAAGCTAAACCCTAAACCTACTGAACACAGCCGCTCGACTCATGTTGGCAAGCTTGCATTGGTGCCCTTTTTGCTTGCGCCTAGGAGATTGTGCCTTAGCTTCATGTGTCCTTGGTCCATGTGTGAACATGCAAAAGCAATGACAAGAAACTAGCAGACGAACAATGGAAGGGGAAAGATGCATAGATAATAGCAAAAAGGTGCAAAACGAACAAGCAAGATAGCAATGACAAGCATAGCATACAGGATGCAAGCAAACATATAAGCAAAGGGGCAGACAAGCAAGATAGCAAACAACAAGCAAAGGGTAAACAAGCAAGATAGCAAACAACAGGTGGTGTTTGTGAGGGACAAATGTAGGTTTGGATCGGATGTCCATAGCCTCATTATGTTGAAGCATGGATGACACATTAACAAGCAAGACTCATGCATGAACATGTAAACGTGTGTAAAGATGCACATAAAGCCAATGGGTGGCACAAGAAAGCATGGCAAGCATATCGTTGCAAGGAGCGAAAAAGGGGAAAAGTATGCATGAAGCAACCGGCATCATGGCAATGCCTCTTAAGTGGTTACACCTAAATAAGGCCTTATGGGCGTCAGGTGTAACCACACAACCACAAACCCGTTAAGGGTGTCAAGCGTGGCAAAGGGGAAAGGCATGGCAAGCATATCGACGCAAGGAGTGGAAAAGGGGAAAGGTATGCACGAAGCAATCGACATCATGGTGATGCTTCCCAAGTGGTTACACCTAAACAAGGCCACATAGGCGTCGGGTGTAACCACACAACCAAAAACCCGCTAAGGGCGTCAAGCGTGGCAAAGCCTAGAACTAGAGAGGCTAACACAAGCATAAAGCATAGGAGCAAGCAAGCATAGACATGCAAATAGGATGATCCAAACCCTTTGATATGGGTTGAGGTATGTGGACGATGACAAAGACCATAGGGTCTAGATCGGATCCTAAACATTAGGCCAAAACACAAGAAAGAAAGATAAAGTGACGAAAGGGCTACAATAGCACATGACATGACATACATGGCCTAGGTCTAGTCACACAAACATGCCATGGAGCGCACAAGCACATGGAAGATGGCATAAAGCATGTAAAGAGCATAGATCCAAGCACACAAGTATGTGGAAACATAGATTTAGACACATAAGCATAAAAAAACGTGCAAGCAAACATCTAGAATGTTAGCACATAAACATGGAAGAACATGAATCCAAGCATATAAGCATGTGAAGACAAGGATCTAACCATATAGCATGGAAATAAAAACATAGACACATAGGTCTAAGCAAGGCATAGCCAACAACATCATACAAACATGTGAGCACATAACCCTAACATTATCCTAGAACAAAAAGAGGAACGAAGCATAGGAAAACATGGCATAAAACCCTAAACATGTAGATCTAAACATATGAACATATGGGAACATGGATCTAAGCACGAAGCATGGATCTAAGCAAAAAGAGCAAGATAAATGCTAGAAAAAGATTTAGAAGGTTAGGGGTGTGGATGATAGCTAGAAAAACTACATCCACATCCCTAAACCCCAAATCAAAAGTGTAGAACCAAGGGAAGGAAGATTGGGTATAAGAACAATACCTTGTGTTGTTGGTGAAGAGAGAAGAATCAAGAGACTTTGATGTGTTTTTTGGGTGTTTTGTGTTTGTTTTTTTGGTTTTTGGAAGAGAGCAAAAATTCAAAAAAAATGTGTTCCTTTCCTGGTCTGAAGGTGCCTGGGGCCTTTTATAGCCTTGGTGCATTTTTCGAGACAGCAGCCCTTGAAGGGAAACCGGCCTCAAAGGCCCTCAAAAAGTGTGGATCTGGGTACCTCTGGAAAGATCTTGGCTTCCTGATTCTAAAAAGGTGTGGAACCTAAAAATCCAACGGTCGAATAAAAAGTTATGGCTCTTTGAAGTTTGTGGTGCATCGATCGGTGCGTCATCTTGGTTTTCGTGATATCTTGGCCGTTCTAACTCTGATTTTGACCCATGAATAGTCGTTGGAACGAGAATTTAATAATTTTTGTAATAGCGTTGGTTTCAACCCGTTCTGATCGCTGGATCAAAATTAGGGTTTTTGGGCCCACCCAAAGTCAAACTTGATCAAACTTGGTCAAATTGGCTAAAAATCTCCGAGAAGCTCGGGATTGATGAAAAACTATGAAAGGTGTTATTTTGTGTGGATTTTGACCTTGGTTGACCTTTGGTCAACCCTAGGTTAACTAGGGGCATTTTGGTCATTTTAGCTGGAAAAGACACTTTGGGTGCTCTGAGTTCGAAAAGGTTGTGCCACATCATTCTGGATGTTCTCGCGGCCCCATGGAGGGAAAACGATATTTTTGGGTTTTTTCAGAGTTTGGCACGCAAATTAAGGACGGACAAAATACGATATCAAGTGCATTTTATCAAGGGCAAATTACAACTTACCCACTTGTGGTTTGGTCGAAATTTCAATTTCCTACCTATGGTTTAAAAGTTGGCACTTTACCCACTTGAGGTTCACTCCGTTAGGCTTTCATAACCCATCTTTGTACTTTCACCATTAAAAATACAAAAAACATAAGAAAAATATAAAAATCAAGATCTAAAAGTATATTTCTTAAAAATGGTGAAGCTTTGGCATGGGATAAGATAAGGGTTCAATATAATTCAAACTCTTGTATATGTACATTCCATTGTAAATGCAAAGCCTTAAACCGTATTGTGGGGAGGCTGAAAATCCAAATCCATTTACACTTGTACCTTTAAAATATGATAGATAAAAAATTGCACAAATGTTCCTACAACATTTGAATGTTTTAGTTTACTGCTACTTTACTGGCATGGCTAAAGAAATTATGACTCTAAAAATTGAGATAATGGAGTTGAATTGAGTTGTTGAGTGTAGCTATGAGAACTTTGCTAGGACTGAAAGTTTATAGTGTTTGAATATATATATATATATATATATATATATATATATATATATAAGCCAAAGTTTCAATCAAAGGTTTAAGAACATTCAAAGAAATCCCAGCAACCCATAAACACAAACAACCTACAAAAAATAAAACCCAAAACCACCATCTCACTAAAATCAAAGCCCAACATCAATGAAACCCAAAAATTAGACCTCAACCTCCTCAAGTCAAGGTCAATGGTGGAGAAACCAAGAGCTACTGCTAAGGGTGGTGGTGATGATAAAAGCAACAACAATTGAGGGTTCACATACTGCTTAAACTTCCACTATCACACCACCACCTCATTGCCCACAACAACAACCATCTCTCCATAGTTCAACCAAGGAAATAGTAAAGTTAGCCATAATAAACATGCATAAACCAAATCATATCAGAATCTAAATCCCAGATCTAAAATAAATTTCTGAAAGCCAAAGAAAAAAAGTACAATAGTTGCTTGCCTTGATCTAGATTAAGGGTTTGGAGAAAGGAAATAGAGAGAGTTAAGAAGATACATAAAACTTTTTGAGCCAAGCACCATGAAAAAAAAAACCAAATTTTGATCTTGCTTTTGTGTTCTTGTTATAGCACTTGAAGCTTCCAATTTTTATATAAAAACCATTTTTTGATCTTGTTTCTTTTAATTTTGTTATTTTTTTTGTGTGTGTTTTTAATGGTGGGTAAGTAACTTAAATTTCGGCTAAACCATAGGTGGGTAATATTTAATTTTTCCTTTTATCAAAGAAAAATCCGTAGCTTTCACTATATTTAGTAGCTTCAAGGCACATGTTGAAGGGGAAAGTGGTTATAGGATCAAAATACTTAGATCTGACAGAGGTGGTGAGTACACCTTAAATGAATTTTGAGCTTATTGCAGGGAAAATGGCATCGAGGAATAGTTTACAACTACATACACACCATAGCAAAATGGCATTGTAGAGAGGAAAAATTGAACTATCCTTGATATGACAAGGACCATGTTTAAGGAAAAAGGTTTGCCAAAGAATTTTTGGACATAAGCAGTGGTATGAACAACCTATTTACGCAATCAATACATTTCAAAAAGTGTCAAGAACATGACACCATAAGAGGCGTGGAGTGGCTACAAACCAAGCGTGTCACACTTAAGAATTTTTGGGTGTATTGCATATGCTCAAGTGCCTCAGACTAAAAGAGAGAAGTTGAATGATTGTGGGGAGAAGTGCATCTTCATTGGGTATAGTGAGGAGTCAAAATCTTACAAACTCTACAATCCATTTACCAATAAAATAGTGGTGAGTAAAGATGTCATTTCTAGCAAAGAGGAGTTATGGGGATTGTCAATTCATTGGGCTTTTTCTAAGGTGTGATTGGTCACCTAAATCTATTTGATTTTATTACCGGTCCTAGGCTGAGAAAAAGAGAAAACATGCGGACAGGAGTTGGTGTAAAAGGTCAGATTGGCGCCACCAATCAGTGAACGCCACATAAGACCTTTAATGGGAAACCATTACACTCAATCTCACACCATTATAACTCAATTAAAACTAAAATCCTCAAACATGTATTAGAAGCAGACCTGGAGAAATAGCACCAACGCCTAACCTATTCCATCTCCTCATCTCTCATCTTACCACCGAAGCTCTCCCTTGGCACTAGCGTTGCCGCACTGAACCTCAGGTTTGTTCTGATTTCTGTTTATTTTTTGATTAGTTATTTCCCCAAACTTTGGGTTTCAAAATTTTGATGGGTTTGGGTTATTTTTTGAATATCAATCTGTTCATATTGGTATGGTTTTTGTTGATTTGGTATGGATTTTGCTTCTTTTTTTTTTTTTGGGTATTTTCATGGGTTTTTATTGGATTCTTAAGTGGTAGGTTTAAACCTAGAAAAAAAAAAAAATCTGATTGTGGTTTTTTTTTTTCCCCAGCTAGCCTAGGTTCTTATGGTTTTTATTTTAGCTCCAAATCATGATTATTGTGTGCTTCCTTTTTAGGTTATGAAGTTTTTGTTGAGGATTTCTATGTAATTGGATCCCCTGTATTGCTTTGCCTGTTGTTTTGGAGTAAATATGTAAAACTAAGTTTTTAGCATCTGGGTTCTTTTGTAACCAATGGTATTAGACAATATGTGATGAATTTTTAGTGAGATTTTGGATTCTAGGCATGTCAGAAAACTATAGAACTTATGGTGGTGTTTTGGGTATGTTAAATTTGTTGAATTTTTTTGGGTCACCTGGTGCTTTGCCATTTGTGTATATGAGAATTGTTTTGGGTATGTTAGATTTGGGATTTCGGTGTTTAATTACTAATTATGGGTTGTCAATCTATTTTTTTGGTTTATGTAAGGTTGAATTTAAACAACCATTTTGTTGGCTTTATTCTGTGCCAAATTTGCTTATAATTCAGCATTTAGAAACCTTGTATTTAGGTGGGAATCATGTAAGGGTAGTGTGTGAGAGAGTGTGAAGAAAAGCTCAGAAGTGTGCATTCTGCAAGGACTCACGATTGGATCTTGTGAGTGGCTCGCAACTAGCAAGTCACCAAAAAAGGCACATGTGTAAAGATGTAGGGGAGCTGAAGAGTCACACCAGTTGTTGCACTACAGGACAAAAGTCCCAGGCTGGCCAGGCAGTTAGCTCGCAACTTGAACTCGCAACTCAGTCTAGTCGCGAGGCCAAGTCGTTAGACCACTCTGTTTAGGAAAAATTGACCTTTCACATTCCAAACACACACCAGTATAAATACCCCTTATACCCACGTATTGCAGTGAGTTTCGAGAGAGAATTTTGAGAGAGAAACCCTAGTGAAAACAAGTTTGACTCACTCACAATCTTCATCCTTTGATTCTCCAAATTCCTTTACTCTCAACTTCTCCATTGATACATCTCTGAGAAAGTACATTAGCCAAAACCTTTTCTCACCATACCCATATCTGTGAGGAGGCTATTTAGTGCTTGGGAAGCAGTTAGGAAAGGACCAATTGACATTGGTTGATGCTATGGGCTATAACAAAATCCGGTAAGTTAGAGAAGACAAAGGTTCGGCGTAACCTCGTTGGAGCAAGAAGCTTGGAGAGTTTAGGTACATTGGGTGGATTAGGTTTGGAGGGTCTTCTACTGTTCATGTATCCCAACTTCATTCTCTAGTGGATTATTGATCACTTGGAGGGTGACGGAAAGGTTTTATGCTGAAGACTTCAGTTTCCTCTTCGATAACACATCGTTGTGTTGTCTTTATGTTTTCATCTCTCTTCCCTTAATCTTTGCCATTTAATTTCTGTTGTGGTTGTGATTTTATTTGGTTTAGATTATTTTATCAATTCTGTTATAGCTTATGTTCATTTTCGGACATACATTGTTTGATAATAAGCTTGAATTGGTAATTTGTAAATTGGGGGTTTAAACGTTCAAGGTGTTTTACACACTTTTTGAACATAAGCTTTATTATTATTGTTGCTTGCTTGTGGTTATGGCTTAGAGAGTAGTTCCGACTGTTTCGTATCATTTACTCTTGTTCCGTACTTAGATAAATTAGAGTAAAAGCAATCTAGCTGTAATTTTAAAATTGGGGGTCTAAACAAGCTATAATGTTTTACACTAATTGAGCTTTCACATGTAAACTTGACTTTAATCCTAGATTCCTAGTTTAGGACTAATTTATTTAGCCGTAAAAATAGATTATGGGGTCTAAATAAGTACTAGGTTGTTAGCATCTAGAGACTTTCAAAACCAAATGAAGGATATAATGACTAATAGATTTAGCTTCATGCTTGATTCTAAGTGATAACCATTATTCAATTCATTATAGTAATTAGTTATGAGGTGATTGAATAAAAAAGGAAACTAGTACCCACCATTTATCTATTATAATTTAACCATTATCCTACGTTGTCATGCTTGTGAGGCTTTTGAGATAATGAATTTTGATGATGCCAAAAAAAATCACCAGTGAGCCACACGGTCCTCACATGCTCTTGACAAGAACCTGCACAATACAAAAGCTAAAGACCTTAAGAGGAGTACCGGTGTGGTACCGGCCAAATACCCTCCGACGGTTAAGTTAGAGAAATCTCTTGTTCACAACTCTAGAATGCTAGAGGGGTAAAATTGTGCGTACCTTGATTTGTTAGGGTATTGGGGTTTTTATAGTAGTAGCGAGTTTACCTCTCCTCCTTGGATTACAAGTCTTTTCCTTATAGGAGTTTTCTTGAGCGTATTTTGCGGGATCCTTTCCTTATAGGAATCCCTTTGGGTATCACCAAGCGTGGAGAGCAAGACATTTCCTTATATATGCAATCATGAGTGGCAAGCAATCCTTTATCAAGGTCGTCAGCTTACCTTACCCCTTCAGCCTTAACGCCGTCAGCTTCATGGTGGCGTCAGGGTCGTTAGCTTCGCCTACTACCTCATCAGGGTCGTCAGCTTCGCTTACTCCCTCGTCAGGGTCGTCAGCTTACCTTACCCCTTCAGCCTTAATGCCATCAGCTTCATGGTGGCGTCAAGGTCGTCAGCTTACCTTACCCCTTCAGCCTTAATGCCGTCAGCTTCATGGTAGCGTCAGGGTCGTCAGCTTACCTTACCCCTTTAGCCTTAACGCCGTCAGCTTCATGGTGGCGTCAGGGTCATAAGCTTCGTAGGTCTAAAAATATCCTTATCAGTTGCCCCCCATTCCGTAGTCGTCACGTAAGTGGACGAGTGCGGAATACAAAGGCTTGTGTTGTAATCGTAGAGTATTAAGGGTTTTTTCTTGCCCCCCACTCCATAAGCAATTTAACTAGAGGATTGTTACTTAAGTCAATTGTCGTCGGAGGATTGCTACTTGACGCGATCATCTTTACGGGATCGTTCGTCACCTTGGTGACTTGGTTCAATGATTTCTATTTGAGTCAATTATCTTTGGAGGATCGCTTGGATCATTCGTCACCCTGTAAATAGGAAGATCTATACTTTGGACTGTCCATCATAGGCGACTTTGGTCGTTGTCTTTCCATCTTGAGGATAACTTTACTTTGGACTGTTCACTTGTAGGCGAACTTAGTTTTCTGTCCATCCGTAGGCGACTTTGGTTGTCCGTCCACCTGTATGCAACTTTGGTCATCGTCCATCCCTCTTGGGGATGACTTTACATTGGACCGTTTACCCTTAGGTGACTTTGGTCGTTTGTTCGCCCGTAGGTTGGACTTAGCTTGCTATGAGGATCTGGTGCCCATCGGTGTTTTAAAACGTCGATCAATCCCATAAGGATGAGGATTAGGTGCCCGTTGGATTCCTTGATCGTCGGTCTGTTTCATACGTAGGACTTAGTTTAGGAGCCAGTAAGCATCTTTGATCGTTGGTCTGTTAGTACTTAATAACCTGTAGGCGTGAACCCGTCCACTTTGGACTTAAGTCATTCTTTTTAAGGATTTAGTATCAGACTCGTCCATTTATGGACTTAGTAATGAATTTGTCCACTTAAGGACTTCGTACTCTTCAGCTTTGCTGATCATCACCTTTTAGTGGTGCTTAGTTGGTCGTCACCTTTTAGTGGCGCTTAGGAGTAACTCTTTTTACTCTTTAGCTTTGCTAGTCGTCACCTTTTGGGAGTAAGTTTTTTTTTACTCTTCAGCATTCTTCCTGTTAGCTTTTCATTCCGTCTAGGCGTAGATGCCAGCAGGTCATAAGATGAAGTCGTCAGCTTAACGGTTCATTTTGTGTGAAGTCGCCAGCTTGAAGACTGACAGCTTCATCTTTCGCGAAGTCTTCAGCTTAGAGACTGACAACTTCATCTAGCGTCATCTTGCGTGAAGTCTATAGCAGACTGACGGCTTCATCTTGCGTGAAGTCTTCAGCTTAGATACTGACAGCTTCATCTTGCGTCATCTTGCATGAAGTCTTCAGCTTAGAGACTGACAGCTTCATCTTGCGTGATGTCTTTAGCTTAGAGACTGACGGCTTCATCTAGCGTGAAGTCTTTAGCTTACTATCCCCAGCTTACTATCTCTAGCTTACTATCTGCAGCTTTACTATCTTCAGCTTACTATCCAGCTTACTATCTCCAGCTTACTATCTTTAGCTTACTGTCTTCAGCTTTACTGTCTTCAGCTTACTCTCTTCAGCTTACTGTCTTCAGCTTACTCTCTTCAGCTTTACTATCTTTAGCTTACTATCTTCAGCTTACTGTCTTCAGCTTACTGTCTTCAGCTCTACTGTCTTCAGCTTTACTGTCTTCAGCTTACTGTCTTCAGCTCTACTGTCTTCAGCTCTACTGTCTTCAGCTTACGGTCTTCAGCTTTACTGTCTTCAGCTTACTGTGCCCAAGATGCAGCTGTCAGACATGGGGTGGAGCTGTAGACTTTGCAACAAGGTTGTCTCTCATGAGTGAAGTTGACAACCTTGTTATGTTCGTCGCCTTTTGTTTCGTCATGGGTTAATTACAAAATTACCCTTATCAGCTGCCCCCTACTCCATAGTCTCGTTAGCTTTAGCTGATGGGTTATGGAGTTAACGTCGTGGAAGGGTCATTTATGTGTGATGCCTCAAGATATGTTTTCGTAAGTTTAGAGACGCACCCGTCTATTTAGTTAGGTCCGTCCACTTGTTGTGGATCCATCCATTGTTTTGTGGATTTTATTTTGTTAACCCATCTTCGTGGGATGAACCAAATTACGGACCTATCTGTGTTTAAGTCCGTCCATTTATGGTGGATCTGTCCACTGTCTTGTGGACTTTGTAATGAGGTTGCTCACTTTGTGGATTTAGTAATAATCTCGTCCACTTTTGTGGGGTCGTCCACTTTGTGAACTTAGGCTCATCTGCTTCGTAGACTTGGTAATATGCCCGTCCACTTTGCAAGATTGGGCTGGTTTGCTTTGTAAGCTTGGTAATGGTTTTTTGTCCAACTTTTGGACTTATATTAAACTCGTCTACTTTGTAGACTTTGGTGATAGGCCCATCCACTTCGTGGTCTTAGGCTCGCCTACTTTGTAGACTTGGTAATAAATTCATCCACTTTGTGGACTTAGCAGTAGACTCGTCCACTTTGTGGACCTAGTAGTAGACTCGTCCACTTTGTGGACTTAGGAGTAGACTCATCCACTTTGTGGACTTGTTGAGGTGACCAAGTGTTGTTACCTTGTCACCTTGTAAGTCGTCCACTTGGGGTCGTGGACTAATTGAGGTGACTAAATTTTGGTGCCTCGTCACCTTTTTGGGTCGTCTACTTGTAGGCGACTTAGTATGGTGATCATCCACCCATAGTCGACTTCAGTCATGCGTCTACTCGTAGGTGACTTAACGTAGTGACCGTCCACCTGTAGGCGACTTTGGCCAAGCGTCTACCCGTAGGTGACTTAGCGTAGTGACCATTTACCCGTAGGTGACTTTGGCCATGCCCTTCCGCAGCCCATTTGTGAAAGCGGCTACAAGTATCTTGTCGTTAGCTTCATCGATTGAAAGCGCCTCTTTGTTAAAGCGTGCTATGTAAGACCTTAGCGTCTCATCTTCCCGCTGCTTGATACTTACCAAGCATGCTGTAGACTTCTTATACCTATGTCCCCCGATGAAGTGCGCAGTAAATTGAGCGCTTAGCTCCTTGAAAGTGCTAATGGAGTTGGGCGTCAATCGGCTGAACCAAATTCTTGTTGCACCCTTCAGTGTCGTAGGGAAGGCCCTACGCATGATTTCATCCGCAACTCCTTGGAGGTGCATCAGGGTCTTGAAGGTCTCCAGGTGGTCTAGAGGATCCTTGACTCCGTCATAGCTATCTATCTGCGGCATGCGAAACTTGTGCGGCAGGGGGAAAGAGTTGACGGTGGTAGTGAACGGGGAATCAGTGCGGTTGATGAGATCGTCAAGATCGTTGGACACTCGTCCCTTGAGAGCGTTCATCATCACCTCCATTTGCTCCTTCATCGCCTGTATCTCCGTGACAACAAGGGGTAGAGTCGCATCCATGAGGGATGGGATGCTTACATTTTGCCGCTCTAGGCTGCTCGGGGCGTTACTGCCTTCCGGTCCTTCGCGGTCTCGTCGCTCAGCACTGGAATCTTCTAGGTCCTCTACAATATTGTTGCCTGTCTTCCGATGTAGTTGCTTTTCCAAGACCTGGTTTTGCTTCGTGAGGCGTTCGACGGCCACTGTCAGGATCTGCACTTGCTTCTCTAGAGCAATTGGTCGCGGCCCGTCTTCCTGAACGTTGTTGGTGGTTGCCATTGATCGAGTGAGTACCATGCAACTCTTTTGTCAGGGAAGCGTTAGCTGTGGCTTACGACACTACTCGCGTTTCCCACAGACGGCGCCAACTGATGATGCCAAAAAAAATCACCAGTGAGCCACACGGTCCTCACATGCTCTTGACAAGAACCTGCACAATACAAAAGCTAAAGACCTTAAGAGGAGTACCGGTGTGGTACCGGCCAAATACCCTCCGACGGTCAAGTTAGAGAAATCTCTTGTTCACAACTCTAGAATGCTAGAGGGGTAAAATTGTGCGTACCTTGATTTGTTAGGGTATTGGGGTTTTTATAGTAGTAGAGAGTTTACCTCTCCTCCTTGGATTACAAGTCTTTTCCTTATAGGAGTTTTCTTGAGCGTATTTTGCGGGATCCTTTCCTTATAGGAATCCCTTTGGGTATCACCAAGCGTGGAGAGCAAGACATTTCCTTATATATGCAATCATGAGTGGCAAGCAATCCTTTATCAAGGTCGTCAGCTTACCTTACCCCTTCAGCCTTAACGCCGTCAGCTTCATGGTGGCGTCAGGGTCGTCAGCTTCGCCTACTACCTCATCAGGGTCGTCAGCTTCGCTTACTCCCTCGTCAGGGTCGTCAGCTTACCTTACCCCTTCAGCCTTAATGCCATCAGCTTCATGGTGGCGTCAAGGTCGTCAGCTTACCTTACTCCTTCAGCCTTAACGCCGTCAGCTTCATGGTAGCATCAGGGTCGTCAGCTTACCTTACCCCTTTAGCCTTAACGCCGTCAGCTTCATGGTGGCGTCAGGGTCATAAGCTTCGTAGGTCTAAAAATATCCTTATCAAATTTAATTTCTTTTGTAATGTTTTCGCGTGAAAATGCTTGTGAATATCATGTGAAATGTTATCCTAAGGGCTATACTCATATAGTGTACAAACTAAAGATGGTCTAGTATGCACTTTCATGCTTGGAAATTATATGGTATAATCTATCCCACTCACAGTGGCAGGAACTCTTCCCTTACTGTAATGAGTAATCTACCCTCACCTGTCAATATTTTCTTTATTATTACTTGCTTCATTTTTTTTTTTTTTTGAATGTCATTTTAGATCTGAACTATTGTTGTGTTAAATGCCTCCCCACAATTATTTTTACGGTGAATGTTGTCTAATGAATTGATGAATGTCGAACCTTAGAATCATAAGATGTACCATTTGTAGGTTGCATTAGTTAATAGATCTTGTTGTTTGAGTATTATTTTTGTGTGATTATATAGTCAGTGGATGCAACTAACTATTTGTAGGTTGCCCCGTTGTGATTATACAGTCATATTTATTTAATTTTCAGTTTGTGTTTCTTTTTCTTTTCCTTTTTTAAACCTTGACTTAAATTTTTGGATTTGCTTTTCTTGGGAGCTTGTTCAATTAGGAATCCAACACTAAAAAGTTCTATATTTTTAGTCTTTATATTAGTTCAACCCCGAAATGAATTTAGTGGAATAAGAATCTTGTTTTTTCTACAGGTGCCTTTTTGACTAGTTTTCTTACTGTGTATGTTGAATTCTCCACCGTCAACTTAGGCCTCACGGACACAGCTGGTATCATTTATTTGATAGCAATTATAATATTTTTAGCTTCAAATATAATTTTCTACTAGTAATGTCAATTTTCTCCTACTTGTAATGTCAATTTGCTCTCTCTATATGTACTAGAGTGCAATTAAGGATGTAGTTGGAGCTGTTTTATGTAAAATTTGTTGAGTTGTTGAGCAGCGTGTTCAAATGACCCTGCTTTTGTTGTGCTTATGTGGAATTAATTTGAATTTCTAAAAATTCAAATTGGTTGTTCAGTTTTGTATGAAGTGGTTGGATTTACTTTTTACTTGTATCCTAAATTGAGTTGAAAAGTTACCATTTTTCTTTGATAATTTTAATATTAGCCATAAATTTTCCAATTAGACTTTAATTTTGTAATAAAACAAGTTTGCCAAATTGGGCAAGTTTGGTATTGTAATAGCACAAAATTTGAATTTATTCTCAATCGTTGCTTATGAATTTTTCTTCTCTTTTGTTTTTTATAGGTCATTTTGAAATTTAAAATGACTTGAATTGAAAATATGAGTGCGAGCAACGAAGAACTTGAAACAATCTCACTTTATGATATGGTGGAAGACTTAGTACATGACGAGTTAGAAATAAATGAAGATCAAAATGATGTAGACTTGTCAAAATGAGGTTATTTAATTAGAAGCTTGAAAACCAATTTGAAAAATTTAAAACAATTCAGTTTGAAAGCTCGAATTGGTGTGAAAACACGAGTTGTTTAGATCCCTAAATTAAAATTACGGCTCGGTTGATTTTACTCTAACTTAAACTAAGTGTGGAATAGAGTAAATGCGAGCGAACAAACAATATAACTACTCTAAGCCATATTCATCAAATATAAACAATAAAATGAATGCTAAAAGAGTAAGGAAGAAGAATGCAAACACAAGATAACATGCCGACGTGTTATCGAAGAACGCGGCGAAAAACCTGTCCGTCGCCCTCGAAGTGGTAAATTGATTCACTAGAGAATGAGTTGGAGTACATGAATAACAAAAGATCCTCCAAGCCTGGTCTACCCTATGTACTTGAGCCTTCCAAGCTCCTACTACCAACTGACTTGACGAAGCCTTGTCTTCTCTAGCTATCCTGAACACACAATTTAGCCCAATTGCATCCACCAAACAAATGGCTTCTTCCAATGCTTCCCAGTGGCACCAAAATCTCACTTTACACTTAGGATGGGTGTGGTAAGTGTTTGGGCTATCAACCTCTAAAGGATTTAGATATGGAGAGGTAGGAGTTAAGGAAAACCACAATGGATTGTGTAGAGGATTGTAAGTATGATAATCTTTAACTCTCAAGGGTTATGTCTAGGGTTTTCTTTTTGAAAGTCACTCCTCTCAATATGTGGGTAATGATGGTATATATAGTGTGGGTAGAGACATGGTGTATCAAATATGACAAAATAGCAAAACAGAATGTTTCGCGGGTATCTCGTGAGAAGGCCTTACTTGTGAAATACTCCTGAAAACCAATTGTCACCATTTGTCATGACTCTTCGCATTCCAGTCATGTGCTGATCTCATGGCTCCACTTCGCAAGAAGGCTTCTCGCGAGCTATCCGCGAAAACTCCTTTGATCTTCAATTTGTCTTGAGTCTTCACACTCTTTCTCACACACAACCTATACAATGAAATCCCACATAAAATACAGGGTACATAAGATTGAAGAAAATTACAATAAAATTTGGCATGGAATTAAAGCCAACACAAAATAGTTGTAAATCACAACTTTACAATCTCCCCCTTTGGTTATTCCTTATCAAAACCCCTAAAACATATTCTAAACCTAAATATGAGTTTGGGAACAGTGGTAAAACTCACTCACACCTAATGTAGAAGCTGTGAAGCATTTGCACGTATACATCTGTAACTTGAAACACTTGCACATAAACAAAACGTTTATTAAGCTTATGACAAGTTGAATACACGGTACGTATATGAGCAAGTAAAATGCGATTAAGGTAATAAATAGGATATAAACTATGAAGCTTAACTTGATTAAACAAGAGCAGTCATTAAAAGATGGCTACAATGATTGTTTAACTAACAAATGATCATTCGGACACGCAATGCAATTAAGAGCAATGCAAAAATCAATGGCATGTCCAACACACAACCAATGTGAAATACAAGAAGTATTTGCATGAAGGATACAAGATCCAACAAGGGTACAAGTGTGTAGTACTAAAGATAATGCAACATAATCTAAAAGTACTTAATAACGCTACAAAGCTAGTATACATAAACAAAGTAATGAATATAAACTAAAAGTTTTAAACCAAAGTACTTTAAAAACTTTAAAAGAAAGCAATGTAAATATCCAAAAGTTATAAAAACTATAAAGATAGACTACTAAAAACAAAGTAAACTAGTAAAAACACCACAAAAATAAACCAATGTCTATGGAGTGTAATGTTATGCTCCCCCTCAAACAGAGCAGCTCCCCCTCAAACTACTCCCCTTTTTTGACCGGAATGGCCAAAGAGGCTAGAATGAGTCAGATTTTGATTCGGAGCTATCTTGTTGTGCATTGATTTGGCCTTCGACATAGGTGAATTGATTTGGCCTTCGACATAGGTGAATTGACCTGTGGTGTTCTTCAAATGCCTTTCTAGCATGTCATACATCTTCTCAACTCTTGCCATGAGACGATCAAGGCAATCAAGTCCCCGTGCGGGTGCTTGGGAGGATGATGGCTGTGCAGAGACCTTCGGGGCTGATGTGTATCTATTAATTTCTTCCTGCATGTCTTGACCTTCTTCGTCAATATCATCCCTTGGGATTTGAGAAATGTTGATGTTTGGTCCAGTGATGTGGGCTTTGCTTCTAGTCACGGTTTGAGCACTAATCAGATAGTCTCTTTGCACCATGGTAAGACCACTCGGAAACTTCAGCCTTGTTCTTGCTATAAGAGCCATGATGAGACTTGGGAATGGCAAGATTATTCTTGAGTTCCTCTTGGTGATGCTTTTGGTCAAAAGGTAATATATGTCACCACATATGTCAATCTCGTTATGTGTAAAGAGTTCATACAGAAACATGTTCTTGGTTTGGACAATGTGGTCAAATTTGTTACCAGGAAGAGGTTGGAGAGCATGATATAGGCCAAAGTCCTCATCTTTAGATTGAATGGAATTGTGTTCAATGACTTCTTTTTTAGGGTGCCATCAAGGACTGCCGCCATTGGTTCAAGATCATCCAATTTTTCTTTGTATTGGATAGAAATTTGTTAAGATGGTGGATGAACTTCCAACACTTCTTGAATTGAGTCCCTCGTGATAAAAAATTAATTTTGCCTCACCCAACAGTTGATGTGCTCTCCTTCTACAAGGGCATTAGCAAAAACTTCCCTTATAATTTCACTGAAAACATTTCCACTTGGATTTGGCAACTTTGTCCATGTTCTCTCCTTGAACACTTCCGGTATGAAGGTGTTTTCAAGGGTATGCATATTGACAACCCTTTCCATGATGATCAGGGCTTTCTTATAAAAATCATTGTAAGCCATGTTTGCCTTAATGCTTTAGAAGTTTTCTAAATCAGAGCGTGGACGCTTCATTCCCTTCTTTGGGACAGAGTGCTTAGTAGGAGACAACTGCAAAAAAAGACACAAAGCACAAAGCATAAAGGAACAAGTGCAAAAACACAAAACAAGAACACAAACCTAATTAGAACCAAGTTAGTCCATAAAAAAAACACAACAACCAAAAGAAATATAAACAATGTCACACAGTCATGTTATAAGTGCTAAACATGTAATAACATATAACTAGCATGATTGAGATGCAAAAACATGACAAGTGCATAAGTATGTGCATCAAGTGTGCATGTGGTGTGCATATATGATGCATGTGCAAGGCATGACTAAGCACATTTGGGTCAAAATGTGTAAAACACACAACCAATGATCAAAAAATGGTAAACATGTATAATCATGATAATCCCCAAAGTTTGGTACTCATTGGAGTCCAAAATAGCACCAAAATGCCATTTGGGCATTTTATCAAACACTTGGTATGCACCTATAAAACTAACATGTAAGCAATGCATGAACATGAGTGAATCTTGCCTAAATACATGTTAAAATGCCACAATTGGCCAACACAAACACAAAAAAACCAAATGGGACAAATCCAAATCAAGAAATTGAAAAAAATTTCACAAATTTTAAAGTTCCCAACCTTTTTTCAAAAATGAACCCAACTTAAGAAAACCTAGAATCTAAGGCATAGTCTAAGTAAATAGAGAGAAAAAAAATGAACAAGCATACCTTAGAGGTGAATTGAAGAAGTTTTCTTTTGAGATTTGGTTGGGTTTTTGAGTGAAAATAGGATTAGGATAGAGAGAGGCATGAGGGAGGTAAAGTGAGGGAAATAGGATATATTTGAAAAACTGTTTACATCAGCCCTTTAAAACTGAAAACACGCAGTTTTTGTGGGTTTGCTTCTTGCAGAGTTACTTGTGAAAAATGCCTCTGAAGCACAAAACTTTTTGTGGGAAGGCTTTACTCAAGAAATAGTTGCGAGATAGTCTTGAAAGTTTCTGTCTGAAATTTGGTGTTTTCATTTTTTGCCTAACCCATTTTCGCGGGAAGAGCTTAGTTGGGAGTTTCTCGCGAAAATGCCTCTAAAGGAGTTTTTGATGAAAAACATGAAAAATGCAAATTGAACAAAAACTAAAAACACGAAAGCATAAAAACACTTTCAAAAAACATATAAAATACTCAAAAATCTTTTTGGGTTTGATCAACAAAAAATTGAATATACACTGTTGGAAAATCTGGTTTTGTATCCCATACAAAACACACAGCGGAAGCAACATATATGGATCTATTTCATTCATGATTGATAGCACGCACTATGTAAATTTCAGAATTTAAGAACAAGATAGCGTACCTTGGTGCGGTGAAATTCAAAACAAAAGATTAGAAGTTCTTGGGAACACTTTTAATCTTCACTCCAATTCCACTTTACGCCCAAGAAGTGTGGTCTCTCAATCAGTTTCCAAGGGAGAATAATCGAGTGGCTTCACTCACACATACACACCATTTCACAATGATGTCTCTCCTTTTTCTTAATAAAAAATTCTGTATGTTTCTCCCTTTATATTTAACTGATTATCTAATTGGGCTGGTCTATTGGGCCTTTCCAATTGGGCTTTAGTGTGTGGCTTGGAGTGGGACCAAAAGGGACTAATAAGACATTAGCTTCAATGGGTCTTGGACTTTTTTGTCAACTCTTGACAAGTCCAAAGTTACCATTAATTATATTTAATACCACTATATAAATATAATTGCACTCTAGACCTTATTAATAAATTATATCCTAAGACTTTATAATACATGCAACGTCTTCAGAAAATATTCGTAGTAATTCAAAGTCATGAATGTAGACTGCCACTTTGAAGATTACTATATCTTAATCCTTGAGTACCCGGTTTAATCCTTTAGTTATTCATCATATATTTATGAAATCCAATTTCATAAATATATATTTTAGTAATTTCTTACTAAAGTGGTTAGGCCTAACTCTCTAAATAACAAACCCATTAAACTTATCTCAAAGGAATATTTTATATCTCCATTAAGAGACTATGAATTCCATCTTGAGAATATATGTTCCATCAAAACTAAATGTGGTTGCCCAACATACTGAGGTTTTGATCATAGCTTTAGATCTCACTCCTGATATATCAAAGCAACCTACACCTCATGATTAGGTCCATTATTCTGTCAGGATTAAGAGTTCATGCAAATAGAAGTTGTGAGATTTATTATTTACTTAACAATCGTTAGGAAAATAATAAATCTCACAGCAGTCCAGTTCAATATGTCTTAACTCTTAAAACATATCAACATATCAACTAGAAGCCTCCACTTCCATGATCAAGACAAATCATCTTAGTTGATATGTTATAGTTTTCGCAGATGAAATGCCCAATTTTCTCACTGACTACGAACTAAAATTCTGAGTTTACAAAGAACCTGTGATCTATATCTTCTGTGACTAAATCACATAAATCACATACTATGCATCTCATGAATTATATGATAATGTCCAAATATTCATGTTACCATTATTTTAGATAATAATAAAGAAAATTTATTAATCACAACATTAAGTCATACATAATGTCATACATAATAACATACGTAACATCTTACAATAGGATTTAAGGGCACTAATCCTAACATACACATCACATTTGAACATGTACAATCACACAAATGAAATAAGCATTCATTGAACAAAAGTCTTGTGTGTTGTGTGTGTGTATCAAATGTGTATCAAGTCATACACAACTAGTACTAAGTCAAGTGGTCTATCTCAATTATAGAAATGAACATATATGACCTCCCACACGAAAATGATTACATATCTTGGAAGCTTTACTTTTGGCTTCTTTCAACTCATAACTTTTTGATCATTTATGAACAATACATCTCATTTTGAGATTGATGCCTGAAATTTTTGATATTTCTTTTTTGAGAATAAGCCTTTGGCTTTTTAGGCACCATACAAATCAATATAAGTTGCTGTCCCTTTTTCCTAGTCAAATACTAGTATATGCGACGGTCATTATCTCTTTTCGAGATTTGATATTTGTTGAGCTATAAAGCAAAAACATAAAAGAGTGGGGAGATATATAGGCAGAAGTCTATGCATGTATCAAAACCATTAAGACTATTGACTAATCATTCATGACAAGCTTGAAGATCGATTTACAACAATGACATATAGATTTCAAGATTTTTCCCACAGAGATAGACCTGCATACATGACAAGCTTAACTCAAAAATACACTACGCCATTAGTACGAAGGTATTAGGCCAAACTCACATTTGATATACACAACACAAGTGATCAAACTTTTTGCAAATTTTTCAATTTTTTTAATGGGTTTTTGAATTTTTTCAACACACTAAAAAACAGAACAAGTAAAGTAAGATCAACAAAAACAACAAGTACAAGACAAACTTGAAAAGAAACAGGCTAAAATGTGAAACATAAGCAAACAACCAATCAAAGTCACAACATATAAGAAGAATTTATGCATGTACATAGTCTAATGCTTATGCATGTGTACCCTTCTTCACCCACACGACACATGCATTTGGGGTGATATCCCTAGAGGATTGGGTACTAGAGCTATGATTCTCAAACCTTTGGCTAAAGATTGCCAAACAAGAAGTGATGGTATCTATTATCTTCATCACATCATCAAAACCGGAATCAGATTCTCGCCCTTTTGACTGCTTGGCATTCCAATTCACCTTTCTTTGAGAATCCGCTTTCATCAATGTGTGAAGTTTATAGTAGTTAGGTCTTGTGTGTCCTCAGACTCCACAATGGTGGCAGAAATGTTGAACTTGAGGATCTCTTTAATGCTTTGGGAGAGACTTCCTTTTAGCCTTGGGTTTGGCCACAGATGGATTTTGAGGTTATGTTAAAACCTTTTGAGCAGTTCCATTTGGCTTCTTCTCCACTTTTACATTCTCAACACTTGGCGTTGCTACCATTGGTTCCTTAGCTTTAACAAATTTCATCTCCTTGGACACATTGACACTTAAACTACTCTTTCCAGAATATCCTAAGCCACCTTTTCCAGAAAAAGGCTTTTGATGTGCAAGCACTTCGTCAAGTTTCTTGGAGGCAACGTGCTCCACTCTGGCGGCAACGCACTTCACTTTGGCATTAGCTTAAATCACTTCAAGCTCAAGAAACTTGATCTTGGAGTAGGCCTTGGTTAGTTCTCCTTTTCAGCGCCTCAACTTCACACTTCATTTCCTTGTACCTTACGAGTATGCTCTTGTTGTCTTGTTCAACTTTCTTCATTTTTCTTATGGCTGCCTTAGCCATTCTAGCATACTCTTCGGTTTTCTCAAGAAGAGAATTATAGGATTCTTGCAATTCCTTGGATCCTTCATCTTCATCATCGGATTCTTCCCCAATTCCCATAGACTCTACTTTGGTGTGCTCATCGAGTTCTTCCACTAGAAGGCTCAAATCTTCTTCTGAGTCCAAGGGTGCAATGGTCATTAATGCGGAGTAATTTCCTTCTTCATCACAACTTTCTTCCGAATCAGTATTTGAACCATTTGAGTCACTAAGGGTAGTTGCAAAGACTTTCCCCTTTGATTTCAAATACATGGGGCATTCTTTCTTCACATGTCCATGCCCTTTGCACTCAAAGCACGTGACCATTTGAGTTGGTGAGGACTCTCTTGAATCCTTCTTCTTGAAGTCTTTCTTGTCCTTCTTGAAATTTGATAATTTGCCTTTCTCAAAAGACTTTCCATCTCTCTTGAACTTTAGGAAATTACGGAAGTTCTTAGCAAGGTACGCCACATCCTTTTCAAACTCATCCTTATCCAAGGAGTCTTGAGCTTCCAATCTCTCATTGATTGTCTTGAGAGTAAGAGATTTGCTTTTCCTTTAAAATGGTAGAGACTCATAGGTTTGAAGAGAACCGATGAGTTCTTGAATTTTAATCTCATCAAGGTCTTTGCTCTCTTCGATGGTAGTGACCTTTGCACGAAAACTCTCCGGCAATGATCGTAAAATCTTCCTCACAATCTTGGAGTCCTCCATCTTTTCTCCCAAGTTGAATTTCCCAATCACCACTTCATTGAGCTTCCCATAAAATGAGTCGAATGACTCGTCTTCACTCATCTTCAGCTACTCGAAGCATGTGGTAAGCATTTGCAACTTGGTGTCCTTCACCTTTTTGGTGCTTTCATAGGTCGTCTCCAAGATTTGCCATGCCTCCTTGGCAATTGTAACATGAGAGATCCTGTGAAATTTGTCAGAAGAAACACCATAGAAAATAGCATTTAAAGCCTTGCTATTAGCATTAGTTATCGCAAGGGCTGCCTTATCCCATGTGGATTTGGCGGCCTCCGGCCTAGTCCATCCTATCTCGACAGCGCCCCAAACACTATCATTAATAGAACATAGAAATGCCTTCATACTAACTTTCCAAAAAGTATAATTGCTCCCATCAAAGTATGAAGGAGCATTAAGCAATTAAGATCGATCCATCCCAAAAAGGGTTTGGGATCACACTTGGGTAATGAAACCACAACAAGTGCACTTGCTTTGATACCAATTGAAAGCTTGAATTTGTGTGAAAACACAAGAGCTGTTTAGACCCCCAAATTAAAATTACAGCTCGGTTGATTTTACTCTAACTTAAACTAAGTGCGGAATAGAGTAAATGTGAGCAAACAAATAATATAACTACTCTAAGCCATATCCATCAAATATCAACAATAAAAAGAAAGCTCAAAGAGTAAGGAAGAAGAATGCAAACACAAGATAACATGCCGATGTGTTATCGAAGAGAAAATCGAAGAACTCGGCAAAAAACCTCTTCGTCACCCTCCAAGCGGTAAATCGATCCACTGAAGAATGAGTTGTAGCACACAAATAACAAAAGACCCTCCAAGCCTTGTCTACCCCATGTACTTGAGCCCTCCAAGCTCCTGCTACCAACTGACTTGACGAAGCCTTGTCTTCTTTAGCTCTCCGGATCACGCAATTCAGCTCGATTGCATCCACCAAACAAATGGCTTCTTTCAATGCTTCCTAGCAACACCAAAACCTCACTGTACACTTGGGATGGGTGTGGTAAGTGTTTAGGCTATCAACCTTTCAAGGATTTTGATATGGAGAGGTAGGAGTTGAGGAAAACCACAATGGATTGTGTAGAGGATTGTGGGTATGACAATCTCTAACTCTCAAAGGTTATGTCTAGGATTTTCTCTCTGAAAGGCACTCCTTTCAATATATGGGTAATTATGGTATATATAGTGTGGGTAGAGACATGGTGTATCAGATATGACAAAATATAAAAACAAAATGTTTTGCGGGTATCTCATGGGAAGGCCTGACCCTCGAAATACTCGCAAAAACCAACGGTCGCCATTTGTTATGACTCATTGCATTCCAATCATGTGCTAAGCACATGGCTTCACTTCGCAGGAAGGCTTGTCGCAAGCTACCCGCGAAAACTCCTATGATCTTTAATTTGTATTGAGTCTTCACACTCTCTCTCACACACAACCCATACAATGAAATTCCACATAAAATACAGGGTACATAAGATTGAACAAAATTACAATCAAATTTGGCATAGAATTAAAGCTAACACAAAATAGTTGAAAATCACAAATTTACACAGTTGAATACTAAGTGATATTAAAACTTATGTGCAAGGCATGCCAGTGGAGTTTTAGTTGGCTAAATTATCAATAAGTGCGAGTGAGTAGAGTTTTTGGTTAGATGAAATTCCTTACAGTTAAGAAAAGTGCAGCACAGTTTCTTGGTTGTTAAGAGGCCTGTGAGTATTTCCTGCCTTCATCAATTGTTGTAGTAGCTCATTTGTAATTGGATTTTGTATACAATTGTACCTTCATCTTGAAATCAACATAGAATAAAAAGGTAAAAAAATTGGTTGCCAGAGAAGCAAACCATCAAGATGTTTTACATTTCACAAGGTCGACAAGGATACCTTTGCACTTGAAGGAATACAAAAATGCTAACTGCAATCCAATGCTTTGAACCATTCCATTTTATTTCTTTGCATATTTTGTTTTTCGACCTCATTGACTATGGACTAAGTACGAAAAACAAATCTTTGCAGCCCAAAAGTAAAAAAAAAAAAAAAAAAAAAAAAAAAAAATTACACCATATTCTTCAGATAACTTTTCCTTATAATATATTACATGACTAACTGGGCCAACTATGATTTGAAGAATGATTTGGAGAGAGAGAGAGAGTGAGTGAACAGTAACTGCCAGTGATTTCTATTGAGAGGTACACTATACAAAACAAGAGAAGATATTGATTGAAAGATTATATAGATGCGACTAATGTGTAGTAACTGGGATTTTTTTTTTTTTCAAAATAACACTAGAACTCAAACAATTTCATTAGTTAGCACGTTTTCAAAACTATTTATCAAACTAACAACTCGAGAGTGAAAAACTTGATTTTGCTGTGCTAAATCGAGTATAATGAACTCGAGTCCCATTATGGCAACATCTGAGGTGGTAATTTCGTCCACATAGGCACAAAAAGCGAGTATATTAGACTTGAGTTCTATTATATTGAACTCGAGTCCGTAGGACTTGATTTGTTTTAAATTGAAATCGAGCCTTACGAACTCGATTTCAATACTTGGTGGACAGTTCTCCATGTGATTAATGTGGGTCCTAGCCATGCTTTTCTCCTTTATCTCTCCGTCTCTCTCACTCAGTCTGTCACTCACTTACTCACTCTTCATCACAGCAACAACACGCTTCCCTCTCACTCATCAAAGACTAATTTCTCACTCATTCTTCAAGCACTTTGCTACTGAAGATCAGTTCACTCTCACTCTACACTCTTCCCTCTCAAACACTTTCATCTCTACTACTGATCTTCCCTCTCACTCTACACTTTCATCTCTATCTTGAAGCAAACACAGTACCAGAGTATTTTCTTGGGTGTGGCTACGCTACTGGGTATTTTCTCATTTGGGTCCTAGTTCTTGGTGGCTCCTCATCAATCACAAGTCTCTCTTTCTCCATAGCTGAGGGTACTTGACTGATTCAAGGCTGTCTATTTTTTGTGTTTGTGGGATAGGGTTTCATTTGTGACTTAATAATTAAATATGCTAATTATATGTTAGTGACAAATTTATATGTTAGTGACAATGGAGTTGGCATTGCTAGGGGGTCCACCATAGTATATATTTATATCAATCATTGTCAACCTATTGACCATGAAGTGTAATATGTTAGTGACAAATTTATAACTCTCAATCAACATTAATTACAAAACTTTGCGTATGAAATGCCAACAACTTGTTACAACCTACAGCACAGTTATGACATTATGTCCCAACACCTTAACCAAATTTGCATATACTCACCCCACATCTCATACAAAAATAGTCATTACCTATTTCATACTCTTTTAAAATTCCAAATCATTCTAAGGGCATGACTTTCAAAACCCATTCAAATAAGTTATGAGGAACAAAATATTATACTGAACCACTCGTTATCCATGTCATCTCCATTACAAATCTTAAACAAATATATCTTGAAATAATTTATTCTAAAAAGCCTAGCAATACTATCTTAGGTATCCAAATCATAATCCATTTCGTACCCATGATAAAAACCTAACAATACTAAATATTATAAATAATTTTTTTTTTATAAAAAACCTAGCAAATAATTAATCACAATATTTACACTAACAAAACTAAATAAATATTCCCAATAATTAGAATAATATCATAAATAAGTTGTAATAAAAAACTTCACTCAATAACAAAATAACATAACTCAAGTACAAATTTATAAAACATTACTTAAGAAATAATTAACATAACATAACTCAATTACAAATTTATAAAACATTACCTTAGACTATGAGAGTGTTGTGAGAGTGTGAGAGCTGATGAAATTTTGATGAGGGAATAGTGTTGTGTGAGGAAGAGTGAGTGAGTGAGAGACGGAGAGAATTATGGGAAAAAGGCATGGCTTGGGACCCACATTAACACATGGAGGGCTGTCCACTAGGTATTGAAATCGAGTTCGTAAGGCTCGTTTTCCATTTAAACAAAATCAAGTCCGTTGGACTCAATTTCAGTAAAATAGAACGTTGCCACGATGTGGGACTCGAGTTCGTTGCACTCGATTTAGCATAGCGAAATCAAGTTTTTCCCAATCGAGTTGTTAGTTTCTAAATAGTTTTGAAAATGTGCTAACTAATGAAATTGTTTGAGTTCTAGTATTATTTTGAAAAAAAATCCCAATTACAACATATTAGTCGCATCTGTATAATATTTTAATTAGTATCTTCTCTTGTTTTGTATAGTGCAGTTCTCAATAGAAATCCTTGCCATTTATTGTTTGTTGATACCGTATTTTATCCGCCCTTGATTTGCATGTCGAACCCTAAAAAATCCAAAAATATCATTTTCTCTTCATGGGTCCGTGAGAGCATCCAAAATGATGTGGCGCAACCCATTTGGGCATCGAAGTGCATTTTTCAGCTAAAATGACCAAACTGCCTCTAGTCAGCCCTAAGTTTGACCAAAGGCCAAATGAGGTCCAAACTCTCGCAAAACAACATTTTTCATAGTTTTACATCAAACTCAAGCTTCTCGAAGATTTTTAACAACTTTGACCAAGTTTGAGCCGAAGTTGATCTTTGGGTGGACCTAAAAACTCTAATTTTGATTCGACACTCAGAACGGGTTGAAACCAATGTCATTATGAAAATTATCAATTTATCATTCCAACGTCTATTCATGGGTCAAAATCAAGGTTAGAACGATCGAGATATCACGAAAACCGGGATGACGCATCGATCTATGCACCTCAAACTTCCAAGAGCCATAACTTTTGATCTAACCATTGGATTTTCAAGCAAAAAGGCGCAAAACAAACAAGCAAGATAGCAATGACAAGCATAGCATACAGGATGCAAGCAAACATATGAGCAAAGGGGTAGACAAGCAAGATAACAAACAATAAGCAAAGGGTAAACAAGCAAGATAGCAAACAAAAGGTGGTGTTTGTGAGGGACAAATGTAGGTTTAGATCGGATGTCCATAGCCTCATTGTGTTGAAGCATGGACGACACACTAACAAGCAAGACTCATGCATGAACATGTAAACATGCGAGTAAAGATGCACATAAAGCCAATGGGTGGCACAAAAAAGCATGACAAGCATATCGTTGCAAGGAACGAAAAAGGGGAAAGGTATGCATGAAGCAACTGGCATCATGGCAATACCTCCCAAGTGGTTACACCCAAACAAGGCCTCATGGGCGTCAAGTGTAACCACACAACCACAAACCCACTAAGGGTGTCAAGCGTGGTAAAGGGGAAAGGCATGGCAAGCATATCGACGCAAGGAGTGGAGAAGGGGAAAGGTATGCACGAAGCAACCGGCATCATGGTGATGCCTCCCAAGTGGTTACACCTAAACAAGGCCTCATAGGCATCGGGTGTAACCACACAACCACAAACCCACTAACAGCGTCAAGCGTGGCAAAGCCTAGAACTAGAGAGGCTAACACAAGCATAAAACATAGGAGAAAGCAAGCATAGACATGCAAATAAGATGATCCAAACCCTTTGATATGGGCTGAGGTACATGGACGATGACAAAGACCATAGGGTCTAGATCGGATCTTAAACATTAGGCCAAAACACAAGAAAGAAAGATAAAGTGATGAAAGGGCTACAATAGCACATGACATGACATACATGGCCTAGGTCTAGTCACACAAACATGCCATGGAGCACACAAGCACATGGAAGATGGCATAAAGCATGTAGAGCATAGATCCAAGCACACAAACATGTGGAAACATAGATCTAGACACATAAGCATAAAAAAACGTGCAAGCAAACATGTAGAAGTTAGCACATAAACATGGAAGAATATGAATCCAAGCATATAAGCATGTGAAGACAAGGATCAAACCATATAGCATGAAAATAAACACATAAACACATAGGTCTAAGCAAGGCATAGCCAACAACATCATACAAACATGTGAGCACATAACCCTAACATTATCCTAGAACAAAAAGAGGAACAAAGCATAGGAAAACATGACATAAAACCTTAAGCATGTAGATCTAAACATATGAACATGTGGGAACATGGATCTAAGCACGAAACATGGCATAAGACATAAAAACAAAGAGATTTAAGCTAGAAACGCAAATAAAGCAAGAAACACAAATAAAGCAAGAAACATGCTAAAGAAAGCAATAAATCATGTTATTCGAACAAAAAGAGGAACGAAGCATAGGAAAACATGGCATAAAACCCTAAGCATTTTGAATCTCTTCCTATCATTCATCTCACTCTTTCTGCTTGAAAAACATGATTTATTGCTTTCTTTCGCATGTTTCTTGTTTTATTTGTGTTTCTACCTTGAATCTCTTTGTTGTTATGTCTCAGGCCATGTTTCGTGCTTAGATCCGTGTTCCCACATGTTCATATGTTTAGATCTACGTGCTTATGGTTTTATGTAATGTTTTTCTATGTTTTGTTCCTCTTTTTGCTCTATGTTGATGTTAGGGTTACATGCTCACATGCTTGATATCATGTCTATGGTTATGTCTTGGATCTACATGTTTGTATGCACGTTCTATGCTCCTTTGTCTATATCCGAGTCTTCACATGCTTGTATGCTTGGATTCATGTTCTACCATGTCTATGTGCTAAATTTCTACATGTTTACATGTATGTTCCTATGCCTATATGCCTATATCTATGCTTCCACATGCTTGTGTGTTTGGATCTATACTCTCTACATGTTTCATGTTATTTTCAATGTGCTTATGCACTCTATGCCATGTTTGCGTGCCTAGCCCTAGGCCATGTTTGTCATGACATGTGCTATTGTAGTCCTCTTGTCACTTTTTCTTTCTTTCTTGTGTTTTGGCCTATTTTTTCGGACTCGATCTAGACCCTGTGGTCTTTGTCATTGTCCATACACCTTGGCCCATATCAAATGGTTTGGATCACCCATTTTGCATGTCTATGCTTGCTTGCTTCTCTGCTTTATGCTTGTGTTAGCCTCTCTTGTTCTAAGCTTTGCCACGCTTGACACCCTTAGCGGGTTTGTGGTTATGTAGTTACATCCGACGCCCATGAGGCCTTGTTTGGGTGTAACCACTTGGGAGGCATTGCCATGATGCCAATTGCTTCGTTCATACCTTTCCCCTTTTTTGCTCTATGCGATAATATGCTTGCCATGCTTGTTTGTGCCACCCGTTGGCTTTATATTCATCTTCACACGCTTGCTTACATGTCTATGCATGAGTCTTGTTTGCTAGTGTGTCGTCCATGCTTCAACACAATGAAGTTATGGACATTCGATCTGAACCTACATTTGTCCCTCACGGACACCACCTTTTGTTCATTTTCTTGCTTGTTTTCTTTTTTGCTTGTTTGCTTGTTTCCCTACTATGCTTGCCATGTCTATCAGGCTCATCTATCTTATACCTCTTTCATATGCTCCATGCATCTCTTTTGCCATTGATTGTCTATTGGTTTCTTGTCTTTTCCTTTGCATGTACACATATGGTGTAAGGACACATGAAGCTAGGGCACGGTCTCCTAGGCGTAAGCAAAAAGGGCACAGACGTAAGCATGTAAATAAGCCAAGCGGCTGTGTTTAATAGGTTTAGGAGTTTAGCTTTTCCCTTTGGTTATATACTCTTTTAAACCCTTTCCTTCCTCCTCCCTTTCTCTCTTAGATGGTTTGTATTAGGCATATCATGCCTTGTACCATTTGTCCTCATCTCTAGAGTATGGCAACCCCTGTTTACTTTCCTGCACCTATATTTTGGCCATGCTCTAGGGATGTAGGCATTTACTTTCCTGCTTTGTATGCTTGAATTGTGCGTGATGTAAGTATATATACTTGCTCCCCCCTTTTCGGTGTGATTGTGACAGTTCATGTCACCTAAGACAAAGCGATGCCTAATTTCCGCTGCGAAAGTAAGGTGGCACGTCACTTGATTTTCGCAGTGGAAATCTAGTACTTGGCTCGAATGCCATAGGAAAGCATAGATTGGGACTATGCCTTTTCAAAAGCCAAACCTTAAAGCCCCTATGCATGCAAAGCCCTGATAGCCAATGTCGAAATCATGTTTTTATTGCCAATCTCCAAAAATTAAGGTTTTATCAAAACAAAGGACTGTCCTCAGACAGGCGTTGTGGGGTGCTAATACCTTCCCCACACGTAACCAAACTTCCAAACCTAAGAATCAAGATTTTTTGTCATCCACATTAGATTAGGAAAAATACCATTTTTCTTAGCCTAGGATTGGTAATAAAATCAACTAAAAACAGGTGACCAATCATACCTTAGAAAAACCCAATGATTGGTGGGGACTCCACTCACTTTTGATAATCACCTAAAAATTGGCCGAGTTTCTTGCCATAACACCAAAGGTAGACCTACCTTCCTCCACCGAGAAAGAGTGCACCCGAAGCTTTGCGTGAACACATTTTTAATCTGTATTCTAAAAATTAATCCTTTTTTCTTGATATTCAGGTCTAAGTGATAATTATTGAAAACTCGAAAATGTGTGAAAACACAAGAGCTGTTTAGACCTCCAAATTAAAAGATTACAGCTCGGTTGATTTTACTCTAACTTAAACTAAGTGCGGAAAGGGTAGGAAAGAAGAATGCAAACACAAGATAACATGCCGATGTGTTATTAAAGAGGGAAACAAAGAACTCGGTGAAAAACCTCTCCGCCACCTTCCAAGCAGTAAATCAATCCACTAGACAATAAGTTGGGATACACGAATAGCAAGAGACCCTCCAAGCCTAATCTACCCAATGCACCTAAACCCTCCAAGCTTCCAACAAAGCTTCTCGGAACCGTGTCTTTTCTAGTTTTTCGGATCCTGCGATACACCTAATTGCATCCACCAAATCTTGGCTTCTTCCAATGCTTCCCAGTAGCACCAAAACCTCACTTGACACTTAGAATGGGTGTGGTAAGTGTTTGGGCTATCAACCTCTCAAGGATTTGGAAATGGAGAGGTACGAGTTGAGGAAAACCATAATGGATTATGTAGAAGATTTTGGGTATAACAACCTCTAACTCTCAAAGCTTGTGGCTAGGGTTTTCTCTCTGAAAAACACTTCTCTCAATATGTGGGTAATGGTGGTATATATAGTGTGGGTAGAGACATGGTGTATTAGATATGAAAAAATAACAAAACAGAATGTTTTGTGGGTATCTCGCGGGAAGGCCTTACCCTCGAAATACTCACAAAAACCAGTTGTCACCATCTGTCATGACTCTTTGCATTCCAGTCATGTGATAAGCACATGCTTCACTTCGCAGGAAGGCTACTTACGAGCTACTTGCGAAAACTTCTTTAGTCTTCAATTGCCTTGAGTCTTCACACTCTCTCTCACACACAACCCTTATAATAAAATCTCACATAAAATACAGGGTACAAAAGATTGAACATAATTACAATCAAATTTAGCACAGAATTAAAGCCAACACAAAAGAGTTGTAAATCACAACTTTTAAAACCTCCCCTTTTGGCTATTCCGTGACAAAACCCCTAAAACAAACTTTAGACTTAAACCTGAGTTTGGGAACAGCGGTAAAGCTCACTCACACCTAATCTGGAAGCTGTGAAGCACTTGCACGTATATACCCGTAACCTGAAGCACTCGCACACAAACAAAACTTTCATTAAGCTTATGACAAATTGAATACACGGTATGTATATAAGCAAGTAAAGTGCGATCAAGGTAATAAACATTATATAAATAGTTAAGCATATCTTGATCAAACAAGGGCAGTCATTAAAGAATGACTACAATGAACATTTAGCTAGTAAATGATCATTCGGACACGTAATGTAAATAAGCGCAATGCAAAAATCAATTGCATGTCCAACACACAACCAATGCGAAATACAAGAAGTATTTGCATCAAGGATACAAGATCCAACAAGGGCACAAGAGTGTAGTACTCAAGATAATGCAACACCATCTAAAAGTACATAAAAAAATGCTACAAACCAAGAATATAAAAAACAGTATTGAATATAAACTTAAAGTTTTAAACCAGAGTACTTAAAGCTTTAAAAGAAAGCAATGTAAATAACCAAGAGTCCACTAAACCACTAGACCACCAAAATGAACCAATAATATCTATGATGTGCTACGTTATGCTCCCCCTTAAAATGTGCAACTCCCCCTCAAAACTTTCTCCCCCTTTTTGACCAGAATGGCCAAAAGAGCTAGAATTGCTTAGATTCTGAGTTGGATCCTTGTGCCATCATCATGTCTTCAATCTATGATAATAATGCAGTAATCTGGCCTTGGATATATGCAAACTGATTTGCGGTGTGCTGCATATGGGATTCGAGCATGCCTTACATCTGCTCTATTCTAGCAATAAGGTAATTAAGGTGATCGGGCCTTCATGCTTATGCTTGGGAAGATGGCTATGTAGAGCCCTCCGGGGCTGAGGTGAATCTATCAATTTCTTCCTCCGTGTCTCCATCTTCTTCCTCAACACTATCCCTTGGGATTTGAGAAACACCGGTTTTTGATCCAATGATGTGGGCTTTGCTTTGGGTCACTATGTTAGCACCAATGCAATAGTCTCTTGGCACGATGGTAAGACCGCTTGGAATCTTCATTCTTGTCTTTGCAATGAGACCCGTGATAAGACTAGGGAGTGGCATGATTGTCCTTGAGTTCCTTTTGGTGATGTTCTTGGTCAAGAGGTGGTATATGTGTCCACATATGTCGATCTCTTTATGTGTGTAGAGATCATATAGGAAAATGGTTCTTGGTTCAGACAGTGTTGTCAAATTCGTTTCTGGGTAGAGGTTGTGAATCATGACATAGGCCAGTGTCCTCATCTCCGCATTGAAAGGGATGGTGTTCATTAACTTCTTCTTAAGACAGCCACCAAGGAGCTCCGCCATAGGCTTAAGAGAGTCTAATATGTCATTATAGTGTACGAAGATTGGCTGAGAAGGTGGACGAACTTCTAGGAACTCTTGAATGGAATCCCTTGTGATAATGAATTCCTTTTTACGCACCCAACCGTTGATGTGGTCTCCTTCCACTGTGGCATTGTTGAAGAACTCCCTTATGAGTTCAGCATACACATTTCCACTCGGATTTAATAGCTTTGTCCAAGTTCTCTCCTTGAATATCTCAGGAATGGCAGTGTTTTCAAGGGACTCCATTCTTACTACCATTTCCATGATAATTGTTGCCTTTTTGTAAAAGTCATTGTAGGCCATGTCAACCTCAGTGCTTCTGAAGTTTTCTGAGTCCGTGCGTGGACGCTTTGAGGACTTCTTGGAAGCAGAATGCTTAGTGGGAGACATCTGCATAGACAGACACACAGCAGAGAAACAAGTGCAAAAACACAAAACAGGAACACAAATTTGATTAGATCCAAGTTAGTCCATAACAATAAGCACAAAGTCCTAAAAAGAACATATGCAAAGTCCCAAAATCATGTAAATAGTGCTAAACATGTAAGCAACAAATATCTGCAAGAGTTATATGCAAAACATGACAAGTGAGCAAAAGTGTGCATAAAGTGTGCATGAGGTGTGCCTATGAAATGCATGTGCAAGACATGATTAAGCACAATTGGGTCAAAGTGTGTAAGACACACACCCAATGATCAAAATATGATAAACATATTCATGATAGTCCCCAAAATTTGGTACTCATTGGAGTCCAAAACAACACAAAAATGCCATTTGAGCATTTTGTCAAACACTTGGTATGCACCTATAAAAATAACATAAGGGCAATGCATGAACATGATCGAATCTTGCCTAAATACATGTTAAACTGCCACAAGGGGCCAACACAAATACAAACAAATCAAATGGGACAAAGCCCAATCAAGAAATTGAAAAAAATATCGCAAAAATTAGAGTTCCCAACCCATTTAAAAAAAATCCCCAATTCAAGTAAAACCTAAAATTTTCTTCATAATCTAAGGAAATAAAGATAAAAGATGTTAAAAACATACCTTAGAGAAGTTTTTGAATTGATTGTACTTGAAAATTGTTTGGTTTTTGAGTGAAAAACAGTTTTGAGTTGGAAAGAGGCTTGAGGGAGGCGAAACGAGGGAAAATAGGATGTGTTTGAAAATCTATCATGTTTGCCCTATAAAACTAAAAACATGCGTTTTTTGTAGGTTATCTTCTCGCGAAGTTGCTCACGAAAAAAGCCTCTGAAGCACAAAACGTTTTGCAGGAAGACTTTTCTCGCAAAACAGTTGCGAGACAATCGTGAAAGTCTCTATCTGAATTTTGTGTTTTGCCTTAACCCATTTTTGCGGGAAGAGCTTAGTCGTGAACTTCTTGCAAAAATGCCTCTAAAAAAGTTTTTGGTGAAAAACATGAGAAATGTAATTTTTAACAAAAACTTAAAACACGAACACATAAAAACACTTTCAAAAACATATAAAATAATTAAAAATCTTTTTGGGTTTGATCGACAAGCATTTGAGTATACACATCACATTTGATCATGTATAATCACACAAATGAAATAAACATTCATTGAACAAAAGTCTTGTGTGTTGTGTGTGAGTATCAAATGTGGAATATTCCTTAGTCTAGAGTGAAGCTTCAATGATCAATTCAATCAAGTCATACACAACTGGTAGTAGGTCATGAGGTCTATCTCAATTATAGAAATGAACATATATGACCTCCCCCAAAAATGATTACATATCTTTGAAGCTTTTTCATTTGGCTTCTTTACAATTCATAACATTTGATCATTTTTTAACAATACATCTCATTTTGAGATCGGTGCCTGAAATTTATGATATTTCAAATTTGTGAATAAGCATTTGGCTTTATGGGCACCATACATTTCAAAACAAGTCGCTTTCTCTTTTTCCTAGTCAAATACTAGTATGTGCGACGACTTTTGCAGCTCATTATCTTTTTTCATTTAGAGATTCACATTGGTTGAGCTCTTTAAGCAAAAAAATAAAAAGTGTGGGAAGATATATAGGCACAAGTCTATGCATGTATCAAAACCATCAAGACTATTGACCAATCATTCATGACAAGCTTGAAGATCGATTTACAATAGTCACACATAGATTTCAACATATTTCCCACAAAGATAGATGTGCATACAGAACAAGCTAAGCTCGTGAATGCACTACACCATTAGTACGAAGGTACTAGGCCAAACTCACATGTGATATACACAACACAAGCGATCAAACTTTTTAGAGATTTTTCAATTTTTATGGGTTTTTGAATTTTTCAACACATTAAAAAACAGAACATGTAAAGTAAGATCAACAAAAACAACAAGAACAAAACAAAACTTGTAAAAGAAACATGCTATAAACTGGAAGCAATGACACAAGAGGATTATGTATGTCAGGATGCATGAACCTATGACCCTAAACATCAGAAGTATTAATGCATGGGCATAGAGAGTGATCATGCATAAGTACCCTTCTTCACCCACATTTTACGAGTGTTTTGGGTGAGAACCTTAGATGGAGGGGTACGACCAACATAACTTTCAAACCTTAGCAAGGCATAATGATATGTTCTTCAACATTTCCATAACGTCTCCAATGATATGCCCCTCACTATCTCCCTTAGCTTGTGCTCTCTTTGGTCTTCTCTTTGAACTCTCTTGGCCACACATAGAGTCAGCCTTCTTGAGTGGATGAAGCTTGAAACAATTTGGCCTTGTATGCCCTTGTACACCACAATGATGACACACATGCTTCACTTGAGGCCCCCTTTGATTTTTGGGTAATGACTTCCCTTTTTCCTTTGGTTTTGCACCAATGGTTCTTTTTACAGCAGTAGGGGTCTCAATCTCAGGCTTCACTTCTTTGAGTTTCTTTTCATTCTTGGCTGATACGAGCCTTACTTCCTTCTTGGGTTTGTTGCTAGAGCTTCCTTCTCCTGTATAGCCCAAACTGATCTTATCATGTGAAGATTTTTGTGAGGACAGCACGTTGTCAAGTTTCTTGGTGGAGATACGCTCAACCTTGAAATTAGCTTGGATAATTTCAAGTTCAAGAAACTTGATTTTAGAGTAAGCTTCAACCAATTCTCCCTTGAGTCCTTCTACTTCACACTTTGCTTCCTTGAGTTGCACAAGTATACACCTACGCTTTTCTTCAATCTTTTTCATCTTTTTCACAGCAAGGTTTGCAAACTTGGCATATTTGCCACAATCTTCCAGCAGTGAATCATATGCTTCTTGAAGGTTGTTCTTGCCTTCATTTTGGCATACGTCTTCATCTTCCGAGTCCTCAACTTCCTCACCCTTAGAATGATCACCAAGTTCATCAACCAAATTGCTCAAATCATCCTTAGAACAAGGGAGTCAATACTGTACCGGAGGCTGTATCGGTCTGGCCAGCGATACGATATATTTTGGATATCGGTCAATACCGGTGTACCATTTTGGGTTTACCATTAGTACAAAAATATTATAATATTAGAAAAGCTTGTGGGTGGTAATGAGATATGAGATTCTACTTGTGGGTGGTAATGGTAAACCCAAAAAATAAAATTTTAAAAAGTTACCTATTCTGCCGTTGGAACTCACAAAAACTGAAGGGGGAAAAAAAAAGAGCCAACCTGTCATCACGACTTCCAAAGTTTATCAAGATTTTCTATGTTCACATGTTATTGCTTGTATACTTCCCACTTCACATTTTTAGATCTCAAAACACACACTCTCTTTCTCTGTGTTCAAGTTAAAGGTTTTAGTTTCAGCCTCTCTTTCTGTATCTATTACTCTAAGCTTTAAGCCCCATTTCGCAACGTCAACGAATCGATGGTGCCACCATTCACCTCCAGTCAACAATATCGTCCTAGTGTCAAGCCGAAAAAATCAATGGCATAAAGGGAAAAAAGCTAGAGAGAGCCCATCCGGCGTGAAAAGGAGAAAACCAGTAGATTAGATGGAATTTTTGGGTCAAGTTCAGTACTAGCCGGTATCCATTAACTAGTCGGAATCCGATATTTACCCCGGTACGGCCGAAATGATCTCGGTATGGCCGGTATTCAATCCAGAACGAAATCACTAAGGGTAGTGGCAAACACTAAGGGTAGTGGCAAACACTTTACCCTTCCCTCTCAAATAGTTGGGACACTCATTCTTGAGATGTCCATGACCATTGCATTTGTAGCGCATGATTCATTGAGGGGATTAAGAATCCTTCCCATCATTCTTGAACTCCATCCTATCACCTTTGGGGGATGAAAATTTTCCTTTGTTGAATGACTTCCCACTGTTTTTCATCTTCAGAAATTTGCGGAATTTCTTTGCAAGGAATGCTACCTCCTTCTCCACATCATCTTCTTTAGAGGAGTCATCCATTCTCTCGTTGATGGTTTTGAGAGCAAGTGATTTGCTCGACTTGTGGAAAGGCAATCCAAGCTCATATGTTTGGAGAGATCCAATGAGTTCTTGGATCTTGATCTCATCCAAATCTTTGCTCTCTTCTGTAGCTGTGACCTTTGCACGAAAGCTCTCCGATAAGGACCTCAAAATCTTTCTCACCACCTTAGCATCCTCAATCTTATCTCCAAGATTGAGCTTGGCAATTATGATCATTGAGCTTCCCATAGAATGAATCAAATGACTCGTCATCACCCATCTTGAGCTCTTCAAATTGGGTGTTAAGAATTTGAAGCTTTGTGTTCTTGACTTTCTTGGTACCCTCATAGGTAGTCTCAAGAATCGTCCAAGCTTCCTTGGCAGTCTCCACATGCGATATTCTGTGAAATTCATCAATAGACACACCACAGAAAATAGCGTTAATTGCTTTACTATTGCCATTTTCCAACGCAAGAGCTGCCTTGTCCCATTCGGACTTGGGTGTCGTGGGTTAAACAAACCCATTCTCAACAGAATCCCATACTGACTCATTTATAGCACAAAGGAATGTCCTCATACGGACTTTCCAAAATGCATAATTGCTCCCATTAAAGAATAGTGGAGCATTGAGCGATTGAGATTGATCCATCACAAAGGTGTCTAGGATTGCACTTAGGTAATGAAACCACAACAAGTGTACTTACTCTGATACCAATTGAAAGCTCAAAAATGTATGAAAACATAAGAGCTGTTTAGACCCCCAAATTAAAAGATTACGACTTGGTTGATTTTACTCTAACTTAAACTAAGTGCGGAATATAGTAAATGCGAGCGGATAAACAATAAAACTACTTTAAGACATATTCATTAAAACACAGCAATAAAATGAAAGCTAAAAAGAGTAGGGAAGAAGAATGCAAACACAAGATAGCATGCCGATGTTTTATCAAAGAGGAAA
This sequence comes from Quercus agrifolia, assembly GCA_029955455.1. Taxonomy (NCBI): domain Eukaryota; kingdom Viridiplantae; phylum Streptophyta; class Magnoliopsida; order Fagales; family Fagaceae; genus Quercus; species Quercus agrifolia. The sequence goes on from JARQAD010000001.1 coordinate 51,175,577, forward strand.
TCGAAGAACTCAGCGAAAAACCTCTCCGCCGCCCTCCAAGCGATAAATTGATCCACTAGACAATAAGTTGGGATACACGAATAGCAAGAGACCCTCTAAGCCTAATCTACCTAGTGCAGCTAAGCCCTCCAAGCTTCTACTCCAACAAGGCTTCTCGGAACCGTGTCTTGTCTAGCTTTCCAAGATCCCGCAATACGCTCGATTGCATCTGCCAAAGCTTGGCTTCTTCCAATACTTCCTAGCAACACCAAAACCTTATTGACACTCAGAATGGGTGTGGTAAGTGTTTGGGCTATCAATCCCTCAAGGATTTGGAAATGGAGAGATAGGAATTAAGGAAAAACAATGGATTGTGTAGAAGATTGTGGGTATAACAATCTCTAACTCTCAAAGGTTGTGGCTAGGGTTTTCTCTTTGAAAAGCACTCCTCAACATATGTGGGTAATATGGGTATATATAGTGTGGGTAGGAACATGGTGTATCAGATATGACAAATTGGCAAAACAGAATGTTTTACGGGTATCTTGCGAGAATGCCTTACCCACGACACACTTGCAAAAACTAGTTGTCACCATCTGTCATGACTCTTCGCATTCTAGTCATGTGCTGAGCAGATGCTTCACTTCACGGGAAGGATACTCATGAGCTACCTGCGAAAACTTCTTTGGTCTTTAATTGCCTTAAGTCTTCACATTCTCTTTCACACACAACCTTTACAATAAAATTCCACATAAAATACAAGGTACAAAAGATTAAACATAATTACAATCAAATTTGGCACAAAATTAAAGCCAATACAAAATAGTTGTAAATCACATTTTTACAATTATCTTGTAGATAAATATTCCAAAAAGACTTGATTATCCACTTTTTTGTTATTTGATTATCCATTTTATTTTGATGCAAGCAGGCCTATTTTTGACACTAATTAACAACCAATCACAAAATTATTTAATTAATTTTAATTGTTTAACCAATCAGAATTAATTTAAATTAATCATGCATGATTGGCTCCACCTAAACAAAAATGTATACAGACCATGAAAACTTGATCTTGTGATATCTTTCAATCCGACAATCTGATTTGGAAATCAGACATACCATCACGACCGCTAGAACCTCAAGATCACTTTTATGATATGCAATAAATGAATTAATGCATGTAATGCAACTCTAAATTTTGGGTATATGAAGGGTCACTCTAGTCATCTTCCAAGATTAAATTATGGGTGCAAATTCAAGTGTCTACAGGGCGTGATTTATGGTGTGGATTAATGGTTGATAAGGCTGATCTGGCTTAATTGGGCGTAATTTATGGTGTGGATTAATGGTTGATTGACTTTTCAACATCATACCAATTAATAGTTATTTTTCCTATTCTAGAGCTGCTAATTTCAGACCAAATCCACCTTAATTTTAGGCTTCTATTATTTAGTATGTTTTTAGCTATTTTCCTATTTTGGAGTTGCTAATTTCAAACCAAATTACCTTAATTTAGGCTTTTATTATTTAATATATATTTTTAATATATTTTCCTATTTTCAGTCATGTCTTATAAATAACATGCACTCATTGTAATGAAGGATTATTGAATAAAAAAAAAGAAAAAAAGAAACATGAGGTTTTGCTTCTTCTTTTGGTTCTACAAGAACTATGAACTTATCAAAGATTCTTCCTTATGGCATTCAAATTTTATACCTTTGGTTCGTGATTTAGTTATAATCATTGGGTTGAGGTCTGGTACTTATACCTTTGGTTTGTGTTCTATTTATTAACATTGGGTCGAGGTTTCTATCAAAATCTGAATTTTAGCTTTCTTAGGCAAGTATTCCAATATTATTTGTTGGGTTTCAAAGCATGTTGATTGAGGTTCGCATCAACAAACCCACCGATCCCTCAACCATACCAACATAAACCCACCAATCAGTTAAGCACCAAGATAAAGGGAGAAAGAAGAAAAAGAAAGAAGAAAAAGAAGGAGAAACTAGTATCATTATTTTAGCATTACGGTTTTTCCAGAGGTGCTCATTAACGAAACAGTATTACCTCAGCAACCAAAAGAGTTGCAGGCGTTAGAGTACCACATGCCATCAACATCAAGTTCCTAACATGCAGTCCCTAGGTCGTCGCAAAGATCCAGATCTTGAACTAGAGATTGATGGAGGTGGAGAAACAGAGAGAGAGATTTGGGGAAGAAAAAGAAAAAGAAACTAGTACAAACAAAAACACACACAAATCTAAATTCCACTATTTTTTTTTTTTTGTTTTTAATTATGTTTTTTGTTTTTTATAATTTTTTTAATTTTTAAAATTGATAATTTTTTTTTAAAAAAAATTTGAGGTTGATGTGGCATTTTTAAATATTATTTTAATGGACACGTCAACATTTACTGTGCTAACAGTGCACTCTGTCTACCACGTAGAATATTTCCTTTTAAGTGAATCACGGTAAGAACCAAAATGGAATGCGTTTTTCATTTTGGGGACTAAAAGTGGAAAAATAAAAATGTAGGGACCAAAATAGAAATGACTCCAAAATGTAGGGACCAAAATTGCATTTACGCTTTTTATGTATTTACTCCAAAACAACAAGTAGAGCAATACATGGGATCCAATTACATAGAAAACTTCAACAAAATTTCATAACCTAAAAAGGAAGCACACAATAATAATGATTTGGAGATGAAATAAAAACCATAAGAACCTAGGCTTGATGGGTAAAAAAAAGAAAACCACAATCATATTTCTTTTAGGTTTAAACCTACCACTTAATAATCCAATCAAAACCCTTGAAAACATCCCAAAAAAAAAAAAAAAAATCCATTCCAAATCAACAAAACCCATAACAATTTGAACAGATTGATATCCAAAAAAATAACCCAAACCCATCAAAATTTTGAAACCCAAAGTTTGGGGAAATAACTAACAAAAAAATAAATAAAAATCAGAACAAACCTTGAGGTTCGGTACGGCGGTGCCAACGGCGAGGCGGAGCTCCAGTGGTAAGATTAGAGGAGGAGATGAAATGGGTTAGGCGTTGGTGCTATTTCTCCAGGTTTGCTTCTAATATGTGTTTGAGGATTTTAGTTTTAATTGAGTTATAATTGTGTGTGATTGAGTGTATTGGTTTCCCATTAAAGGTCTTACGTGGCATTCATTAACTGGTGGCATAAATCTTGCCTTTTACGCTAGCTCCTGATCATATGTTTTCTCTATTATTACATAAAGTATAATTACATTCTTAGTTAATATTTATTTATAACAATACCACATATTTTATTTATTTATTTATTTAGTAACCAATCATAAAGTTTCTTATAAATTGTGGTAGCGACATTGTGGTGGTTGGGACTTGGGATGGTGAGAGGAGAGAAAGGAGAGTGAAGATATGAAAAATAAATATTTATACGAAGTAAGAAGAAAAAAAAAAGAGAGAGTGGAGAGAAGAAATAAATAATTAAATGAAATAAGAAATAAAGTTTTGAGTTTGATGTACATGCATAAAAAACATGGATTACTAAATTAGAAAAATTTGAATATTTTCAGTTAGTTTATTTAATCATTTGAAGAGATTGATGTAAATACTCTTAGAGTATTAGTTAACTTTTCCCTTTTAATATGTTATGTAGAATTCTATTCCAGTCTCTTGTTGAAATTTTTTAATCACATATGAGAAGGAATGCAAGGGTCCTCCTCTTGTGTTTTAATTTTATTATTACTAGTATAATTTTACTATACAAATTTTAAACTACTATATAATTATTATTTTTATTAATTTTTTTTAATTCATAATTGACTGAAAGAGAGACATATGCATCAATTTTGTCATTTGTCATATTAGTTGTCAAAATACTAGAATAAAAGTATATGAGGTTGGCCTATTTAGTTAACTGGTTGCTAACTCATGTGATACACAGGATAATTCAATAACAATCATGTATATTTAGTTTGCTTGAAGGTACATTAATGATCAGTTTGCAAAATAAGAAAAAAAATGTACAATGAAACCCCTAATTGACAGCACACCCTAACATCAAAGATGGTAGAAGACTCAATTAAATTCAGCTGGATTTTGGTTGATAGGTGAGGAAACTAAAGCATACCTTGCTTGGAAAATTTTTCATTTTGATAAGAGCAAACCTTGAATGTCATGAAGGGATTAGACCAACATTCTTATCTTCAATGCAAGGTCTCAATAGAAATTCCCAGTAAGTTTAGTCACTCTAAGCCTCCAATCAAGAAGATCATAATTTGAATAATTAAAAAAAACATAATTCATAAACTATGAAAGATGTAACCAAAGAAATAAAAATTATTTGAATAAACTATTTCTTTGTAAATAATTGAATATGTTGGCTAGGACACTCGCAAAGCAAGCACTTGTCCATTCACTTACAACAAAAGTATCAAAACAAGAAAATCATAATAACAAACTACAAATTTTTTACTAAATAAAAAAGGGCTTTAACCTATATTTTACAATAAATACCTGAATATTCAAATAGCGTATAAAACACTATGAACGTTTAGACCCCCAATTAACAAATTATCAATTCAAGCTTAATATCAAACAATTAATGTGCGGAATATGAACATAAGCTTAATACAAAATTGATAAACAATCTAAACCAAATAAAATCACATCCACAGCAGAAATTAAATGGCAAAGATTAAGGGAAGAGAGATGCAAACACAAGGACAACACAACGATGTGTTATTGAAGAGGAAACCGAAGCCCTCGGCGTAAACCTTTTCACCGCCCTCCAAGCGGTAAATAATGCACTAAGGAATGTAGTTGGGATACATGAACAGCAGAAGACCCTTCAAGCCTTATCTACCCAGTGTACCTAGGCCCTCCAAACTCCTACTCCAACGAGGTTGAGCCGAACCTTAGCTTACCAGATTCCGCTATAAACCATAGCATCAACCAATGTGAATTGGTCCCTTCCTAACTGCTTCCCAGAGCACCAAAAAGCCTTCTCACAGATATGGGTATGCTGAGAAAATTTTTGGCTAATGAACCTCTCAAGGATGTAACAATAGAGAGGGTGAGAGTTGAGGAATTTGAAGAGTCACTATGTAAAGATTATGGATGAGTCAATCTTGTTTTTCTCTAGGGTTTCTCTCTCAAAATTCTCTCTGGAAGCTCTCAATATTTCGTGGGTATGAGGGGTATTTATATTTGTGTGTGTTTGGAATGCGAAGAGTCAGGTTTTTTCAAAACAGAGCTGGCTGGCGGCTTGGCCTTGCGATTTGATTGAGCCGCGAGTTCAAGCCGCGAACTAACTGAATGGCCAGTCTGTACTTTTTGTCTTGTAGTGCTCCAACTGGCATGACGCTTCAACTTCTCTGCATGCTTGGCACGTGAGCAACTTTTGGCGGCTTGCAAGGTGCGAGCTACCCGCGAGATCCAGTCGTGAGTCCTTGCTACTTTGTACAAACTTAAGCATTTCTTCACACTCTCTCACACACTACCCTTACATGATTCCCACCTAAATACAAGCTTACTAATTGATAAATTACAAGCAAATTTGGCACGGAATAAAGCTAACAAGTTGGTTGATTAAATTCAACCTTACAATACCCATAGAGCAAAATATAACAAAGGAATAAATATGTTTGAAGTATAAACATAGAACATAAAATAACAAAGGAAAAATAGTTCAAATGAAAAGTCTCTAACGTCTAGATTAGTCACGAACACAAACAAAGAGAATGTTTATTTGTATACTATTGAAGGGTGAACTACAACAAACCAATGAATGCTTCAGTAATTAATTGTAGCTTGATTTTGGCTGTTGCTACTAAATTCAATCTAAAAGATTACCAAGACTCCTCTTACCATGCTTCATGTTTTCATAATCCATATTATGCATCTATATAGTTAATACTACCTTAGTCTTTGGCAATTCTAAATAAATGTATATTGTCTTATGGCAACTTTAAATTAGTGATCTACTTTTGCAAACATCAATTTAGTGTTGTGAAGCTGTGAAGGTAAACATGTAGGAATTTTTCAAAAAGTCATATAATTGAAGGTCTATGCAATAGTAAAGATATAATTTTGGTACACACATACCTTTCTTTTGGCTGATCTTATAGCATCCAATTCTCTCTCAGTTTCTTCTTTCTTCCTAGTTGTTTACCCTTTTGCACTCTCTCTTGTCGCTACAATAGGATCCTTAGCAGCTTGACTGTAAGCTTTGTAGCCACATGACTTGTATACTCTATTCCTGATGACGATTAGATAAACAATTAAAAACCCAATATGGACGTTGAGCAACTTTTCTTTCTCTGTGGTCGATGCTATGTAATCTGCAATTGTCTTTGTTGTGCTTACAATAGTGTCCTTTACATGCATTCCCTTCTTTATTGTAGAGTCTTTCATAGCCTCCCTTTTCTCTACAATTGTATCCTTTGCTCGTACACCCTTTTAGCCAACAATCCCAAACTTTGTAAATCATTAAAAAAAATACAGGAAAGAGAAAATTGCTCTTGCTGGTACCTTAGTCTCCATTGCAAAATTTATAATGGATTATTTACTTGGAGAGATTGTAGCCAAAGAGAGAATAGAGCCTTTGGAAGGCATAGCAGCTTTCTTGGAGGTAGAGAGAGAAGTTGACTACAACGTCTTGGGTTGTTGAGGGTTTAGAGTTTATGAAGGCAGCTTTTATATGAGTCAATGATGAGGTGTGGGTTTTGGCAAAGAAGGTTTACAAAAGGAGAGAAATAGAGATGTGTTTTAATTGGAATTGGAGCATAAAATAAATAAATAAAATAATTATGATGTATAAAATTGTGGGACTACTAAAGCTTATGTGGAAAAATATTAGAAATGTTGGAAAAATACATGTTTGTATCGCATACAAAACATACGCAGCGGAAAATTAACGGATCTACTTCATTCGCTATTGATAACATGTATTATGTAAATTTCAGAATTCAAGAACAAGAGAGTGTACCTTGGTGTGCTAAATTTCAAAAACCAAAGATCAGAAGTTCTTAAAAACACTTTTAATCTTCCCTCCAATACCACTTGTGCCCAAGAAGTGTGGTCTCTCAATCAATTTCTATGAATTTGTTCAAGGGAGAATGAAAGAGTGTCCAACACTCACATACAAACCATTTCATGTATCTTATATGATCTTAATGAAAAACCACATGTCTTAAATTTTGTATGTTTCTTTCCTTATATATATATATATATATATATATAACTGATTATCTAATTGGGCTAGCCTTTTGGGCCATTCCAATTGGGCTCTAGTATGTGGCTTGGAGTGGGACCAAAAGGGAACAAATAAGACTCTAGATCCAATGGGCCTTGGGCTTTTCTGTCAACTCTTGACAAGTCCAAAGTTACCATTAATTATATTCAAACCACTATATGAATATAATTGCACTCTAAGCCTTATTAATAAATTATATCCCAAGACTTTATTATACATGCAACCCCTTCATAAAATATTTGTAGTAATACAAAGTCATGAATGTAGACTGCCACTTTGAAGATTACTACAACTTAATCCTTGAGTACCTGGTTTAATCCTCTAAGTTATTCATCATATAATTATGAAATCCAATTCCATAAATATATACTTTAGTAACTCCTTACTAAAGTGGTTGGGCCCAACACTCTGAATTACCAAATCCATTAAACTTATCTCAAGGGAATATTTTATATCTCCGTTAAGAGATTACGAATTCCATCTTGAGAATATATATTCCATCAACACTAAATGCGGCTACCTAACATACTGAGGTTTTGATCGTGAATTATAGATCTCACTTCTGATATATCAAAGCAACCTATACCTCATGATCAAGTCCATTATTCTCTTAGGATTTAGAGTTGATGTAAATAGAAATCATGAGATTTATTATTCATTTGACAGTCGTTAGAAGAATAATAAATCTCACAGCAGTCCAGTTCAATATGTCTTAACTCTTAAAACATATCAACATATCAACTAGAAGTCTTCACTTCTATGATCAAGACAAATCATCTTAGTTGATATGTTATAGTCTTCGCAGATAAAATGCCCAATTTCATCACCGACTACGAATTAAAATTCTAAGTTTACAAAGAACTTGTGATTTATATCTTCTGTGACTTTTCACATAAATCACATACTATGCATTTCATGGACTAAGATAATGTCCCATTGGTTCATTTATAGATAGTCTCATATAATTAAACAATTTAATTATTTTTGACATGCCAATAAATTGGTTTTTAGGGCATAAACCCCAACAATCTCCCACTTGCCCTCAAAGACAATTTATCATATATCCGACACTTACCTCCCTTTAGAGTAATTCATAATCACTCTAAAGCAAGGTTTGGAAACAAGTTTCAGTCAGATTTATTGCATAAACTATCTTTTCTATTACTACTTCTCATGTACTCATATCTCTCTAATGAAAAAATACTTACACTTAATGTGTATCTTCACCACCTAGGATGAACACATATCTTGAAGTCCAACTTCATGAATCACAATCAACTACAAGTTAGTATTTGTACATCAAGTAACCGTCAAAATTTCACTTTTGTGGACAAGCATATAATCCCTCATTCTCCGAAGATATTTGAGTATATGCTTTACTCCCACTAAATTAAGTGATCTTTGATTCAATAAATATTTGCTTACTATGCCCATTGCAAAATAGATATTTAGCCTAGTATTTAGCATAGCATAAAGACTTCCTTATAAATTTGATATAAGGAACCGTCTTTATATGCACTTCCTTTTATATGTCCTAGGACTATAGTCCTTTATAAAGGAACTTCAAACTTAAAAGGAAAGAATCCTTTCTTGAAATATTACATGCTATTCTTGGCTAGAATCTAATCTATTTAAGCAGTTTGAGATAGACCCAACATCCTAAATTCTAAATTTTAACAAAGTTTAATTCTTAGGATGTGACCAATCTTTCCCAAGTACTTTATATCAAACTGGACTAGACAACCAAAAACTTCATTGATGACAACAACTCTACGTCATTCTAAATGATTAGAATATCATCAACATACATTAAGAAATTTATTATTCTATATAACTTTTACACACATAAGGTCTTTTAATACTTTATCAAAATCAAATAACTTGATTGCTTGATCAAAGATGATATTTTATGATTCAGATGCTTTTAGTCCATAAATGAACTTTAAGCAACTTGCATACTTAACACTACTGGTTCTTAGCTATAAACAAGTCTAGTTACATCATATAGATGTCTCCTTCAAGATTGCTACTAAAAGAAGCTTTCTTGATATCCATTTCCATATTTCATCCAAATGAAATATAATGAACAAGAGAATCTAGATAGAGTCAAACTTGACAATTGGTGAACAAATCTTTTCATAGTCGAATCATTTCTTTCTGAATAAATCTTTTCACCGCTAGTCTTGACTTTGAAATTTTACACCTTTTAATCTATCAATCTCATTTCCTGGTAGACCTATTTGAAAACAATAGGCTTAATGCCATTAGGCGCCTCGACAAGTTCTAGACTTTAAATAGAATCCAATTCTATTCACATAACCTTGATTCAGCAATTCATATTCATATCATTTATTGCCTTTATGTAGGACTGAGGATCAAATTCATATGAATTTATTTGGTAATTGATAATCCTCCCACTACGATATTGTACCAGTGTACTAGCTATATATATATATATAGAATAATACCTTGTGGTGTATCTAATACAATCATCTCATATCTAAAAATGTATTTTATAGTTGTCTTACAACAAATTTTGACATTTTTCTTCTAGAACAATTCTACTTTTAGGTTTAAGATTATTCCCATAGTCATCACCAAGAAACTTTGTATTTGTACTTTACAAACACCTTGTCTTCTTTATGACTACCAAAACAATCTTCTACAATTCCTTTTGGATACCCATCATAAACACACATCTTTCTACTTTTTTATTTGAATTTGTCAGACTTCGTTTCTAGCACAAGTGCTGGACATCTCCAAAAGTGAAAGTATCATATACTAGGTTTTTACCCAATCCATAATTTGACAAATGTCCTAGGAACAAACTTTTGAAATCAATTTTAGAAAATGTATAGAAATTATTAGAGTATATCTCCAAAAGAAATAAGCAAATGGAAATACTTATCATGTACTTTACTATTTCTAAAAGAGTCTTATTCCTCCTTCATGTATGCACTGACTTAAAGAAGTCTTTGAAACTATATTCCTTTACAATAAAGGAACCCTAGATCATATCATCCTCTAAATAGAATTCATAGATTGGGAATTTAACAAAATAATGGTTCTAAAAACCCATCTTTCACCAATCTTGAATACCATTTAGATTAATAAGATCTAAACATAAGTGTCAAAACATACAAAACCAAAGGATGTAAACTTTCTCTTTAAAAGTAAAACATGTAAATTTCCATCTAGAAAACAGTCATGAACAATGCTTAGCTTTACCAAACCGGAAACACTTTCCTTTTTGTCATACTTTGGAGTCTAATTTCCTTTTGGCAACTACTAGGGCAACTAGCTTGTCCAACTATTTCGTATTATAATTCCTCTTCTTACCATCCTTACCTTTCGGTCTAGGCTAAGAATTTGAATTAAATCATATTGATCCTAGCCTTAGCTTTTAGGATGTCTTCCGTTGCATAGAACTCACTCATCAATTCAGATAATATAAAAAGAATTTATTTTGAAAACAATCTGAATTGATCAAATGATTCTAACAAGGACTTTGTGGATCATATCCATATGAGATTAACATTTAATCTCTACATCCAAGAATTCCAATTCATTTAAAAATGAAAAAATTTCATAAAATGACATAGAATTGGAACTCCTTAAGCTTTTCTTAGCACTCACTATGATTCATACCAAAACTCTCATTTAGACTTAATATAAAGTCTAAGTCTAGTACTAACTCTTGCATCTCATGCTGTAGTACAATTGAGATAGAAGCCAATATAACATTTTAGCATTTCAATGGAGACTATGATCAGATCATAGGCTATCGTCCATAAATGCATTATGTATAGGAAATTACAACAATGCTAAATCGAAACATTTTTATGTACTTCAGCTCCTTTAAGCACCATGTCCAAAATTAATTCTTAGTTAATGTGATTCAATTAAAATAGTAGCTAAAGGAAAAAATTTATGACAACTTTATTTTGAGACTATGAACATAATTACAGGGACATTATATTTTGCATCCATAACTATATAATATGAAACTCGAAAAACATACTATACTAGGTGCAACGACAACCTAATCCCACAATTACTATTCCTTAGCATAGAGTTAATACCGACCACTATGATCAGGCAAGAATTTTTCTCATTATTAATGCTATCATGGTAACTCTTACCAAACAAAAATAATTTGTCTCTCTTCCTTTGGCCTCTAAGTAATAATAGCAAGAACTCAGCATAGTGGATACTATCAAACTTAGTCTAGTGTACACCATTGCCTAAAACCATGTGTAGCCACATAACTCTACCCTTGTAAGGTTTAATCTTGTAGTACCATGATGCAAAACACCCTCTGCATGGAACGCAAGGCTCGAGGCCAAAACGAGGTGCTTGCCCACACCACTATAAACCGGGAAGTTCAATCTTGTAGTACCACGAAATAAACATCCTCTGCATGGAACGCAAGGCTCGAGGCCAAGGCGAGATGTTTATCCCACACCACTATGAACTAACAATGGAGGCTGTGAGATCCAACCCTTGTATCTCTCTCCCACTAGAAATTTTAAAACAAGTGGATTTTCATGAAATCATTGTGATCTAATCACAATTTTAACCCTACACATCAAATGTGTTTAATTGCTTAAATTCGATGTGATGTTACTATGTCACGTCACAATAGCGTAACGAACATTCGCGCAATCACAAAGAAGTTTAATCATGTAATACTTGAAGTAAATACCCTCAGCTTGGAATAAAAGACTCGAAGTCAATACAAGGTATCTATTCACATTACAATAAACTTAACAAAAAGGGTTATTTCAGCACTCCCACTCTTATTTGAGTTTTTCTTAAATAATTGTGATCCCATCACAACTAATGACCTTGCACTTGTTGAAGACTCTAATCACATTAGAACCACTAACTAAAATGGAAGTCCCAAACTATTTAGGATTCCTTAAACACTAATGAATCAAAAATTAGTTATAAAGAACACTATCCTCAATTTACTAAATAAAAAATTCTAATCTCATTAGAAACTATATACCTTTTAATTATAATTTTAATCTCATTAAAAACCTTTAATTAAAAAAAATTAAGGACTTTTAATCATAAAAAAATCTAGGATTAAGAGTTCTATTTAACTAACGTCTTTGATCTCATTAGGTCTTTTAGTTAGACAATGATTAATAAATCTCCTTAACTTTTAAGGATTATAAAATTAATCACATAGCCTTGCTTTTATCAAAGTTTTTAACACTTAATCAAAAACAAGTGAAAATTTAAAAATTTAGTGCCTTTGATTGGTCGAAAAAATGAAAAATTTGAACCAAACTTTAGAGGCATTTTTCGCGAGAATCTCGCGACTAAGCTCTTCCTGCAAAAATGGGTTAAGGAAAAATAGTGAAAACACAAAAATCAGACAGAAACTTTTGCGACTGTCTCACGACTGTTTCGCGAGTAAAGCTTACCCACGAAAAGTTTTGTACTTTAGAGGCATTTTTCGCGAGTAACTTTGTGAGACGGTAACCCGCGAAAAACACATGTTTTCTGTTTTTAAAGGTTAGTTGTAGACAATTTTCAATGGTTTTTCATGAACAAACAACCATTGATATCAAAACTGAATTCCATTGATGTTATAGCCTTAATTTTCAATTCAACATACTTAAATTAAAATTTAAACAACATCATAACATCAATACCAGTTTTCATCAAATCATAGTTTCAACAACCATGCAGAAAATTAAATATAATCTTCTAACATCATGAAAATATTATCTCTAATTCCAAAACTCACAAAACATGTTATACAGATTGGAAATTGAAGACCGCTTTGATACCATTTGTTGGAAAAATACATTTTTGCATCACATACAAAACATATGCAGCGTAAACTTAATGGATCTACTTCATTCGCAATTAATAACATGTACTATGTAAATTTTAGAATTCAAGAACAAGAGAGTGTACCTTGGTGTGGTGAATTTCAAAAACCAAAGATCAGAAGTTCTTGAGAACACTTTTAATCTTCACTCCAATTCCACTTGTGCCCAAGAAGTGTGGTCTCTCAATCAGTTTCTATGAATTTGTTCAAGGGAGAATGAAAAAGTGTCCAACACTCACATACAAACCATTTCATGTATCTTATATGATCTTAATGAAAAACCACATGGTTTAAATTCTGTATGTTTCTCTCCTTATATATATATATATATATATATATAACTGATTATCTAATTGGGCTAGCCTTTTGGGCCATTCCAATTGGACTCTAGTATATGGCTTGGAGTGGGACCAAAAGGGAACAAATAAGACTCTAGCTTCAATGGGCCTTGGGCTTTTCTGTCAACTCTTGATAAGTCCAAAGTTACCATTAATTATATTTAATACCACTATATAAATATAATTGCACTCTAGGCCTTATTAATAAATTATATCCCTAGACTTTATTATACATGCAACCCCTTCATAAAATATTCACAATAATACATAGTCATGAATATAGACTGCCACTTTGAAAATTACTACATCTTAATCCTTGAGTACTTGGTTTAATCCTTTAAGTTATTCATCATATATTTATGAAATTCAATTTCATAAATGTATACTTTAGTAACTAAAGTGGTTGGGCCCAACACTCTGAATAACCCCATTAAACTTATCTCAAGATAATATTTTATATCTCCGTTAAGAGATTATGAATTTCATCTTGAGAATATATGTTCCATCAACACTAAATGCAGTTGCCCAACATACTGAGGTTTTGATCGTGACTTACAGATCTCACTCCTGATATATCAAAGCAACTTACACCTCATGATCAAGTCCATTATTCTCTTAGGATTTAAAGTTGATGTAAATAGAAGTCATGAGATTTATTATTCATTTAACAATCATTAGGAGAATAATAAATCTCACAGTGGTCCAGTTTAATATGTCTTAACTCTTAAAACATATCAACATATTAACTAGAAGTCTCCACTTCCATGATCAAGACAAATCATCTTAGTTGATATGTTATAGTCTTCGTAAATGAAATGCCCAATTTCATCACTGACTATGAACTAAAATTCTGAGTTCACAAAGAACTTGTGATTTATATCTTTTGTGACTTTTCACATAAATCACATACTATGCATCTCATGAACTAAGATAATGTCTCATTAGTTCATTTATAGACAGTCTCATATAATTAAACAATTTACTTATTTATGACATGCCAATAAATTGGATTTTTGGGCATAAACCCCAACAAGAAGGTCAACAAATAGTCAAAAGCTACGGTTTTATAGTATATATAGATAATAAAACAAAAGAATGAGTTTACCGGTACAAAAAGTTTACCTCGATAAAAAAATTTTACATGTCAAGAAAACAAATATCCACTTACATTGTCACCTTCTAACACCATTCCACCATTACTTGCCAACAACCCAAAAAACCAATATGCTAATACCAAATCACGTATAGAGGTGCCAAAATTAGATCTATAATTATTAACTTGTCTAAACCTGAATGAAAAAAATAGGTTACCTGTAATAGGAATAACAATCTATTTTAATCCAATAAGTTTATAATCCATACCTGATTTTGACTTGACCTAACTAGGCCAAACCCGTACTAAACCCCTCATCAATCCTTTATTATAAAGTTTCAAAAAAAATTTATTGGACAAAATTTGGCTACAAACTTAGTTGCAGTCTAATATTACAACTTCTTTCAAAAACTTAACATTGTTGCATATTTTAAAAATCTAATCGTTGTATTGAATTTTTTTTACGCTCTTAACACATATGTCAAATTTTATACCAATCGGATGTTATTTACTATATGATCCATAAACTCATTTTATATGCATAATTTTAAACTATAAAAACTTGCAAGTTAAACAATAAATTGATTATATAAATAGATCTTTGATCTTCTGAAAATTTTGCAAGCATGAAGGACATTAGTAGAAAATGTAATCCAATGGTAGATTTGTCAAAATTCACAACAAATAAAAAGATATTGAGTAAAGTTATAGCATTAGGCTAGGCTACAACCAAGTTTGTAGCCAAATTTTGTCCTTTTTTATTTACTCATTTTCAATGTATATTTGTATACTAAAATTATATTAAAATTTTAATGTTATAAATGAAAACATTAATGACATTACTCATCAACTTGATGAGTAATTTTCGAATATAAATGTTTTCAATGTTAGTAGAGAAGGTTTTTTCTTTTTCTTTTTTCTCATAAATTTATTATAAAGATGATTTTCTAAATGACTCTTTGCTCATAAAAATTAGATATATCTTGAAGGTGTCAACTAATTTAATGTTGTACTAAATCATATTAGGTTCTAAAGATTTAGATTTAAATATTTAGAATCATATTTTTATTGTGTTGGAAAACCGAGAACAAAACATGTCTAGTCTAGGTTTTTAGGCAATGCTTAAAAGTGGTTATTTCAAGTTTCAAGTTTCAAGTCCAGCTGATTGCAGAAAAATGAAGTGAGGTTTTGCCTTACTCGACTGATTGAGAATTAAACTCGACCGATCAAAAACCGCAAGTACAGTTTTTCTGCAAAATTTTTGAACAGGTCCAAGCCCGCGAAAACATTTAGGGTTTCATCTAAACTTCTCCACATATAAAAGAGGAAACCTAGCCACGTTTTGAAGACTCTTAGAAGACATACTAGACCAAATTGCTTTAAGTTGCAAGCTTTAAAGCAAGCTTCCAAACAAAAAGTGTCTGTGCCAAAAAAGCACAAGATCCGTGGCACTTATTCATGAGCTGGTAAAGGTTCTTAACCTTTATACCAATACTAGAGTTGAAATTAGGGTCAATTCTAATAGAAATACCAACCCCAAGTTTACATCTAAAAAGGTCTGGATGCAAAAGACTCAGCCTTAGTGAGTTTGTCTAACATGGTCCTTGTGTTAATTCTTTCTATCTCCTGTGACCAAAATTGTTTTTCTTTAGGTTTGCATTTGCATAACATTCATACATTGCATTCAAGGTTTGTTTTTGTGTTTTTCAGTTTTTTTTTTTAATAAAAAAAAATTAGAAAATCAGAAAATAAACAACAAAAAAAGGGTCTTTGTATTATTCATCTTCAAGATGTGTAATTGAGGTTGGCCTATGAAATTTACATTTCATGACTATGTACCTTGTTTATCTTTAATGAGCTTTATTTTTTCTGTACTTTGCTAGTTTGTGCTATGCAGTGCTTATATTGTGTGAGTTGTTTATGGTTTTTAATCACATGCTCTTAATTTTGAAGTCACATTCTTTTGATTGTAAGGACTAAAAAATCATAGGAGAAAGGCATAAATAATCATCTCATCACTGTTACTCGCCAATTATGAACACCTGTGTGCAAATCATAAAAGCTGTGCTCGGTAAGGTGTAGCACTTGCACAACAAAATACTTAAGGTGTTATTGTACATTAGTTAAAAGAGACAAATATCAAAATGAAAAACAAAGAAAATTTTGCTTCAAAAGAAAAAGAAAAGGCAAAAAAAAAAAAAAAAAATGCATGGTTGCAAGTGTGTTTTTTAGGAGATGCCACGAGTTATATGATGTAACTCTTTAGGTGATAGTCACTTTCAAACTTATATGATGAATAATGTAGAAAGCGTGTTTATTCTCTGTTTACATATCACCTTGTAAGTATCTCATACACTTACTAGTTGCACACACCACAAGCAAACCTTTGTTAAATTTGGTACATGTGATTGTGTGTTACGTTTTGTGGCCATCCAAAATTAAACTTCTTGATGTGTTTAATACATTTTGGGGAGTGAGGAAAGAAAGGATTAAAGAAATTTGATAAAGGTTGAATTTTGAAAAGTTTGGTTTTGAAAATCATTTGAAGTCATGAACATACATGTCATATCACGAAAACAGTTTTTCAAATGATTCTGTAGAAAAAAAAAAAAAAAAAAAAAAAAAAAAAAAAAAAAAAAAAAAAATCCAAATTTTTTCAAAATTTCTGTTCCTTTAGAATTTTACCGATCGAGTCTATTTTTTGACCGATCGAAATATGAAGAAGAAAAACAGGATTTTGATTTAAAGTCTAGGGTCCATTCAATTCCTTCCCGATTCCTTTCGACCAATTGAACCTTTCTTCATGTACATTTCGATACATGCCCGATTCCCCTCGATCGATCGGATTTCGATTCTCAAAAACATATAGGAATCAGATCTGACTTTTCCAAAAGTTTTTTTTTTGTCTTTCTCTTCGATTCCTCTCCGATTCCTCTCTCGATCCCTTCTCTCTCTCTCTCTTTTTTTTTTTTTTTTTTTTTGTCGTTTTCTTGATCAAAGTTTCAAAGGTTTTCTTCTTAATCCTAAGGTAAGACACTTTTGCCCCTTCTTTTTTTATCATATTACATGTTTTCATGCATTTTCACACTTTTCATATTTTGGGTTTTTTTTTAATTTTATGTTTTTGGGCTTTTTGATCAAAACTAAATCATGGGTTTTTGTTCATGCATCATGATTCACATGCTTTAAATTCAAAATTTTTGTGGTTGATTGAAATTTTCAAAATTAGGGTTCTAATGTTCTTTAGAGATTTGGGGATTTTGTGAAATTGAGTTAAATTGGACAAAAATTACATTTGTGATTGATAGATTGAGTGACTATAACATGTTTTGTGCTTGTTATGTTGTTCAATTGATCAAAATGAAATTGTTTTTAAAAATTAGGTTTTCAAAATTGAGGATTTTCTATAATTCTTAAATTTCTTGGTCAATTTTCAAACTTATGATGATTTTAGACTGTTTAGAGCATTACATCATGCATCATATGCATTCTAATATCATGCATCATATAGTTTTTCAAATTGGATGTTATCTTGTCTCTAACCCTTCTTAATGAAGTTTGCCCTTGGTTTTTGTTGTGTTTTCTTTGTTTCTATCCTTAGTCATGGCTCCTAAGGTTGGTAGGAAGTTCAAAACTTTTGCAAATAAGAATCATGGTTCATCCTCTTCTGGTTCAGCTTATTTTGATAGAGTTAGGTTTCTCACTGATAAGTGTGAAGAGAGTTATGAGACCTTAACTAAATATAGGTCTATTTAGGGTGAAAGGGAGATTATCTTGAGTGAGCTAGAACCATCCATTCGTAGGAACTTTGTGTCTAGGAACTAGGTTTCTTTGTGTGAGGTGTTTGATCCTCCTCTTGGAACTTTGATTAGAAAGTTTGATTCAAATCTCTCTATCTATCCTAAAATGACAAGTGGTCATTATTTTGACTTCCTGGATCAAAGGTCAAGAGTTCACCATAAATAAGCAAACAGTTTCTGAAGCTTTAGGAGTGCCAGTAGTTCGAAAACCCACATACCCATACACTGATTTTCATGCTGTTAATGACATGATGTCACTTCTTTGTGGTCGTCCTATTTCTTGGGGTATTGAACCAAGAATTAATTCTTGTTGAATTCACTGAGCTTAATTCTTTGTACTTAAGGATTTCTTGTCATAACATCTATCCTATTTTTCATGTTCATACTGTTCCCATAGATAAGTGAGCATTTCTTTATGCTCTTGTCACTGATGGTTCTATGTGTTTTCCCTCTATGTTTATTCAAACCATTGTTGATATCTATAGGAGTACTAGTAAACCTCAAAAGTTGTTCTTCCCCATGTACATATATAGGATTTTGAGGTTTCTAGGGTTGTCAAATTTTCCTCCTTTAGAGTTAGTTCACATCACTACCCCCATAAGAGCCACCTATCTTAGATAGCGACAGACACAGATGAAGAGTGTTGAGCCAAGCATTGGGTCGTCTGAGAGATCACGAGGAGTAGCTTTTACTACAATTCCTACCTCTGGTGCTATGCCTACTGCTGAGGAGACTTTTATGGATTCGACTGCTACTGTGGATCCTTCTGGTGGTACTAACGATGCAAACCTACTGTTGCCCCTCGCCCCCCCCCCCCCTCTCTCTCACTCCGTGCCATGATGGAGTCTTTCATGACTACACAAGCGGCTTATGGACAGCTTCTTAATGAGTTGTTGACGGAGGTTGCTTCCTTGAGAGAAAATTTTATGGAGTATAGCAGTGCCTTTCCACCTCCTCCACCCTTTGAGGACTGATTTTGCCTATGGCAATTCATAACAAAAAGGGGAAGTAGTTTTAGGACTTTTTGTACGCAGGGAGAGTATATTTATTGTATTTAGGGGAGGTTTGATGTATTTTTTTTCTTTGGTTTTATATTTTCATTGTTTATATCTGTTTAGTGTTTATGTTCTTGATTCACAAACTTTGATTTGCTTATTGGTTATGATTTTTGTTGATTATGAGGTTATTGATTATTAGTGCGTTCACTATCTCTTTATATGTTTTGTGAATTAAATTTCCTTTTTTTTTTTACTTAGATTATGGTACTTGTATTTTCCACACATTCGTTTATGGTTTGTTTTTAGTGTTTCAGGAATTTACAGGTGAATTCTTTCAACAGCTGCTGTCTATACTAGTAACTAATAGTTAGTAGTTGTGTAAGGATTGTTGTATTTGGGCTGGTATTTAAATTTAAGCATTTGGTTTATGTGTGTTTTGTCACGGATTGTCAAAGGGAGAGATTGTTAGGTTCTAAAGATTTAGATTTAAATATTTAGAATCATATTTTTATTGTGTTGGCAAACCAAGAATAAAACATGTCTAGTCTAGGTTTTTAGGCAATGCTTAAAAGTGGTTGTTTCAAGGTTCAAGTCTAGCTGATTGCAAAAAAGGGAAGTGAAGTTTTGCCTTACTCGACCAATCAAGAATTAGGCTCGACCGATCGAAGATCGCAGGCACAGTTTTTCTGCAGAATTTTTGAACAAGCCTAAGCCTGCGAAAACGTTTAGGGTTTCATCTAAAATTCTCCACATATAAAAGGGAAACCCTAGCCACGTTTTGAAGACTCTTATAAGACTTGTGTGTTACCCTTTGTGAGATTTGTGAGGTTTTGTACATTCGAACTACACAAGAATCTACCGGATCCAAAACTATAATCAAGCGTTGGTAGAACATAGTTGCTACATCAAGATCAATACTTATGGTGATCTGAAACTTTTGAGTGGGGTCTCAAAGTCACAAGTAAGGCGGCTTGTGTTGGTGTAAATCCAAGAAGAGAAGGAATCCGTAGATTCGGAGCTAGCACGTGGTCGTGTTAGTAAGTTACTACTAGAGGTAGCAATAGATTTAGGATTAAATCTGATTGTATAAACTGCAATTCTCTTATAGTGGATTTGTTTTAGCTTGAGGATAGCTAGGTCAAATCCTCTCCAGGTTTTTACCTTGAAACGATTTGTTTCATTGGTTTTTCCTGGGTCATCAAATCGTGGTGTTATTTACCTTTCCGCATCTTAGCATGATATGATTTATTTGTGTTTAACCTAGATCTGAATAATTAATCCAAGTAATCACTTGGTTAATTTAATAGGTTAAACAATCTAGTTTTAGGGGTCTAAACGAACAAACACATATATTTTTAGAATGTGCCAACTAATTTATCATAGTACTAAATCCCTCTTTTAGTGTGATTTGAGGGGTTTAATGGTTTATGGATAGAGAGGGTCATCTAATCTCTCAAATAAAGCTTTTGAAGGAACACATATTTCTTCAAATTTTGACCTTTCTTGCCATTGGTAAAATAGTCATTAGTTAGAACATACAATGAGAATATAGAGTCTGGTTCAAAGAGGAAAGGTTGTTTAGACTTTGCCAAGGTGTAGCCATGAATTTTCACTTAGAGAGGTCGAATTATGGTATTGATATGATAATCATAATTCATAAATCTATCAAAGAAAAACCAATCAATTATGATATACTATCATATTCTTAAACATTAATGAACATACAAAAACTATCTAGTTTACCATAAAAAGAGTGCCTAGTACACCATAGACATATACAAAAATATCCACACAAAAAAAAAAAAAAAAAAAAAAAAACACTCGCATCAAAATTATACCAAAAGCTCATCCTTCATAGAATAAAATTTATCCATTATCATCTCTGCAATGATATTTTTTGCAATTTTCATTTTTGTATAAACTACTATATTATCAACTAAAAGCTCATCTTCCATTGTATTACGAAGTCTTCTTTTTACAAGTTTCATAATTGAAAAGGCTCGTTTTGTGGTTGCTATAGAAACCGGAAGAGTCAACACTAGAATCTATTATTACATAAATTATAAATTCACCTTTAATTAAATAATAACCCCTCAAAACCGCAAAAGAAATATTTTAAACAAAAGTATAAACAAACAACATAAACCAAACAAATTAACAACACCTATATGTAAATTTCATATGATATTAAAAAACTTATACAAATCTAGTTGAAGCATGCGAAAAGTCAAGTTAGGGGTTTTTGAGATAATTAACAAAAGACACTAAGATTTATTGATTAAGAATTAACAAATGAAAATATTAAAGGATGATGAATCCCTCATATAAAAAGGATGATGAAGCTATTGTGTTGGAGAGAGAAGAAAACTCACCGTGGTACCAGTCGCAGCCCCAATTTTATATATATATATATATATATATATATATATATATATATATATATATATATATATATATATTACTCCCAAACTGTGAGGACTGAGGGTTTTGTTTGGTTGTGTATTGAAATATGAGATTTGAGGTTGGCAATAAGTATACAAAGGAGAAAAAAACAAAAAGTGTAGCTTACTAGAGAATGAA
Source organism: Quercus agrifolia (assembly GCA_029955455.1). Taxonomy (NCBI): domain Eukaryota; kingdom Viridiplantae; phylum Streptophyta; class Magnoliopsida; order Fagales; family Fagaceae; genus Quercus; species Quercus agrifolia. Next base: position 51,197,463 of record JARQAD010000001.1, read on the forward strand.
AATAAAGGTGAAAAGTCAAATTTTGTGTCTATTTGAGACAAGCTAAAAATTTCAATTTATTTTTACTGTTATTCATGAGTCCTACTGCACTTTTTGATACTATTTATGTGTCCTACTGTACTATTCAGTTAACTTTTACCTTTATCTACAGTACTTTCAGCAAAAAAATTTCAATTTCAGTTAAATAAATTGTTCTCAAACACACATTTTGTTTGATGTCCTTGGTAATTAGATAGACCACGTATTGAAACTTTCAAATTTTGTTTTAAGTATTTGGGTAACTAGATGGACCAAGTAATATTGTTTCTTGTTGGACAGAGAGAAGTCTTGGGAACAAATGGGGTGGCCGTCTATTTATCTTATGAGGGGCCCATAGTTGTTTGCTATGGGTTTTAAGGAAAATGAATAAAACTCAAGCGTTTTACTCAAATAATTATAGCACCTAAGCGTATGTTTGGATGAGAGGAGAGAGGAGTAGAAAAAAGGGTAGACATTTAAATCCCCTTTGTTTGGGTGTATAATTTTTAGAATTTTGTTAATGGATGCCCAAGCACATTTGTTTAGGAATTACTTCTAGAAATTTTTTATGGAGAAAGAAAAAAACAGTGTTTTTTTTAATTACTTTTTTTTTTAAATATTTTCCATAAAAATAGCATCAAAACTTTTTTTAAATGGTTAATTAGAGCATTGACATCAGGACATGCTACAATACCATTCTAATAATAGAATGACACTGTAGCAAAATCTCAAAAATTTTATTATTTTTTTATTCACTCCAGTGGGCTTAAACAAAAGTAATTTTTTTTCCTTTTTTTAATCAACCCTTCTCTCTCCTCTCTCATCTCACACGTCTGCCTCCCTCTCTCCTATTCTTTGGCATCTCTCATTATCTTCCTCTCTCATCCTCTATTACAAATCCAATGGTAGAACTAACTCTTGAAAATAGGCTTGCAAGGGGAGGGTACCTAAGAACTTATAAACTCATGGTTAAACTTATACTTGATCTATGTGGGACGTTAGGTTCATAACATACCACCACACTCCACAGCCCACGTCCACAACAGCTCACTCTAGTGACAATTACCCAATGGTAGCCCCCTTCGAGATCCAACCAGAAAACCGCAACTCATTTGATCCCATACTCAATGAGCTACACCCGATTACTCGGGGTGGTGTTACAAACCCATGAGTAGAACTCACTCTTGAAAATCGGCTTGTAAGGGGAGGGTGCCCAAAAACTTATAAACACATAGCTAAGCTTATACTTGTGAGGCACTAAGATCATAACATCCTCAAGCCACTACCGCTGATCTAAGCTGCTACCAATAATCTCTCCTGGAGCCGTTGTCGCCAATCTCGCCTCTCTCCACCTCTCTCTCCCTCTCTCTCTCTCTCTCTCTCTCTTTTAATATTTGTATATATTATTTTAATATAAAGAATTGAATAATAGAAGATATGATGTATGGTAAATTATAAAATTGTGTGTTAAAATAATAATTAGTCTTTTTTATATGTTAAAATGACACTTTTTTTTAGAACATCTTATACTGATGCTCTTAACAAATGCCCTAGAGGCTCCAATTAACCGAAACTTTATTATACAAGGAAAGGATTTTAACTTTGAAGGGGTTCAGTTATTTTCAATTCCCCCAATTTTAAGGCTATGCCAAACTGATTAGGCTGCATAATCCAAAATCAGAAAAATGACCGCTCTTGGGAGGGAGATCCACTCGAGCATATAAACGCTTTATTGAGGTCTAAAGATTAAAATGAAGAGAAGGGGAGAGAGAAACAAAAACATCATGGTTTGGTTCTGCAAAGTTCTCATATTTTGAGCTAGAAACTCTCAGGAGAGCCAATTCTAATAGAAATTTGGACTACAAATTTCTCATGTAAAGTAAATATTTACTTGTGAACCAGAAGAAGATATGTATACACTTGACTTCTGGATGTATACTTTAACTTGCTACAACTAAAACTAAAGGCACTGCCAAAAAAAAAAAAAAATTCAATACATTGCACAAGATCAAACTTTTTCCCTTAGTTCTGCTACGGGAACATAAATCACATTCAGTTGAAACAAATGACATCTATCTGAATTCTTAGCTTTGTCATTTTGAAGTCTTAGTAGTTTCTGCTTTATGGTCTCTAGTCTATCCTTGACTTCGCAAAGTCTTTCCATTTCCATCTCTGCCACTTGACATCCACCACCTCCAGCCATCACATTGATCCTCTTCCTCTCCTTAGTTCTTGCTTTTAAAAGCTTCTTCAAGCTCACATCATCGCTGAACTCCAATATATCCTGAATGCAACACATGAGATAACAACAGTGAGGTCAGCCAGATCTTGGTTAAAACCAACCTAGTTCCATCTGTACCTGATCTCAAGACATATATATGAATTATTAGTTCTGCTACAGGAACATAAATCACAGTCTGTTGAAACAAATGGGATTTATCTGAATTCTTAGCTTTGTCATTTTAAAGTCTTAGCAGTCTCCGCTTTATGCTTTATCTATCAGGATTTTTTTGAGAGGGAGAGAGATTTATTTGCATTAGCTTTCCTATTCCTGTGCCAGCACTACTATAATGAATACCTGAAGGGCAGGATATTAGATCTAATTGAGCCTCTATGAAATATTTAGCGGGAAGAGATAGCACTGATAGGTGACTTCATTATGAGTTAAACGACTCAATAGGGAAGGTCAGCTTATTATAGCTGGTTGGATGAATTGTACAAGTCTTGCACTTCGGTTAGTGACTGTTCAAAACTAGCTCCTAGGAAGAATAACTTATAACTATAGGAATTATTTTGAGCAGCTTTACTAGAGAGTATGCAATTTGCCAGAGAAGCAAAGGCAAAGTCGGTAAATCTAACATCCATCGTCAAGAGAGCTGCTTCTGATCTTCTTAAACGATAATAAATTTAAATCAATCTGAAAAACAAAAGTCAAAGAAAGAAATAAAGGATTTAGAGCCACAGGTACCTTGTCGCCATTTGAAGGTGACCCAAGTGAAGATCTTATATGCTGTTTTTTCTTTGAAGTTCCGGTTAATGACTTCAAGCGCTTTCTCTGCTTTTTAATGTTCTTTGGCATATGAACCATAATCTCAGCAGAAGTACCCTCTGATGCCTCAACATTGGTGGCGCTTTTCTCCACATTTTCTAATCTGGATTCCTTAAAACTATGAAGTTGTGTTCCAATCTCTCCCTGTTGCACAGAAGAATCAACCAATGTTGGGTTTTAATGAAAAATAAATATAATTAAGAGTTCAGATTAAAGTTTCAACTATCAAGGATTCATATGAAACAAAAAATGATTTCTTGACTCTATACAGCATACGCAACACTACAAAGATAAGAGCGCATAATTAAAAATTGATGGGAATCTACTGCTTCATCAGTTCCAAAGATATGCAGAAGTACTTGTACAAGAAAGAAGCTATTATAGCATCAAATGGTGAACAGGTGGGGAGATTTGTATGAGAAGATAAAAATTGGTGACAGTACAAGGTGCAGGGTGCTAAGCAGGTGACAGCTGACAACACAAGAAAGGAACAAGAACAAAACCAGTAAAAGAATAAGAGAATTGAACATACGCATTTCAGAAATAAATGGAGTACCACCTTACCTTTCTGGATTTAAGTGCTAAGTACCGGGCATTTTTGAACCATTTGCTAACCTGGAAAAAAGTTGATTAAATGTTATAACTTCAAGCTGGAAGATATAAATAGCTATAAGCTATTAACAGCATTTCCATCAACAATGCCTGCTATTCCCCAATTGTTACTAGCCTCACAGATCAGATACTACGAAGATCAATAGATGTCTGATAAATTGGCTACTTCTCCATCAAATGTACATTCACAATATTATAAAGTCAAATCTATCAAAGAAAAAAAAATTTGAACACATGCGATTGGGTGATAAATGTGTTGCTGTAGCCATTGATGGTATGCTGATAATGCATGATACCAAATCAAGAGGCAGTATAAAGCTTTTCTTACAAAAATGCTGGTAAAGAACCACTTACATTGCACATGGAATAGGGATTGTGATCTAATGATTCTAATATTGTGCATAAATTGTACCATTTGACCTGAAAACCTCTTTCCAACTCTTCATACTTTTGAAAACTCTTTATATATTTTTTTTCAGAAGTATGAAGAGTTGATAAGAGGTTTGCAGGTCAAATGGTACATTTTATACTTTGGAGAGCCATAACCCTTGCTTTCAGTAAAGCACATATTTGCTTGTGCACCGAATGTAGTGGTAGTTTTCCATTATTACTTTCCCACTTTTTTCTTTCCACAAATACAATCTGATAGCTTAAATAATTACCTTCTCAGGATCAAGGCCCAACTCTTTTGAAAGATCCTCCTTGACAGCTCTAGGTGGAAGCTCATTCTCAGTGAAGACTTGACGAAGCTTCTGATGTAGTACAGAAGAAGCAAAAGGACACAGTTAGCATAGTAATATCAGATTACAGTACAGAAGATTTTAAAAACAAGCTCCGTTTGGAAGCTTTGTATGAGAAAGAAAAGGGATAACTTCTACTACCTCTACTGCATTGCGAGGTATTCTAAAAAATGCCCTTCTAGTTGATGTTTCTAGAGGACGTTTCTTTTTCACCTCTCGGTTGTCAGAATTTGAACACTTTTTCTCACTTTCATACAGTGTCATAAGAGTACTGGCTGCATCAGATTCCTTTTCTCTCCGCTTTCTTTTAGCAGGACCCCAGTCTTCATCTTCACTCACTTGTTCATATGGAGGAGCATCCTTTCCAAACATTTCCTAATAGGGAATTTTTTTTTTAATTACATCTAATTACACAATGATAATCTCAACACTCCTCAAAAATTTCTGCTTCATCAATATATTGAAGTTTTATGCAAATTTTCCATGACTATTTTATCTACAATATCTAGAAATTAATGATTTATCACTAAAAATAATAATTTGAAAGGACAATTTATGCGTTAGGAATAAATCTAACAGGTATCTTTCTTAAGCCAATGAAAGTTGCCTTTGAATTTAAGCCTTCAATCACAGAAATGTATCCACAATTCATTATTACACCATCAAAATGCATTTGCATTCCCTATATCCATCCCAACAAATTTGGTGCCCCAAAAGTGAAAAGTTTCCCCATATTGCTTATTTATCTACCCTTTCTGATGGTAATGAATTGAATTACATGTACTTTTTTGACAACAAAAGGCCACATAACACAAGCAAGCCTACCCCCTAATACAATATTCCCGGATAACCAGCATGCTACTTTTGCATTCCACAGCAATCCATTCCAGGTAACATAGAATCAAGGCTAATGGCTTAGATGGCAGCTCAAGATCAGCCTTATGAAAACCTTATATTCCCTGGGGAGGTTCTGCCCCGTGGAAATGCTCTTTAATAGAACTTTAGCCTTAACCAGTAATGACCAAGAAACCACAAGTTTCTTGGTGGGCCGGGAATGCCTAACTTATCAATTTATCAGGTAAATTACCAGGAGCTCATGTAGCCCATATGCTGGATTAATTGTATTATGGGTCGGAGCAATGAACCAATTTGAAGTAGCTCATTTCATACCAAAAAAACCCATGTATGAACAAGGATTAATTTTACAACTGTCTTCAGAAACAAACCATGTGCCACCATGATCCTGCCCCCTCCTTTTCTTTTCCACCTTTTTGGTGGGTAAAGTATCACTATGGAGGATAGGGGACCACTACAGCTTCAACTTCAGGTTCTTTTTCTTTTATAAATATCTTCAATTATAGGCAAGCTATTTCAACGATAAAAGAAATTAAGAATTTTGAGATACTCACATCATATAACTTCTTATAGTCAACGGTTCTTCGCTGCCTAGGGCCACATATGATTTCACCCTCTGTGGATTCATCAGAATCTAAACTGGTATTAGCAAAATGGTTTTCACAGCCCATGCTCTCCTTTCCAGAAAAAACTTCACCATCTAAAGACCAGCTCAGGCTAGTAGAACTGCTGGTGTCATCTGATGCATTTTCATCAGCTTCTGCCCCACTGATCGTGCAACTGTTTTCCCTCCTCTCTGGATTATAATCATCATCGTCAGAATCATCTGAGGGCCATTCTTCTGCTGGATCTAGTAATGCATTCCCACCATCAGGGAAAGCAGCCTCTTCCTTGAATATATCCTATTCCATGTAAGAAAAACTTCATTAATTTACTGAAGCAGCAAAAAGAAAGATTCCACAAGATATTTCCAGCAATTAACCTGCCAAATACTGTTCATGGAGAAGTGGGTCCCAAGATGGGCATTCATTGCTTCTAGAATTTCCATCTTACACTCACAAAATTTGCAAAACCAACCTTGATCACCTGGAGGAACTGTAGGTTATCAATTACACTAGAAATCAGTTTCTTAAAGAAGCCTTCTGATCCATAAATTACTGAACATTCACAAAGCAGAAAAGAGTAGAACATACTATTGTCAGTATCCAATGGAGGATCAAGGCATTTTTGGTGGAAAGCACAGTTACATGTCCCATCACAAAGTATAATATCATTATCTGGGAAAGCTTCACGCAACTTGCACTTTGCACAGAATATCTAGATGTAACAAATAATAGAAACATTAAAATACAAGTCAAAACTAGATGAAAGCTTCATGTGTACAATCATGCAAATATTCTAAACAAAAAGCCTTGGAGGTGCCTCATAGGTTAGGTATCAGACCAGAGGCTGAGGTTCAAAACACGTCATGCTAACCACACTAGCATCTAAACTACCTAGTAAAACAATAGAACAAAGATACTATTAGTTGGGACTTATAGCCTGTTTCAAAATGCAAAATCTAATAAAGATTTGAGAAAACTACCGGATCAATTACTTCCAATCTGTTGTCCAAATCCACCAAAATGAGAGTCACCTTTACATTCAAAGTGATGTAGAGTTAACACTGCACCCAAGTGCACAGACACTAAATTTCTGACCCAGTCTTTGCTTCTCAGTTTAAGCAAACATGCTCATTCAAAAGTGGCTTGGCTTGAGATGAATTAAGAAATCCCAAACAGCCCCTTCCAGTACCCATCACTTTTTATTTTTTTATAAGACTTCTAGTATCCATCACTAAATAAAAATAATTTTAAAGGGCTTCTTATTTAAAAGAGAGAGATGATAATTTTGTTTTAAAAAGATTTGTATTGCTAATATTTAGCAGACTGTGGTGATGTGTGTTTACATGTTCATGGTATACAGATCCATCTGGAGCAATGACAGAATCTTCAATGCATCCTTCCGAACTAAGTGAATCCAGCTGGCGAATTGCATCACGTATTCCAAGTTTACACTTCAATATCTGCTTCTTGGCTCGTTGCAGTTCCTTTTCTGGCTTAATCTTTTCTCGACTAGAATAAATATTAAAAAACAAAAAATAAATAAACCACTGTTCTGTATATCACAAAATAGCTAAAATTATATAAGAAGGAACTTGTACAAATATCATACTTCACTTGTGATCTTTTTTTTCTTTTGGTTTGGGGGAGGGGGAGAATTGACACTTATAAAACCATTTCAAAATTTAGAGCAGGAATATAAATCAAATGAAAAAAAATAGTTTGCTCAGTCTAATATCATCACATTGAAGTGCGTCTAAAACATTGAGATCAAAACTAAGTGATTAATTATTAGAGATTCGTTTTACCTAATATTCTTAGGGGGTGTTGATTCAAACCCCTATTCACAATTAAGAGTTGAAGAATATAAGCACAAACATAAACTATCAATAGTATATCATATGCACGTCTTGTGCATATAACACCCTCGTGCATCTCACATGCACAGCAGAATTTTGAAATTTCTAGTCCTTACCATTCTTTCACTTCTCTCTCATACTATTTTATGGTAAAAATTCTAATAGTCGATAAAAACCCAGTTCTGGCTATGCGCCTGCTAATAATACAAAAATTTATGGATATCAAGCAATTTTAACCTTCAATCAATAATTGACAATGATTTTCTGTGCTATTTTAGTCAACTGTCAACTCCATTGCCTTCTGTGACCCCATACTATGTGATAGGCAGGCAATGACCAGATATGAGTTCTTAGTCCTCTGTCACAAAAAGAGGTTATTCTTTTTCATTTCATTTGCAAAGTTAAAATTTACCCTTCATAAATTTTTGTGCAATAATCATTTTGTTTTAAATTAGTGTTCTATATGCAGCCCATAAAAAATCAACTAGGAGCAGATTCATTATAGGAAGTCAGATTCTTTACAGATGGCAACAAGGGCTTTAGACTTAACAGGCATAATATAAAATGTGGGAGGATATAGAGAGATGGTTCTTTGATAGATCATGACACTGAAAGTTTGATGAGATTGTTGAAAGGTTTAAGTTTAACATTCAATTTTCAAGAATTACACCAGATAGTAACAATGTTCCAAAAAGAAATTATGATTATTTCATTCACAACATCAAATGTATACAAGCAGGCACATTTCATAGAGGCTCAAATCTCTTTGGGACATTTAGTAAAAAACCAGAACCTTGCCATTTTAAACTTGACTGTAGACTCAGTCTAATAGACTCATGGTTGGAATACTAAAAGCCATAACTAACAACTCCAACCCTTTGGACTAAACAATTAAGAGCAACGTTTTTGACGTGACAATCCTCTCAATCCTCCAAAAAAACACTCTCTGGAAAATAAATTTCTGAGATATCTTCAACATTTTTAGCTGGGTTAGTTTTACACTTTTACTCACCAGTAATCAGTTTTGTATATCTACTGTAACATACTTAATCTACAGCTTCAAAATTTAGCATGCTTGTTAAGAAGAATGAAAACTTATGATCCAACAGTACCTATTCCTCTACAAGGCATTCACTGTTGGAGAGGGATTGGACAGTGGGGAACACTGCATCTTTTCGTATTGACTCAAAGGCATTCTTCCTGGCTTTTGATGGGGGTCATATGGATTCATATTCCATCACTGAAAAATGAGGCAAGCATCATGGTTCTATTCAGGTTGGTAGATTGGGTTTGGATTGGATCATTGCATGCTTGGTAGAGTTATGCCGTTGGGATTTTAGCAAGCAACATGTTTTCAAACGGTTTCATGAGAATTATAAAATCTTGGGAGTTTTCTAGTAGGTCGAACAAGGGTGGTATTTTTGTGGAAATATCAGAGTATCATAATGGGGCAAGACGTGGTTGTTTGCGTGTCCCAGAAGGATTTAATAAGGGTGGCTAGGCTTTGCTTGAAGTGAATTTACGTGATATTTTCTTGGGAAAATCAGCTTCTAGGCCGGGGAAGGAGGTGGTTGCCGGTGGTGGTGGGTTTGAAAAATTCATTGGCAATCCAAGGAATCAAGTTTGGAAAGAATTTAATGGGAACGTGAAATCAAGAAGTGATTTATGTTTGGAGAAGCAATTTCCAAATCTTTTTGGCAATTTAAATCAGGAGAGATTTGGGGGATTTAATTTTTTTTTTAAATAAAATATTCCAACTCACTTCAAATTTGGCCGCCCCATGCATGTAACATCTGTTAAATGGACCAGGCCCCTTTTTTTATAAAAATTTCTGCACCTTTAGAAGGAGTAGGCCAATGTATGGTTAGTTGGGCCAATTTCGTCCAGCCCAAATATGCAAAGGCTGCCCAAGTCTTTAAACCATCTGGGCTCAGACCTACTGTTAATCAAGACCAACATGACCAAACGGGCCAAAACCCAACAGTGGGCCTGTTGTTTTTAAACACTTGGAGTAACACAGCCTTCTAAGCTCGTGGGAGATGGATGAATTATCAGGCTCCCATGAATCAGCCAAGAAGCCACCGATGGTGTCTCCGAGTTACAACAAGGTGCGTGGGGTATTTCCAAGGTCCGACAAGGGCCTCGATGTGGCTGTGGCTTGCGGCTCTCCTTCTGGGGACCCTCCAAGCAGCGGCGCCAAGATGGGGCGGGTAGTTCTTGCTGCTACAGCCATCAATAGTCCAATTGTGGGCTGTCCAATCACTGGGGCTGAGGTGAGTTTGCTGGTTTCGAGCTCCGATGGGCATTCCTACTTCACTGACCTTGATGCTTCTTCAAAAGTGGGTTCTTTGATGACAAATCGGTTTTTGAGTTCTCCAATATGCTTTGCCATCAACAATTGTTGGGACAAAACTAATTCTCTCCTTATTATGAGCTGGTTTTTGATTCAAATGAAGATGACACTCTAATGTTGAATTGGGACAATTCCATGGGGTCAGGTAAGGCTGAAGAAGATTAGAGTTCTTTGGATTTTGTACCTCTGGAAAAATGGGATCCTAGGGGGTCTGGATTTAATGACAGAGGAGGGTGAATTGGATGACACTTTTGTGGGGGATGACTTGGAACCTTCAGTTTGGGTGAGAAGGATGATTAAGGGCTTTAGTAAATTCGTGGGTTTTTCTATTGATTTTTGTGAGAGGCAGTGTATTGCTTTCTTTCAACAAATTGAGAAAGTGTGGGAAAGACAAGCTACTGCAGGTAGTCTTTGTCATACTGTTTCTTCAACTAAAAAAGGTATGAGGGAATTAAGGAACTTAGTTTCTACTGTTAATTATGCTAGGCAATCTAGTAGACGAACCAGAGGGAATGCGTATTCCATTGGGATGGGCTCAGATCGCTGTCCATGAACTTGAAACTCTTATCTTGGAATGTGAGAAAATTAAACAATCCTCATAAAAGGGATACTGTGAAGAATTTACTCAAGAAGTGGAAGTGTGACGTCGTATGTTTTCAAGAAACCAAATTAGACTGTACTATAATTCTTCTGTTGAGAAAAGTCTTTGGGGTAGCCCTTTTGTAGATTGGCTGATTGGGTAGCTTTGGATATTCACACAGTAGGGGGAGTTCTTTTGACTTGGGATAAAAGGGTGTATAAGAAAATTGACTGCGTGGTTGGTAGTTTTTCTGTTTCTATCTTGTTGAAGGGTGTGGCAGATGGGTTTGTTTGGATTTGTATGGGCATGCATGGTCTGACTGTTGCTGGTCTTAGGGATGCTTTGTGGGCAAAACTTGATAGTGTGAGAGCGAGGTGGAGTTCGTCTTGGTGTCTTTGGTGATTTCAACATCATTAGATATCCAGTAGAGCGACTTGGTTGTATTTCTTTTAGTCCAACCATGTTCAAATTCTTGGACTTTATTGCAAGGAATTTTTTGGTCAATCTACCTTTGGTGGGGGGCAAGTTTATGTGGTTTCGAGACTCTGAGAATCCTTCTATGTCTAGAATTGATAGAGTTTTGGTGTCAACTAACTGGGATGATCACTTCTTGGATGTGACCCAAAGGCCTCTCCCTCGTGTGGTATCGGATCAATGTCCTCTTCTTGTGGAGGTAGGTGGTATGTCGAGGGGGAAGCATTCCTTTAAATTTGAAAAAATGTGGCTTAAAGTTAAGGGTTTTTTGGATCGAGTTCAGGATTGGTGGAATGGATATCATTTTGTGGGGGCCTCCTAGTTATGTTCTAACCTGTAAATTCAAGGCTCTTGAAGGAGACTTAAAGCATTGGAATAAACTTGTTTTTGGGGACGTGTCTTTTAGAAAAAAATGTTTGTTGTCAGAGCTTCTGGTTCTAGATTCGAGAGAAGGGATGCAAGTTTTGTCTCCGGCAAATAGAACAAGATGAACTGAGGTCAAGGCCACTATCACGTATTTAGCCTCCTTGGAGGAGATTTCTTGGAGGCAAAAATCAAAGGCTCTGTTTCTAAAAGAGGAGAATAATAATACTGGGTTTTTTCATAGGCTTGCTAATTCCTATAGACGTGCTAATACTATGAAGGTGTGGAGGTTGAGGGCATTATGCATGAGGCTGAATCAGATATTCAAGATCAAGTGGTGGGTTTTTATAGAATTTATATCAAGAGTTTGAATCTTGGAGGCTCACTATTGATGGGTTAGAGTTTGCTAGTCTGGATGATTCCAATCGACTTTCACTAGAAAGGGAGTTTGAAAATGAGGAGATCATTGCAGCTCTTTGGGAGGCTGAGGGTGATAAGGCTCCTGGTCCTAATGGCTTTACCATGGCTTTCTTTCAAAAGTGTTGGTGAATGCTTGAGAGGGATGTTATGGCTTTCTTTGCGGACTTTCATAGACCATCTTCGAGAAATCTCTCAATGCCACCTTCTATGTTTGATACCCAAGAAGATCAATGCGGTTAATATTAAACACTTTCGTCCTATTAGCCTTGTGGGCAGTTTTTACAAACTTTTGTCAAAGGTGTTGGCTCATAGGCTACGATGTGTGTTGGATAAACTTATATCCAACTCCCAAAATTCCTTTGTTGGGGAAAGACAGATTCTTGACTCTGTTCTCATTGCAAACAAATACTTGGATAGTAGATTGAAGAGTGGTATTCCGTGTGTGGTTGTCAAGTTGGATATTGAGAAGGCTTATGATAATGTGAATTGTGGTGCTTTGTTTTACCTTACGGAGAAGATGGGTTTTGGAGAGAAGTGGAGGTGATGGATGAAGGCTTGTATTTCTACAGTACATTTTTCAATGCTTATTAATGGGACTCCAGCTGGTTTTTTTTGGTAGTCCTCATGGTCTTCATCAAGGGGACCCTTTATCTCCACTCCTTTTCCTATTGGTGATGGAGTTGTTGATAAGATATTGAAGAGCTAGTTTCCAAGCAAGGCCCAATGCGCAAGGAGGTTTGCATATTTCTCATCTTCTATTTGTTGATGATATTATTCTTTTTTGTGATGCATCCAGGGAACAATTATTATATATTCGGATGGTGTTGATTGTCTTTGAAGCTATCACAAGCTTGAAAGTAAACGTTGGTAAGAGTGAGATTGTGCCAGTTGGTGAGGTTGGGAATTTGGATGCTCTGGCTTGTACTTTATGTTGTAAGGTTGGTTGTTTGCCCATGACTTATTTAGGTATGACTCTTGAGGCTCATTATAAGGATTCTTCGATTTGGAACCCTATTATAGAAAGAATGTAGAAAACTCTCAAGTTGGAAGCAGTTATATTTGTCAAAAGGGTGTAGGCTTACTTTATTGAAGAGGACTCTATTGAGACTTCCCACTTATTATCTTTATTTATTTACTATTCCACAACATGTGGCGAATAGATTACAGAGGATTCAAAGGAATTTCCTTTGTGGGAGATCTGCTAAAGTTTTTAAATATCTGCTTGTTACTTTGGGAAAAGGTTGTTTGGCTAATGAAGATTGGTGGTTTAGGAATCCGGAGGATTGGGCTATTTAACCAAGCTTTGATTGGGAAATGGCTATGGCGTTTTGGGAATGAAATCACCTATTTATGGCGTCAGGTTATAGCCACCAAATATGTGGAGGCTAGTGGAGGTTGGTGCACGAGAGTTGTTAAAGGGACTCATGGTTGTGGGATGTGGAAGAACATTAGGAAAGACGCAAAGAGTTTCTTTGGTCATGTGGTGTATACTGCAGGAGAGGGTATTCTCGCATTCAGTTCTAGTATAACCCTTGGAGCGGTCCTATTTCTTTGAAAGATTTGTATCTAGATTTGTTTGCATGTGTTGTGGCTCAAGAAGCTCGGATTTCTAACCTGGTTTTACTACGCCAGATGGGGGAGGTGGGAGCCAGAATTTACTTTTCCTTCTTGACTTTCAAGACTAGGAGTTGGAGAGATTTTACTCCTTCAAGCATATCTCCTCCAAATTACCAAGGGAGGAGGGTGATAATAATCTTGGTTTGGCAATTGACTTGTAGTGATGTTTTTTACGTGCACTCTTTTTATAACTCATTATTGGAAGCTCCTTCTATTTCTTTCCCTTGGCAGAGCATTTGGTGTGTTAAGGTACCTAAAAGGGTGTCTTTCTTTTTATGAACAACTACTAGGGGTGGGATTCTTACAATCGATAACCTAGTCAAGAAGAACTTGCCTCTTGTTAATTTTTCATGGAGGAATTGGTTGGGGACTTCTTCTTCAAAGGTTTGGAAGATGGTGTACCAACGTGTCATATGTTGTTAATATGGAAAGAATGTAATGCCCGAACATTTGAGGACATTGACAGACCTGTTGATTTGTTGAAGTCTTTGCTAGCAAGGACTTTGTTTGAGTGATCTCGTATTTGGGGTTTTACGCATTGTATTACCACGTCATATTTGGGGTTTTACGCATTGTATTCCCTTTGATTTGTTTGTATTCATCTCAAGTATAGTGAGTTTACTATCGTAAACACATTTGTACTTTTCTTATTAATAAAACTTTTATTACCTATCAAAAAGGAAAAAAAAAAAATATATATATATATATATATTGTAGCCTGGCTACAACCATGTTTGTTGCCAAATTTATCCTTGATTTTCATGGGACATTAAGGATGAATGAGAACGACGAAGTTTTCTTCTTAATGGAAAGATATGTGAGATAAGGTTTTCATACCTCTGACCTTTCCAACCTTCCCCAGAGTAAGCATCAATAAGGTTCTGCTCCAGCTTCATTTTAATCAACAAGTACCTTGTTCTCCTCTTCAAACGAGAAGCTTCATCCAGCTCCACAGTATCCTTTTGCCTTCTCTTCTTCCTCTTCTTAAGATTAGTAATTTTGAGCTCCCCATCAGCATTTTTTCCATTTCCACCTTGAAGCTTCAATGAAGACTGCTTCTTGGAAGACTTTGTATCAAGGGCTTTATGCAGAATTTTTTTACTGACAAATTTTCTACTTATGGAATCATTCTTGGGCCCCCTGCTTACATACTCAGTAACTGTCCTCTTTGAAAGATTTGAACCAACTGTGTTTACATGAGATTTTGATTTTGGTTTGTGTTTCTTGCCATCGGATATTTTGCTACCCTTTTTTAACTTGAATGATGCAATCAGCTTAGACCCAGATTCTGTCTTGGAATAACAAGATTTGCTAGGTTCTTGGAAGGTTAATTTCTTTGCAGTACCATGCATATCGAGCTTTGATGTATGAGCACTGAAAATTTTGGCAAACACAGATAAGTAATGATTTCAAAAATACCCATCATATGATATAGTTTAGATAGGAATCTACCACATAAACAAGGACATAGTTAGTGTATAGAGAAGAAACTCAAGAACAACAGATAAGTATTTCACAGTTTATGCCTCTATAACGAATTGCAAGTATTATGAACATGACCTAAATCTTTCAAAAGTAATCAGCTGTATGTTAAAAATATTTGAAGCATTAAGAAGTTCAATTGAATAAAATGCATCTTCATACAGAAAATAAATTCAAGTGCATGGTCACGTTTCCAAAAGTACTCCTCATGCCATTTTCAAAAAATAAAAAAAAATGAAAACTTATATCAAGATTCGAGATTCCATCTAGCAGTTCCATTGAAGTCCAAAGATATTAAAGCTCAGAATCACTTACACATCTACTATGGAAATCCACAATGGGATGTTGATGCCCAAGATAGATGTACTAATCTTAAATACATAAAAATTGCACTGAACCAGATAAAGCACATCACATCATGAGATATTGTTCTTAACCAAGGTAGAACAGAGTCTAAAGGTCGTATAAGCCTTGAACAAATTTTATTAAAAAAATTTAAAAAAAAAAAAAAAAAATGTTAATTGATCCTACAGATTGTAGAAGGCCCTATTTTGTAGAGGACCTCAAATGCCAGTCCAAAGTCTTGCATGAATCATCAATTTGAACTGCCATCTATATATAACACGTAAAAAGGTACAGTACAATATTAAGATAATTCTTTTGGTTAACATTATTATATATGAAAACTAAGTTCCAAAGACCTAATCAAACAGTATTTGGAGAAGAAAATGTTTTCCTCGTTATTACAAAAAGAGCAATAATAATAATAGAAGCAAAAAGGGAGGGGAGGACTCCAAGATCCCAACTGATAATTGGAAAAATAAATAAATCAAAATCGTAATTGTGGAAAGATACAGATTATGTACATCAACACAAACTGATTATCCACTAAAATTTAAATTCAACACCTACCCAGATTTCAAACTAGTAATTGTTTTAGAAAGAGAAGAAAAAAAAACACATGGTGATTTCAATTGAGGGAAGGGTAAAGAAATTGATGATAAGCTGCCGCCATTGCCAAAATCCATAGAAAGAGAAAGAGAAAGAGGAATGCATGATCAACAAAGGAAGGGACAATTCAAGAATATAAGTATAGTCTGTCTATATAGCCAATGTCCCAAGAGAACCAAACCAAGAAGACCCTTGAATCTAATCTAATCTAAAAAAACAAAACCCACCTCACATGAACAATAACATCAAGAATGGATAAAGAAAACATAGAAACAAAGTAAAAGGTCTATTTTATAAAATAATAAATAAAAAACTAACCTGAAAGAAGAATAGGGTTGTTGAAAGAGATCTACAACTTGAAGAGCTATAAAGCTAACATTCATTCAAATATATACATATATATATATATATATATATATATATTGGTAGAGAGAAAGGTTATGAAATTGAATAAGAATATATTTATAATTATAAATATTGAATGGGTAATTTTGATTTTGGGGGTGTGAATGAAGAAGGTGGTTGTCTAAAGACGACGCTGGTTTTGTAGGTCTTCCCAAAGCGTCGTCGCACCAACGGTCAGGTAAAGGTCTCTCCTTTTGTGCCTCTTTTTTTGTCTCTCTCGCTCTTTGGGATTCACTCACAGTAACTCTTTCCTTTTCTTTTCTTTTTTTTTTCTTTTTTATGTGTTATTGTTGTTGTTGTGAACTAGTTACCTTTAATTACTATTTCTAACTCCACTCATCACCACTGTATTTAAAAATTCATTTATAGCTGCCAATTGCTAATCAACACTCCATGTTCAAATCCCCTCTTTCAGTTATCAAATTTTCTTTAAAAACAGAACAACAAACAACTAGACCTAACAAACAAGTTGGCTTGGATCAGACTGGCTTCCATTTATGTCATATAATAAACGAGTTGCAAGCAAGTTGAGTTAATGGGTAAAAGAGAAATAATAATAATGCAAAAAATATTCACTCTGTCTCTTTTCCTTTTCAAAACGTATAACAAAATACTCAAAAATAAAATTTAAATAATGCATAAATTCTTAAATTTACATCATTCAAAGTTCACTAATACCATCATCACCAAAAATAAATAAATAAATAAATAAATGTTATGAAACATGTTAAGTTATCAACCTCCTCAAATGCATTCATTCCCATCACATGTAAAATAAGAATGAAGTTAAATTACATAAAAATATAACTAAAATTAGGTAAAGAAGAATACATAAATATTTAACATGAATTGTACCTCGATCTACTCAACATTGATAGTAGATCTAACACTGGAAATATTCATACTTGAGAATTGTACCTCAAGTTGGCAAGTGATTCCGTCAGTATTTTCATCTATAATACCAAATTTTAATAAATCTTTAAGTTTACAATAAAAGCAAGTCAATAAAGAATTAAATTTTTATAACTATGACTATTCTATGAATGAATTAAATTACCTTCAAATACGTATAATCAACTTTTTTTTAATGCTACTTTAAAAGTACAGGTCAAGTTAGGTCGACTTGTTTTTGCTTTAGGTCCAAAAATCCCAAGTTTGGTCGAGTATATTCCTTTGGGTCAAGCTAGTGGTCCAAAGTTTTCCAAGCCTTAAAAAAACTACAATGACTTGTTCAAATTTTATACTACTAACTTTTAAGCTACTACGATTCATGAGTCATGAATTGAAGGCTTTATTGCCCTATTGAGTTCATAGTCTAGTTATAATTTTTAAGAGAGAGGTTTTCTCTTTATCCTAATTTTTCAATTTTGCCGTTTTAAACCCCAAGTTTTATAAACCTAACAAAAACAAAGAGAATTTATTAACCCAACCTAAACCAACTTATAGTAGCTTTAAAACCAACTTAACCCAAACCGCTCCTAGTATAGAGTCAACTTAATATGGTTTGAGACTACGAGCCTTATGGTAACAACTTTATTAACTTTTATATTATAAACTATGAGGCAATTAAATAAAAGGTTCAAAGTGTATACTATACTTCGAATTAAGTTCTAGGTCTTTAATTTTAGTAACTAAAATCTCAAACTTATGTCCTCAAAATAATAAAGTCTCAAACTTATGAAACAATTTCAATTTGAAGCACTTCTTCATCTCCATTATTCATACATGTTTATTTATGCAGTAATGGAGTAAAGATAAAAAGGGGTAAATTGTTGATAAACCTACTTGCTTCACCTAAAGCTTGTTCATAAAGCAATTTTGGTAGCCATTAAATAGGGAGGACAAAGATAAATCTTATTTTAGAGAGAGAGAAAGCTTTGCTTTGAGTGAGAAAATGATTGCCAAAAACTCAAAATTTATTACCTAAATGAAATACACAGTTTTATAAACAATTATTCTTTTTCTATGCTCTGTTACAATGTTTTATCAATAATTTTTCTTTTTCTATTGTTTATTATTGCCTAGAAGAATGTGATGAATAATAAAAAATCTCTTAAAGATTTGACCTTATGTAAAATTCTATCTATTTGAATTTTGAAAAATTCTTTCTACAAAACAATTTTAACAATTATTATCTATAAACAATTTTAAGCTATACATGCAATTAGAAAAGCATCTAGTCCTTTTATATAATAAATAATTGTTATAGTACATATTTGAACATTATTATAATTATTTTTCATTATTATCGTTTTGTTGTATTATATCTTCTAACTCATTTTTTGTTTGTTATTCATTTTTTATATTTTCATTTTGTTAGATTTTTATATTGATAATAACAAATTTATCATGGATTCCTAATTGAGATTCAAATAATTTTTCTATTCTTCTTTTTCTTACTTATTCATATTGACATTTTCTAGTAGATATTTATAACAAAAAAATATTTGCAAATAAAAGAAACACTATCTCAATATAAAGTTATGATTTGACAAGAATAAAATACTTTTTATAGTGTAGCATTAGTTTAATGTATCAAAGGTATTATTGCAACTTCATTCAACAACAGAATCTTCTAATATCCTCAGCCTACCCAAGGAAAGACAAGTTCAATACATAACTTGATGAATTAATACTAACCAAATCTAGATTAGTTTCATATAGAGAATCAAATATCATGATTCTCTCATAAACTTTAACAAGAATATACGAGAATTTATTACTTTAAAAAAATGAGTTTTGTTTTAAGAACAAAAGTGTACAATTAAAATAGACCCCTACCTCTAATTGGTACCTCTTTTGGAACTTACAATTGTGACCCCATAGATTGCTCCAAACGCCTTGGACTCTTCTATCATGAATTTCTCTCATGAACTATGTCAGTAACTTCAAGAACCTCTTAAAGATTTGATCTTCAAAGCAAACCTTGGGACGACTTTGTTACTTCAGCCTTGATCTACACTACGGCAATAGCAACACCATTGAATATTTTTTCTATTTGCTTATGAATTTACAAGCTGGATAGGGGGAGGTTAGGATTTTTCTCGCTAAATACCTTAGGATGTTTTCCCTTTGTAGGATGTCTGCACTCACAACACCTACTTAGTTAAAACACGTTAGATTCCAAATTCCTTGATTTTTGATCGATAGGGACTCTATCAAGAGTCAATTAAAGGCTTAACTTGATTGATCAAAGGTCGTTCAAGTAGTATGTCGAGCTCACAGACACTTGCTTTTGCTTGATATGATGTTGGGTGTTCATGTCTGAACAATTATATAAAGATAAGGGTCTATTGCATAAGCAATTTAGAATTGAGTAAATTAGTTGTACATCCATTTCTTATGTAGGAAGTGATATCTTGTATACAATTTGCACATAATGCCATTTCTTACAAAGGATGTGTAGTATGTAACTGTTATACAAAATAGTTAAAAGGTCTTTTATAGCAAAAAATGGTTTTTTTTTTGTTTGGGGGGGGGGGGGGGGGGGGGTGTGGGGCTGTTCTCACGTGAATAAAACTTGTATTATATTTAATGAACAATTTAGCTAGGCTTTGCCTCCAACCACGGTGGAAAGAACAATGGCCATTTCCGGTAACTCAAGGCTCTTTTCATTCACACAAATAAAATGTATTATTTTCTTTATAATTTATGGGTAATTCTACCGTATCCCCCTTTTTCTTGGGGTATAATATCCACTAATAGGCAAGCTACTATATCAGATTACCAAAACATCACATTTAACGTTACTATCCTCACATGTACAATACCAACATCACATTTGACTGTACTTTTGTCACAGTCGGTGGTTCCCTTAGTTTTTTCTCACATTTGATGGTTTAGTTGTCACATTAGGTAGTACCAACTGTGAGAGATCGAGAAAATTGGGTGCTCTCAAAAAAGAGATTGGGGTGCTTTTAAGGGCACCTCTCTTTTTGGGAAGTGGTGTAGAGTTGCCACTTATTTTTTATACAAAAAAAAAAGAAAAAAGAAATACAAATTACATGATCAAAATATTTCGAATGTCATTGATTGAATAAAGACAAGTACAATTTTGGTAAATTAAACCTTACAAGGCTTTGGGTCCTAGTTACAATCTATGCAAAAGAATACAAGGCTTTTTGGTCCTAGTTACAATCTACCAAAATTAAAGCAAGACAAAACACTAATCTACCTATTCAAAAATCCTAAACTCGGGGGCTAAGTTACGGAATGGGAAGGTATTAGGCACCCATTCCACCTAGACAGAGTCTAGTCCTCTAGACTCTAATGACCAATATACCCTCTTTTGCATGATGTAAATGAGATGTTGAACATACGTGATAGACACTTGACTAAAATTAATTCAAATAAATTTACCTTATGGATGTGTCCTCTTTTTTTAAGAAAATTCAAATTTGTTTTGTGCATAAAAGAAAATTTGATTTGTAAATAAAAATTAGATCTTTTTTATGTAAAAGAAAGAATAAGATTTTTGTTAAAGAGAAATGGATATGTTTTTGTGTAATATTAAACAAGGGTTATTTTATCAAGAAAAATTAGATTTTTTTTTTATGAATATAAAAAAATTTTAAAAATTAAAAAAAAAAAGAAAAAAAAAAGCTTTTTGAAAGAGGATCCACATTTATATGATGAATTTATTACACATGCACCACTTTCATAAAAAACCTACAACCTAATTTTCAGTCCTTTCATTAAATTTCAAAATCTGAAGTTTTGTGTCAAAGAAAACCTTTTCTAAAAAAATTAGATCTGTATTTAATGAAAATACAGATCAGTTTTGGAGTTTAAAAAAAAAAATCAAATCTGTATTTAATGAAAGTACAAATCAGTTTTATGTTTAAAAAAAAAATCAAATCTATATTTAATGAAAATACAAATCAGTTTTGAATTTAGAAAAAATTAGATTTGAAAAATACAAATCAATATTGGATTTAGAAAAATCAAATTTGAAAAATATAGATTAGTTTTTGATTAAAAAAAATCGGATTTGAAAGATCAGATCAGTTTTTGGTTTAAAAAATCATATCTGAAAGATCAGATTAGTTTTTGGCTTAGAAAAATCATATCTGAAAGATCAAATCAGTTTTTTTTTTTTAAAGAAATCTTTGATAGACATTAGTAGACTTTGAAATTTAAGAAAGAGAACCACAATAAACGACCATCTAAGAACATGTTAAAGAAAAATTCAAGCAGAACATGCCTTAGGAAAGCATAGATTGGTACTTTGCCCGAATGCCCCCAATCTATGCTTTCCTAAGGCATTCAGGCAAAGTATCAGATTTCCACGATGAAAATCCGACAACATGTCACCTTCTTTTTGAGGCGGAAACTAGGCATCACTTTGCCTTGAGTGACATGGACTGTGACGATCACACCGGAAGGCGCAAGTAGTTATATATATACATATATCATGGATAATGCAAGCATACAAAGTTGGAAAGTAAATGCCTACATCCCTAGAGCATGGCCTAAAATATAGGTGCAGGAAAGTAAACAAGGGTCGCCATACTCTAAAGATGAGGACGAATGGTACACGACATGATATACCTAATACAACTCATCTAAAAGAGAGAGGAGGAAGGAAGGAAGGGGGTTTTAAAAAGTACATAACCAAATGGGAGAGGCTAGACCCCTTAAACCTATTGAACATTGCCACTTGGCTTATAACTACATGCTTGCATCTTCGCCCTTTTTGCTTGCGCCTGGAAGACCATACCCTAGCTCTATGCATCCTCGCTCCATCTGTGTATATGCAAAGACAAAGACAAGAACCAACAGACAAGCAATGGAAGGAAAAGATGCAAAGAGCATATGAAATAGGCATAAAGCAGATAAGCATGATATACATGGCAAGCAAAGAAACAAGAAAGAAAGCAAACAAGCGAAAAGGCAAACAAGCAAGAAAGCAAACAAAAGGTGGTGTCCACGAGGGACAAATGTAGGTTTGGATCGAATGTCCATAACTTCATTGTGTTGAAACATGGACGACACACTAGTAGCAAGATTCATGCATGAACATGTAAGCAAGCGTGTAAAGATGCATAAAAAGCCAACGGGTGGCACAAACAAGCATAGTAAGCATAACATCGCATGGAGCAGAAAAAGGAAGGATACGCACAAAGCAACTCGGAATTTGGAGATACTTCCCAAATGGTTACATCCAAACAAAGCCTCATGGGTGTCAGATGTAACCACACAACCACAAACCCATTAAGGGCATTAAGTATGGCAAAGCCTAGAACTAGAGAGGCTAACATGGGAGATAAAGCATAGAAGTAAGCAAACATAGACATGCAAATAAGGATGATTCAAACCCTTTGATATGGGCCAAGGTGTACGAATGATGATCAAGACCATAAAGGGGTCAAGATCTAAATCCTACCAAATGGCCAAAACACAAGAAAGAGAGACAAAGCAACAAAAGGGCTACAATAGCACATGGCATGACAAACAAGGTCTAGGCCTAGGCACACAAACATGGCATGGAGCGCACAAGCACATGGAAGATATAATAAAGCATGTAAAGAACATTAATCCAATCATGGAAACACACTGATCTACACATATAAGCATGGAAATATGCATGTAGGCATGTGAATGTACATCTAAGCATGTGGATGTAAGCATAAAAGCATGGAAGAACACAAATCCAAGCATACAAACATGTGAAGGCATAGACATAGGCATAAGAGCATAGAACATGCATACAAACATGTAGATCTAAGCAAGGCATAGCTAGAGAAATAATATCATGTATGTGAGCATGTAGACCCAAACATCAACACATGGGAACGAAAAGATCTAAGCATCTAAAGCACGACATAAAGCATAAAACATGTAGAAGAGGCAACTAACACATGAACAAACATGGAAGCATATGGAAACAAGCCTAAAACATGCTAGAAGCAAGGTAAAGCAAGAAACATGCTAGATAAAGCAATAAATCATGTTATTAAGGCAAGAAAAAGCAAGATAAAAGGTAGATGAAGCTTTAAAGAAAAAAGGGGTATGGATAGTAGCTAAAAAGCTACATCCATACCCCTTAAATCTCAAATCCAAGGTATGGAATCAAGGAGAGGAAGATGGAGGGTATGAAGACTATCTTGTATTTTTGGTGAATAGAAGAATCAAGAGACTTTGATGTGTTTTTGTTTTTTGTTTTGTTTTTTTTTTTTTTTGGTTGTGTGTTTGGAAGAGAGGAGAACAGCTCAGAAATCGTCTAGGCATAGAGCAGGCCCCAGGAAGTCTCCTTTTTTTTTTTTGGTCTAAAGGGTGCTTGGGGCGATTTATAGCCCCAACACGATTTACGAGGCGGTGGCCCTTCATGGGCCGCCCCTTCAAAAGTTCTTGGATTGGGTTGATCTTGACACCCCTAGAAAGATCTTGACTTCCTGTTTTTGAAAAGTTATGGAACTTGAAAATCCAACGGCCAAATCAAAAGTTACGGCTCTCGGAAATCAATGGTGCATCGATCGATGCGTTACCCCAATTTTCTTAATATCTCAGCTGTTCTGACTCCGATTTTGACCCATAAATAGTTGTTGGAATGAGGATTTGGTAATCTTTGCAATTGCATTAATTTCAACCCGTTCTGATGGCTTGATCAAAATTAGGTTTCTAGGGCCCATTGGGAGTAAACTTTGGGTCAACTTGGTCAAACTTGGTCAAGGTTGCCAAAAACCTCCGAGAAGCTCGGATTTGATGTAAAACTATGAAAAATGTTATTTTGTGAGAGTTTTGACCTCGTTTGACCTTCGGTCAACCTTAGGTTGACCAGGGACATTTTGGTCATTTTAGCTGAAAAAGGCATTTTGGGTGCTCCAACGTTCGAACAGGTTACGCCACATTATTTTGGATGTCCACATGGCCCCATGGAGAGAAAATAACATTTTTGGATTTTTCGGGGCCCAGCACACAAATCAAAGGCGGACAAAATACAGTATCAACAATTGCCCCTTCTTTATCTAACATCTCGAGTGCAATGAGAGGTGTCAGATAAAGAACGTGATTTTGAATTTTGTTGCCACCTAAATTGCATGCGGAGACTATTCACAAATTGAGACTGGACTTTATCTAATTGGATTACTCTGCTACAATTGCTTCTGAAATATTTTCCAGACATGTCTCTGAAATTTGGGTGAGGAAAAGCCCCCCCCCCCCCTTTTTTTTTGGAGGTTTGACCTGGTTAATCAGTCAATGCTGACTGGCGGCCCTTCAAGGTGCACTGGGC
Organism: Quercus agrifolia; assembly: GCA_029955455.1. Taxonomy (NCBI): domain Eukaryota; kingdom Viridiplantae; phylum Streptophyta; class Magnoliopsida; order Fagales; family Fagaceae; genus Quercus; species Quercus agrifolia. The sequence continues at coordinate 51,222,076 of JARQAD010000001.1, forward strand.
TAACTCGACGGCCCAAGAAGGTGTGCCAGGCAACTAGGCCACCCAAAGGCCTATAAAAACTTCTTTGGGGCTCATTTTGACCTCATTTTACCATTTCCTTTGACTTCCCACTTCTGAAAATTCTCTGGAGCAACTGCGAACTTAGTGGGTCTGGCTTTTCAGCTTCAATCTGCTGCTTCAGTCTTTTTTGCACTTGAGGTTAGTGTCTATCTTTATTTTTCTTTTATTTTTTCTGCAACAGGTTAGTAGCAATACTACTAGGGATGCATGCTAGCTCAAGAAGGTGCGTCGGGCAGCTAGGCAGTCCAAAGGCCTATAAAAACCTCTTTTAGGCTCATTTTGACCTCATTTTACCCTTTCCTTTGACTTCCCACTTCTGAAAAATTCTCTGGAGCGATTGCAAATTTAGCGGGTTTGGCTTTTCAGCTTTAGTCTACTATTTTAGTATTTTCTCACTTAAGGTCAGTGTCTATCTTTCTTCTTCTCTTCTTTTTTCTGCAACATGTTAGTAGCAATACTACTAGGGATGCTAGTGCTTATTTTATTTTTGGAATTTTCATAAGCATATATTTTTTCCATGATTTATGCCATGCTATTTTAAAGGAATGCATATTTATATATATATATATATATATATATATATATATATATATATATATATATATATTTATATTGTGTTATATGGGTGTGCAAATATGTGGGAATTTAAATGCTGAAAATAAAATGCGGGATATAGGTAAAGGAACTTACCTAGTAGTCGGGAATAGTGGAAATGGTGAGACGTACAGCACGACTGCTAATTAGCCTCGAAATTTGGGGGGATTCGGGTAGAGAAAGAGGATATCTGAATAGTAGTCCCAGGTAGTAGAAACTTGAGAGATCTTCGGAATTTAGTATCAAAATAGTAGCAAGACGTACAGCACGGCCGCTAGTTAGCCTCGAAATTTGGAATGTGAGCCTAAGGCACGGCTGCTAGTTTACCCACTATAAATCAGGAACTTAGAAATTTGAGTAACTTGGTAGCTGTGTGATGGCGAGGCGTACGGTGCGGCTCCTTTTTAACCTCAAGATGGGATGTAAGCCTAGGGCGCGGCTGCTAGTTTACCCACTGTAGATCAGGAAATTGAATTTTTGAGTGACTTGGTAGCCATGTGATGGCGATGTGTATGGCACAGCTGCTATTTAACCTCAAAATGGAATGTGAGCCCAAGGCACGGCCGCTAGTTTACCCACTGTAGATCAAGAACTTGAACTTTTGAGTAACTTTGTAGTTGTGTGATGGTGAGGCGTATGGCACAACCGCTATTTAACCTCAAAATGGAATGTGAGCTTAGGGCATGGCCACTAGTTTACCCACTATAGATTAGGAACTTGAACTTTTGAGTGACTCGGTAGCTGTGTGATGGCAAGGCATACGACGTGGCCGCTATTTAACCTCAAGATGGAATGTGAGCCTAGGGCGCAATCGCTAATTTACCTACTATAGATCAGGAACTTGAACTTTTAAGTGACTTGGTACTTGTGTGATGGCGAGGCGTACGGCGTGACTGCTATTTAACCTCAAGATGGAATGTGAGCCTAGGGTGCAACCGCTAGTTTACCCACTATAGAATGTGAGCCTAGGGCGCTAGTTTACCCAGTGTCGAATGTGAGCCCAGGGCGTGGCCGCTAGGTTACCCACTGTGGATTAGGAACTTGAACTTTTGAGTAACTTGGTAGCTGTGTGATGGCGAGGCATACGGTGCGAACACTACTTGACCTCAAGATGGAATGTGAGCCTAGGGTGTAGCCGCTAATTTACCCACTGTAGATAAGGAACTTGAACTTTTGAGTAACTTGGTAGCTATGTGATGGTGAGGCGTACGGCGCGGTCACTATTTAACCTCAAGGTGGAATGTGAGCTTAAGGCACGACCGCTAGTTTACCCACTATAGATCAGGAACTTGAACTTTTGAGTGACTTGGTAGCTGTGTGATGGCGAGGTGTACGACGCGGCCATCATTTAACCTCAAGATGGAATGTGAGCCTAGGGTGCAGCCGCTAGTTTACCTACTGTAGAATGAATCCACACATGTTTAGGACATGGTGTTAGTTGATTTGTATTGCCATTTGTTTCATGGGCTTTCCACTTATGTTTGAATTTCTTGCTATTTTGTAGATAATGTCTCGGAGGGCAAGTTCCAGAGGAGACTGAGGGAAGGCCCTTATTTACGCTACGTCCCATGGGAATGCTTCTTATGATGATAAGACTGCTTCGACTGGTGAGTAGGCAGCTCGAGTTCTGTAAAGCAATTTTGACTACAGAGGTGATGACACCAGGCTCACTGGCGGGATCCCTATGGAGACCCGATCTAAGAGGTGGCGTTCAATCAAGACACTTAGTGTCTCCTCTGAGTCTCGCACTATTTCTAGTAGGGCTTCCTCATGGCGCAGACTGGCTACAAGGAGAGATGCCTCTAGAAGAGAGACGCTAGCTAAGGATTTCCTTTTTGACATAAAGGTTGATTTTTCTAGAGAGGAGGAAATCTATTCGTGCGCCCGAAGGCACGGTTTGAGGCCGAGATTACCACCACGTCAGGCCAGGGCCGATGCTTGTACTGGAGTGGTAGACGGTGGTATCAAAGACACTCACCTTCAGTGCAGGCTGAAGGATCATCCTTCTGCCTCGACGCGGAAGGGATAGGTATGCTATATTTCTTCTTTTGTCATTTAGATTCCTGTTATATGCATGTGCTAATGGACAACTTCAGATTCTGAGTGTAGGGGCCTGAAAAGATCCGTGGTCGATGTACTTGGTCCACCTTTCTTCGGCTGCTGCCTGATCCTCAGACCCACCGGCGGTGTGCAGATTTCCTGAGAGAGCAAGGGTTTGAGGATTTTCTGAGGATTGCCTTATACACCATGAGGCACAAGATTAGGGAGGCTTTGGTGCAGCAGTTTCATGCCAAGACAGGCACCTTTCACTTGAGTTGTGGGGGGTATGCAATCCTTTCTCTTGATTAGACGGCTATCCTAGGCATTAGGTTTGGTGGATACTCGATTCTGACTAATGACATAAGCTTTAAGCTAGCATACGAGCTCTTGGGCATCTCTCTCCCATTGACTACAGACACAAGAGCATACTTTGGGCCTACATCGTCACCATAAATCCACATTGAGTGGTAGTAGGGTAGCATCCCCTGGGGTGTGGCACCTACTAATGTTTATCTTCAGTAGTTCTTCATGTATTTTCTCATTAGTTGCTTCTTTGGCAACAACCGATCGGTATTATCCTGCCAGTTGCTGTGGGCCATTAAAGTAGTCTCCAATGTTAGGAGATACGACTAGGGTCCGTCACTTACGGCTTTTTCATCTCTTTCCTGAGGCGAGCTTCACAGTGGGATTTCAAGAGCCTAAAGAGGTGTTGGCAGATTTTGACATGGTGGGCGTATGAGTACATCCCAGCTTTGCGACCATGGTTCTCAGGTTTGTCAGCAACAGTGTATCCTTGAGCATAAGCTTGGTCTTTCTGTACAATCACCAAGGTTGTCTTGGTGCAGTCGGTCACTATCTTTGCGGCCTTATATTGCATCACCTAGGGTGAGATAGTAGTTCCCCTTTATGACAGCTCACTATTGGGGAGATCGGAGCTCACTATTGCCATGGGCCAGTCGAGGGTACGATGCTAATTCTTGGCCCACTGAGTTGGGAGTTCTTTTTGGCAGAGAGGACCTTCCACCAGGTTATGCCAATTTTCGGGGTACCTAGAGATCCACCTCCTCTTGGCTTGTCATTTGAGTACATTATCATGGATGACCCGGCTTACACAACAGGTTCTTTTGATGCCTACATGGATACTAGCAAGGATTATGCCAATTGGTTCGCAGAGTCCTCCACGGGGCCTATTATTAAAGATGTTCTTGTGAGTGAAGGTAGAGTGTTGGGAGGCATTGTTCGTGCTCAGGTGGCGTCTATTGCTAATTGGAGATTGTGTGTAAAGGCTATACAGGCCAGGATAACAGAGCTTGAGACCACTGCTGCCACTAGGGAGGTGCACATGCAAGAGGAGACCATTCATGCATTAGCTTGGGAGAGGGAGTTTGGCAGAGGGATAAAGAAGCCTATGCTACTATCACAAAGAGAGAGCGGAGCCAACTTCAGAGTGAGCTAGCCATGCTTCATAGCTATACCATGGTTTTGATAAGAAAGTTACGGGTGGCTCGTATTCATGTTCCGCTTCCGCCTCATATTCCAAGTCGGGGGTCCATTGTTCCTCCATACGAGCCCAGGTATATGCTCGCTCCTCTAGGTCTGCCGGGCGGTTGGGGCTTTTTTGCTCAGACTTAAGGGCCTTCTCCGGACCTAGGATACATTCCAGGTACTTCAGGTGGAGTCGGTCCTTTTACCGGTTCCCTTGTAGGTGATGCTAGTGATGATGGCAACTAGTATTTTAGGGATGATGATTCTTAGTAGGGTTAGCCTTTTGTTGTAGATGATGTAGCCCTTGCGTGGGCATGTATGTATTCTTCATGTATCTTGTAGGCATTGCCCCATGGTGGGCCACTTATGTATGTATATTATGTATCGCCTCTTCATAGGCCTAGACATGTGTGTATTATATTACACCACAATGGGTCTTGATGTATGATATTATCTCTTTGTAGCTTCATGGTGTATGTATGAAACAATGCCTCTTGTTAGGGCTTACATGTATGATTCTAGAAAATGCCCTTGAGAAGGCTGATGTATGACTTTAGGAAAAGTGCCTTTGAAAGGGCTAATGTATCACCAAAGAAAACTCACCTTTGAGAGGGTTGCCGATGTGTGTGAGAAACAATGCCTCCAGGTAGGACTTACATGTATAATTCTTGATGTCACCTTTAAAAGGGCTGCTGATGTATGCATGAAACAATGCCTCTAGATAGGAGTCACATGTATGATTTTGGATGTTGCCTTTTAAAGGGTTGCTGCTGTATGTATGCACTATCGCATTTTCGTCACAGATGGTGGTTTTAAACCAGTTTGTGTTACACTCATTTGTATTGCACTGCAGTTTCACGGGTTTATCAGTGGATTTTAACAATGATCGTCCCACTGGGGGGAGAGAGAATGGGGAGACCGTGTGAAATAAACTACCCCAATTTAGGGTTTCATGTGATTCTTGACATAAGGGATACATCCTTAATGGGACGGACCCATCTTGTGTATTGGACAAGGTGGAGGGAACTAGGCAAAAATAAATTGCCCCAGTTTAGGGTTTTGCGGGGTTCTAAGCCAGCAAACTGGTTGAAAATGACCTCGACTTTGTAAACCATACCAAATGTTGGTAATGAATGCGGAAATTTTGAATGAGATGCCCATAGACACGCCATGAAGCAGTAGGCAATTCAAAAACAAGTTTCTTGGGGTGACCTTATGGGAAATGACTCCCTCCATCCTCAAAATAAGCTAAAAAAGCTACCGCATGGTTGAGAACGAGCTCTAGTGTCTTTCTATTGTGAGCTCTAATTATCGAGGTTGAAACGACCCCTAAACCGAGTGAACCAGGCTTTAGAAAATAAGGTTTAAGATATCTGGAGGTGTTGAACGAGATGCACAAAGATAAACTACCCCAGTGTAGGATTTGTGTGGTCTTGGATGCACAAGAGGGATTTCCTTACAATCTGGTTCACTGCCAGGCCGGCCGTGCACTACAATGGGTGCTAAATCAGAGGAATATTTGCTCCAAGGTGGATGAAAACATCCAAAATTGGGGGGAAGTGGTCAAAATACATGGGAGTTTGTGCCTGGGGGGCTGAAAAGCCCTAGCATGTGTCTCGAGGGTTTACGGCCTTTGAAGGGCCACCTCCTCGATTTTCAATCATAAAAGGCTAGGTTCAATGCAACCCCAGCTCATTCTAGTCTGTGATTTTCTAGGGTCTTCTCCTATCCTTTTCTTTACCCAAAACGTGTAGAAAACACTATTTTTCACCATTTTTCGCGTAGATTCTCATTAGATCATCATATTCAGTAGGATCCGTTTATGGATGCTCTTGGTGCTCACTCCTACGACACTTTTGGTTGAGCTTTAGAGGGAATCTTACTATGAGAAGAAGCTTAGGAGGTGGTGGAGCTCCTTTTCTTGTGGTGACCGGGCATTAATCCGGTGACTTCTTGGAGATGCTATAGCTTTTCTTCACACCACACTAGATTGGCATTTGTTGAAGTTTATTACCTCTTGTTGGGACCCTGTCTTGAAATGTGTCACCATTGGAGATGTTGATCTAGTGCCTACCTTAGAGAAGTATGATCGTTTTCTATCCTTTTCTACCCCTTTAAGCACTATTTTTGTTCCATCAATGTGGCCACGCTACCGCAAGAGACTCACTGATCTGTTAGGCTTCAAGAGGCCCATTATTGAAGCATTAACTTGCTATGGCAGCGGGATAAGAGGGAGCATGTCCTTTGATTTTTTGCATGATCGATTCTTCACATTGGAGTGTCCTGTTGGCTATCGAGATGACTTTGTGGATTTAGAGGAGCGGTGGACGTCTTACCGGCGTTAGGCCTTCCTGGTAGCCTTTTTTGGTGTGGTGTTGTTTCCTTCATCTTTAGGAGTTGTCAGTTTTGTTGTTCTCCCTTTGGTGAGTGCCCTACCTCATTGTATCTCTTTCATTCCTGCTCTACTTTCTAAGATGATTAGGTCCTTATCTTTTTGTCGAGAGACTAGTAGGGGTAGGATAGGTTGCCGTGTCCATATGTTACAGCTGTGGTTCTGTAGCCACTTGAGTGTTATTGCTAGGGATCAGCCTATGGGCTTTATGAGTAGGAATAGAGTCCAGGCTACTAAGGGTTGGCTGAGGTACTTGTGTAGCCTGAGTCCTACTTATTGGACTTGGAGAGTCAAATGGGGTATCATCAGATGGCAGGGGCGGACCCATTGCGTTGGTTTACTTGGCATTCCCTTGGTGGGCATGGCCATGCGGTAGTTTGGGGGTATCCAACACATCCCCTGACTTAGAGACTTTCTGTTGTCACTTGCAAGTACGGGCTCGTGGATATCGATGTAGTAGTGATAGGGCATGCCTCTGAGTTCTGGGAGGTGTGCAAGTTGAGCATTGACTTCCCCCTTTCTTTTAGGGATGACCGGGAGTTGTTTTCTATAGAGTTTAGAGTGTGGCGAGGCATTAGAGATCCCAGCTTTGTGTTTGACTTATCATCACCAGTCTTAGCCAAGTTGCCACTTCTGGCTGATGTTTTGAGAGACTATACTCTGGAGTTTGAGATCAGGGTTGAGAGGGCCTTGACTAGTAGTAAGGCTAATGGCTTACCATTGGAGCTAGTATAAGCGAAGGCCTACATTCATTCCACTTTGAGCATGGAGTATGGGCGAGAGGGCGATGAGCCTAGTGAGCCGTAATTGGCCTTCTTTTACCTTCAGACTAAGCTGGCTGAGAGGGAAGAGGCTTTGAGCGTTGCTACTGTAGAGGTGGGCACCTTACAGGCTTTGCTTGGGACCGAGAGATAAGGGCCTACTTTTGATTCCATGATGGAGAAGGAGCTTGTCCGTCTTCGACATTCATATGACAAACTCAGAGGGGTTACTAGAGATTTGGGCTTTGATGTAGCCAGGTTACTTCGCACTCATGCTCATGATGACCCGATTCTCCGTATTAGCTTTAGGAGATTGTGCTAGGCTGTGTTTGATCGCTTGGGCCATGTTTGACTTGCTAGTGTTCTTTTCTACTTATTTTGTTTCTGCATATGAGCTATGTAGTTAGTATCCCACCATGTATGGAAAGTTCCTTCATAAATTGCTAAGCAATTGCGTAAGGCCTTCCTCTTTTGTTTGAGTTCTTAAAGCATAATCTAGTCTGTTAGGCATGCTTAGAAACCGAGAGGTGGTGGAGAGAGATGTTTATGATGATATTCATGATATATTTATGAGATGAAATTTCATGTTTTGGTATCAAAATGTATGAAAGAAACAGAATGTCACAATACAAGCATGTTAATGAATATACAGGCAAATGCTTTGAAAATGCAAGATTGAACAAATAAGAGGTAAATGTAAATTCCATGCATATCAATATCTTATTTTTCCAAGGATACATCATGTTCTAGACAAATCTTTTCCTTTTCCCATTAAGGTACATTTCCCATTGGTATGAGCCAGAACATCTTGAATAGACCACCAGGTCGTGGCAGTATTATAGATAGAGAGCAATCTTGGAGGAATCTTTACATCTTGTCTTGGATGCTGGATCCATCTAATTTCTTGATCTTGAGCAAAATTTCAAGTAGGCCAAGTTGAGTTATTTTTCTTTTAAGACGTGACCGAACCAGGATTGCTACCTACGTACCTCCATTAGGAAGGATCAGGTCATCACGTAGTTCAACTGACTTTGAATGCTTTAATTTTTGCCTAGGCCGCCCATTTGGGTTTTGAATCTAGCAGGCTCTCTCACATTCTTTCTTTTACTCTCTTTTTGCGTAGACCACACTTTTGGGTTTTCAATCTACCTTTTACATATTCTCACGGTTTCTTTATTTTGACTCTCCTTTTGCATAGACTGCCCTCTCGGGTTTTTGATCTACCTTTAACATATATATTTTTTGTTTTTTTTTTTTTTTGTTGACATAAAAATATAGAAATGAGGTGCATTAAGAGGCTCCTTCATGCAAAGTACCGTATGACGATGTCAGAAATGGGGGCATATTGAAGTTATGCCCATCCATGTTGGCTAGAATCAAGGCTCCTCTAGAAAAGGCCTTCTTTACCACATATGGGCCCTCGTCAGTTGGGGCAAACTTTCATCTGTGATCAAACATGGCTTGGTTGTGAATCTTCAGGACTAGATCGCCTTCTTTGAAGACCCTAGGTCTAACTTTCTTGTTGAATGCTCGCTCGACACGGCGTTGGTACAACTGTCCATGGCACATTGCGGTCATGCGCTTTTCATCTACATGTTCAGTTGTTCATATTGGGAATAGGTCCATTTAGCTTTTGACAACTTTGTCGAAGATAAAATCTTGAGAAATGGGATCTCTACCTTTGCGAGGAGGACAACCTCCATGCCATATACTAATGAATACGAGGTCGAACCTGTGGAAGTACGAACAAAAGTGTGATACTCGAACAAACCAAATGGCAAGTACTTGTGCCAATCCTTGTATGTGTTTGTCATCTTCACCAAGATTTTCTTTACGTTCTTGTTAGCAGCTTCCACTACACCATTTATCTAAGGGTGATAGGGAATAGAATTTCTATGCTTGATCTTGAACTATTGTCAAAGTTGTTGGATCATTTTCCCATTTAGGTTCACCCCATTATCTGTAATGAGCTTTCCTGGCACGTCGTAGCGGCAAATAATGTTATGTTTCAAGAACTGGGCTACCATTGCTTGAGTGACACTTTTGTACGAAGTGGCTCCACCCACTTTGTAAAATAATCAATGGCCACTAAGATGTACTCTTGACCATTTGAAACTTTCAAAATCACGGGTCGGATGATATCCACTCCCTAAGCTGAGAAGAGCCATAGTGCTGCTAAAGAGTGCAAAGGCTGAGGAGGAGTGTTCTTCCTATCTTAATAGGCTTGGCAACGGTGGTATGTCCTTACATGTTTAATGCAATCACTTTCCATGGTGAGCCCGTTGTAACCGACTCTCATAATCTTGCAGGCCAATAGGGATCCACTAGAATGAGCTCCAAGTAAGCCTTCATGCATCTCTTCCATCAGATGATTAGCCTCAGAGGCATCTACACATTGAAGTAAGGTAGAATCATGGTTCCTTTTGTACAGGACTTCTCCACTCAAGAAAAATTGGCAGGCCATGTGCTGGATAAACTTCTTTTCACTGTCCGTTGCACCAGATGGGTATTCACTCCTCTTGATATAGGCCTTGATATCATGGTACCATGGCTTTTCATCGGCTTCGACTTCGACACTCATGCATTCTTCGATGTTCATGCAATAGGCTGGAACGCCATGGACTTTTATGTGGAATTTTCGCATATCATCTCCTTCTGATAACTTGACCATGCTAGACAGGGTAGCCAAGGTGTTTGTAAACTGATTGTGTGTTCGGGGAAAATAGGCAAATGTGATGTCTTAGAATTTCGAAATCAAGTGGTTGACACATTTCTGATACAGAATCAACTTGGTCTCAAGCTTGCCATTATAGGGAATCTCCTAAAGACGCTTAAGTCATAAGTGCCGAACTCTAGGGCCACTTGCAGGCCGACTATGCACGCTTCATATTCTATGACGTTGTTGGTGCAATCAAAATTCAACTTAACTGAAATAGAGATTTGCTGGCCCTTGGGGGAAACTAAGATTACTCCCACTTCATTTCTAGTAGAATAGGCGACTCCATCAAAATAAAGCTTCCAATGCCACTATTCCATACTGTCCAGTTCTAGCTTTAGTGCCATGAAATCCTTATCAAGGAAAAGGGATTTTGAAAGTTTTGGATCATTCAGTGGCTGGTCCACTAGGTAATCGGCTATGGCCTGGCCTTTGATGGCCTTTCTTATCACAAACACAATGTCGAACTCGAAGAGCAACATTTGCCAACGAGAGATCTTCCCTGTAAGAGCTGGCTTTTCAAAGATGTACTTAATGGGATCCATGCAGGAAATGAGCCGCATGGTGTAGTAGAGCATATACTGTCACAACTTGCATGATACCCACGCTAAGGCGCAACATGTCTTCTTAATGGTGATGTAGTTGATCTTACAACTGGTGAAGTTCTTGCTTAAGTAGTAAACCGCCCTTTCTTTCTAGTAGGGCTCAGCTAATTGGCCTAACATGCAGCCCATGGAGGTTTCTTGTACCGCTAGGTAAAGGATTAACGGATATCGCGGCGTTAGAGAAACAAAACAGGAGGGTTCAACAAATACTGCTTAATCTTATCCAAGGTCGCTTGGCACTCGTCTGTCCGTTCTAGCTTTGTGTCTTTCTTTAAGAGCTTGAATAGTAGATCACATGTGGCAGTCAATTGCGCTATGAAGCGAGCTTTGCAATTGAATTTGCCTAAGAAGCTGCGAATCTGTTTCTCAGTTTGCGATGTCAGCATGTCTCGGATGGCTTAGACTTTTGCTTGGTCCACTTTGATTCCTCTTTGGCTGACTATGAAGCCAAGCAATTTCCCTGAACTAGCTCCAAAGATGCACTTATTAGGGTTTAGTCTCAACCTATACTTAATAAGGCACTTGACTAGCTTTCTCAAATCTACCAAATGATCCTTAGTAGTGCGGGATTTGGCAATCATGTTTTCCATGTAGACTTCAATACCTTTATGCATCATATCATGGAACAAGGTTATAATGGCCTGTTGATAAGTAGCACCAGCATTCTTTAAGCCGAATGGCATGACATCATACATATAGGTTCCCTAATGAGTGGTGAATGCTGTCTTAGCTTTGTCTTCTTCGACCATTTTGATCGGATTATAGCCTGAGAATCCATCCACGAAGGAGAAGAACAATTTGGTATGTGGCAATGGAAAGTTATGCTTTGAGCTGGCCTGGTTCAAATCCTTGTAGTTGACGTACATGTGTACTTTCCTATCTTTCTTAAGCATGGGAACAATGTTGGTGACCCAATCTGAGTAGGCTATCATGGTAAGGAAACTGGCTTTCAATTGCTTTTCTACTTCTTCTTTGATCTTCAAAATGATCTCCAATTTCATCCTTTGAAGGGCTTGCCGCATTAGGGGGCATTCAGGTTTAACTGGAATTTTGTGCACGACATTCTCAGTATCTAACCCTAGCATATCTTGGTAGGACCAAGCGAAGATCTCTTTGAATTCCTTGAGTAGCGCTATAAACTCATGTTTCTAGTCTTTAGGAAAGTTCACCCCAATCTTGACGGGTTTTCCATTCTCGCCTTTGTCGGAAAGGTTAACCACTTCTGTTTCTTCTATGTTGGGCTTGGACCCTTCGCTCTCTCTGTTTAGAGCTTCCAAAATATCACGAGGAAAACTTAGAATTTCCTCTAATCCTTCAACATCATGATCCAATTCTATCATCTCATTCACGTCATCAATATCCTCATTATGGCAATAAGACGATGTACCTGCTTAGGAATTAGAATAGATCCTATAGAACGGAACATATACAGAGAAACATAAGATAATTTGCACACACATATTCATAGGAAAGTAAATAAAGAGATAAATGCAAGGATTTCCTGAATAGTACGTTGGATAATTTCATTAACAAGTTATAGATAAGAGGATAACAAAGTTCGTGCCTGATAATGATAAAAGGGAAATGTTTTCTTTTTTGGGAAATAAACTGGGAAAATGCAAACAAGAAATGCAGAAAGCCGGAAATAAATGTGCAAAACAAACTAGATATGCTATTCCAACTATTTCGAGCAATTGGAGGACCCAACTGATAGGCTAAGAATGTATTGACTCCTTGTGATGAATTAATCAATTAATTAGCCAAGTTAATTAATTAATTCAATTAGCATGCAACAAGCGTGGAAGCACAAACAAATCACCAACTAAGTTAAAATGTAGCGGAAAATAAATTGACATGTTGATTTGTTTACGAATGGGAAAAACCTACACAGCAAAAATCCCACCGGGTGATTTTAAGGTCACCACTTCCAAGAATTTACTATTATCACAACAACTGGTTACAAGTAAAGGAATTCCAATACCTTATACCAACCTACAGTTGAACCCTTACCCCAATACCTAATTGGACTTGTTCTGTAGTGACAATCTCTTATTTTCAATGCACGACTCCCAATACATGACTAACCAATTCGATGCCAAGATCCTAGTACGCGGCTTACTCACCCATTTGAGAAAGATGTTGGCTGCAAAGTTCTTCAGTTCATCAACACGACGAAGATCATAAAGCTCATTGTTTACAAAACCCTACGGTGTACAAACACAACAGCTTCTTGAATAGAAAGATGAACTAGGGCATATGTCTCTGGTTTGTTATGACATATGTGATTTGATGTTAGAAACATGTGTCAAAATAGAATTGGCTAATCTTTTGACAAAACGCACTTTACTTGTAATTTGGTAGATCTAGGACGTGTTTAATACTTCAAATAACAAAAGTTCAAGTCTAGTATTGAAGCCATGCAAATTTATCTGAGAAACAAGTGAAGAAGGGTTGTTCATTAAAGCTGAATAGATTCCTGACAGATAGCTATTTATCGAGGTCTCAACAGTTGCTTGACAGATACTATATATCAAGAATTACGAAATCAGAATTTTCAGATCTAATTTTTAGCCCATGTTGACATGTATGTGTAAGGTTTCTTTTCTCACAACCCTAGACATATATAAGACTTATTTTAAAGTCCGTCACATAAGAGAATACAAGGAAAACACATGTAAAAGGTGACTAAGTGCCCTATTCTCTCTGAAAGAAGCTATTGTGTCTTTGCGCCTTAGGGTTTTGTAACCAAGTGCTTCTTAATCTTCATTGTTGATGAAGTGAAGAACTTTGCAGCCAAAAATCTTCTTCAAGTTGGTGTGTTAGTCACGTATTGGGAGTCGTGTATCATTGGTTAGTCACGTACTGGGATTCGTACAAAAAGGGTGGCGTTCATATATTGAAGAGTTCAAAGGTTCTAATGCGGTAGAAGGTTTCTATTGTAAGTTCATCTACGAGGATTGTAGAGTCTAACGACAAAAGTTTTATATTCGATCTAAAACTTCTCTTTACTATAGTGGATTGCTTTTCGAGAAGGTTTCCCCCTAGGTTTTTACTGTGAAATTAGTTTGTTTCATTGGTTTTCCTAGGTCATCATATATTGTCTTATTTACTTTTCCATTGTTCATGATATTGATGTTTGTTTTTTTTAATAAGGTTTATTTATAATAAATCTAATTAGCAACTTGAGTTTAAAACTTGTTAATTATATCAACCGGGGTCTAAATTTCCTAACACGGTTCACAATATGCTTGTGAAAAACTTTTGCATTAAGTTGCATCACTGTGACGGCCCTTAAAACAATCCTTATATATGTTTAGGGTTGTGAGTAAAGAAAGCCCAAACATCTATTCACGGATTGGAGTGAAATCAGCTCTGAAAAACTTACTTTCATAAACCTTGACAGATAACCTATCTATCGAGCATCGGGCTTAAATAGCCTTTTAAACCTCGATAGATACTAGCTGTCGAGCTTTAAAATCCAGCACTTTTTCACATGTTTCTTGGACAGGCTTGCATGGCTTTAACATTTGAACTTGAAACCTTGTTCCTTAAAGCATTAAACACATCCTAGATCTACCCAGTTACAAGTAAAGTGCGTTTTGTCAAAGAATTAGCCAATTCTATATTGACATATGTTCCTACAAATGATTCATAAATGTCCTAACACTAGCCACATGATGATGGAATACTTCTTACTTAGTCGATCCAACCACAAAGCAGGGCTCGATGGTCCAATGGCCTACTGTCTCGCTTAGCACACAGGGCCTAATAGTAGAAGTCAAATCATCCTCAAGAGATATGATGATATTCACTAAGAATTCTTCAGGACACAAGCGGATGAGACAAGCTAGATCTGATTCCTCCTCATATGATTCCTGTGCCATTTCTGATTTGATGACCTTGGCTGGAGCCGAAAAAGTGACCCTGATGTGAGGGATGGACATCCTTTGGCCAGTGCACTTCCTTTTCTTTCCTCTAGAAAAGTTCTTCATCAGAAGGGTCGTAGCCTAGATCGAATCCTCTTTTGTTGTCTGGGAGTTCAATCAAAGAAGTCTTCCCATGTCCTACGACATTGAGGCCTTGGCTTAACTAATATCCAAATTTGAGCATTTCTTCGACAGCCATTAAAGTAGCGGAAGGCCATGCTAACTTGAGTTCTAAAGCTATTGAAATCATGGAGACTAGCTCGATAATGTGGAAAGTTGCCTCCGGAAAGGCATTAGCATTGATGTAGGGGACAAAAGTTTCCTTGAAGATAGTCAGGGGTTCTTCAACCATAATAGTGATCAATAGATCGTCGGATGGGAACTTGAGCCTTCGGTGAAGGTAGAAGTAACTGCACCTAGCTCATGCAACTAGGACCTCCCTAGGAGCATATTATATGGGGAATCCACCTTGATGACTTGGAAGTTGACCATGAAAAACATGGGGCCAATTCCAATGGCTAATTCAATTTCGTCTTGCACCTCCCGGAGAGTGCCATCAAAGGCTCTAATGATCATGGTGGTAAGGTGGATAAGAGAGGTATCCACATTCAAATGCTCTATAGTAGACATCAGGCAAACATTCAGGGCTGATCCATTGTCAATTAGTACTTTGGAGACAATCATATCTTCACACTTTACCATAATGTGCATGGGCAAAGTATGCTCTCTACCTTCTGGTGGTAGCTCATCATTTGTAAAAGAAATCTAGTTGGTGGCCAATCATCTGACTTAATGTGATATTGGCATCACAATTTTTGACTTTTTTGGTACCCTTGCAACTTCTTGAAACATGCAAATATGCATTATTTAATTACACATTCCTACGTTATGCAATGCTTGAATGAATTTTTTTAAGAGTTTATACTTTTATTTGTTATTGGTTAGAATCTGTACCTTTTTAAAAATAAATGGCAAATATAGTAGTCAAGATCACCATTGAGCAATTGCAGGCAATAAGAGTTTTAGTAGGATGACATTAACAGAACAATATCCTTGGTCTTCTCTTTTTGATTTGTAAATTTTTGGGATATGCTTCCAGTGTTATTGAAATTGTTTTGGATATTAGGAATTGAAATTGTCTTGGATCTTGATAAAAGCTTATAGGAGTTGAGATTGTTAAATTAGCTTCACCATCCCATATCAGTTTTCAATTTACTCTACTACCAAATTTTTAGAAGTCAATGCATATAGGACATAAATAAGAAAACTATAAAGTCAGTGCTATTATTCAAACTAGCATTTAACCTACGCAATGCGCGGGATCATTTTTACATATTAAAAAACAATTGAAGGATGATTCTTTCATGGACAAATCTAATAATGACTAATATCATAACATGATTGAGAGTACTTACTGAATATACAGCAATACCACATGTTTTTTTGTAAGGATATTTAGGTGAGAGTAATTTAAGAAACAAGTTAGCATACATATATTGTCTAGGACAAAGTTTCCTAGTAACTACAAGGAAGAGCTATTAAATGAAATTGGTGCAATCAATCATAGTAAATATATATTGTACCAAGTTTCTCTACAATAAGTTAGGAATGCAACTATATCTTTACATCAGATATATTTGCCAATGCAACTTGGAGACTTAGATCCAAAATTACATCTTCTTCTCTAATTTGTCTCTCTACCTTCAATTTCAAAACTTTTAAAAAGTTACGAAGCATTGGTTGATACTTTAACCTTAAATTGCAAACAGAATGTAAAACTTAAAGCAATGGTAACAAACAATTTTTCTCAAGTAGATTTCTTGCATCAAATCCAAAGGTCAAAATAAAATTTATAATATTTAACTAATGCATTATAGTATACAGTTTATAAAGCAATCAGTAAGTGTGTTTTGTTGCTAGTTTAAATAATACAAAACTCACAATACAACAATACATATAATTAATAGAAATAAAGAAATGCACTTATTCAAAAATAATAATTAATTAAAATGAAAAAAGAAGAAGAAGTTCTACTTATTAATATCTTTCAATTATTTTATTCCTTGCTTAATGACTTCATGCTTCATCTCTAAATCTTGTTGGTCCAAAGTTGTCAATAACCATGCCTTTGAACATTGCATTTAATCTCATAATTTCTTCATCTGCTAAACATATCAAAAATATCATCAGCTAATGTCAAAAATATTCCTAAACCTTACATTGCAAAGAGGATAATTAATTGCAAGAATACAAAGTCAAAAAATATATATATCTTGAGTTATGGGGGAGAAAACAAGGTTTTGAAACCCAGGCCAGACCGTACGGTCTAACCGGAAAAACCTCGAATCACTCATTTTTGCAGTTCTTTTAGCCTTAAGAACCATTCTATAGGAAAAAAGCAGGGACCCGTGTGAACCGCGATCAAACCTCACGGTTTTGAGAACCGTGATCAGACCGCTTCTCATGGTTCCCTACTTGCCTTTGAATCTGAAACTTTAAAAAAAAAAAAAAAAAAACCTGTTGGGAGTCTAGAAAGCACAGGTGCGGCTCCGGGGCCACCGCACTTGCACCGAACTCGCGGTGATGCTCCTCCGACATGCCAACTTTTTTTTTTTTTTTTTCGATCCTCAAAGCCACTGTCTCTCCTTTAGCTTTATCCTTGTCTCTGAAAGTTTCTGGAAGAAGCCTTTATCGACTCCTTTGACAAGAAGCAGGGCGAGCTGGACACCCACCTAAAGTGGAGCTCGGAACAAAGAGACAGGGAGGAAATTGAATTTATAGATAGCGTTGAGCAAGATATACGAGAACTCGGCCCTGTTTCTCACTATATGAGAGAGATCTTAGGGGATAACGGGTAAAAATTCTGCAACACAAGTAGAGGCACTCTTTGAAGCTGACTATAACATGTTCTCGGAAGTTGGAGTGACGGAAGAAATGAAGATTAAGAAGACGAAAGAAGCGAAAAAGATGTAGAAGTTAAAGACTGACTTGGTGCAGAGATTTTTTTTAAAGGAAAAGGTAAAGTTGATGTACTGATCCAAATGTGATGTGTTGCTGTGGAGTGGTAGGTGAATGGAGGGAATAAAAAGAAAATGATTTTAAATTTGTATTGGGTTAGAAATAGAAAGATTATGCCTACTATATTTTCACAATAAATTTTAAGTGGTGGGTTGTTATTGGTTGCTATTGTTGGAACAAAAAAGTAATCTCAATGATACGTTCAAATTTGAACCAACCTATAATTTGTTTTAAAAATATTGTGGACATAGATATTTTAGATTAGAAATTAACGTAATGATATTTTTACTTAATATTTTTATAATATTTATACAATAAATTCTTGTATTAGATTAATATTTAAAGTAAAGTTAATTCTCTAAATGAATTAGACTATTTTAGTTAATTTTTCTATTTTTTATTAATTTAATATTTTTATATATATTTAAAATAATTATTAAATTAATTATGATCATCACGGTTCGACCCCAGTTCGACCTCGGTTCGACCTCAAAAACCTTGAACCTCTCCCTTTTACGATTCAATGAACGGTCTGGGTCTGAAAACTTTAGGAGAAAAAAGAGACCCTTTAAAGCCAATCCCTATTTTGCACTTGCACTGATTGAAACTAAAAATTGGTCCTTCAAGATCAAATGTCCAAGCCAATGTAAGGGCAAAGAAAGTGGCTATGGTAGGCCTAACCAAGTCTTCCATTATAAAATTTTCTCAATAGCAATCATTAAAAGATAAGAACTAGTACCAATAGAAATCTGCATTGCCTTGCTCTTTCCTTGAGCCGTGTACATTTGGTTTTCAATTTCTTGATACTTCCTACCACTGTCCTTTTCCATCAACTCCTACTTCATTAGGATCTTGATAATATTTACACTTTTCTCAGTTTCACCAATATTCATTTTCTTATTTGTCTCTACCTCTTTTTCAACTACTCTCTAGCTCTAAGTAGCAATTAAGACCTAGCAAAATAAAAATAAAATATTTATAAAAAATAGCATTAGCATAAAACATAAATGATGCATTGAGTTGCACTCTATAAAACCGAAAGGAAGATATCCTTCTACTTCACTCTTGTAGACAACATCCATCCCATATAGTATCTTGCCAAAGACAACATGGCATTCCATCCAACCTTTAAAGGAAACAAAAAGCAGGCATGTATGAAAGAAAAAAAAAGTTCCAGTTATGAAAAATGTGCGCTAAACAGTTACTACAAATTACCATTGTTCAAATACATTTAAAAATGAATAAAAAAAATCCTCCACTCCATTGTTCATCATTGCTAGTTTGTCCCCACTTAAATTTCATCGTTCAACCATTAATACAACCAGTAAATGTCACCATATTATAGTTCACACTTGCCGTCAAGGTGCACATATGTTACTAATTTAGAATACGGACACTCAAAGTCATTTAACGAGTCTACCCACACACCTAAATATGAAAAAAAAAAAAAAAAACATCTACCTTAATTGAGCACCACACTAAGTATTTAATATGGAAAACAACTTAAACATGAGGTTATATGCAACAACAACATGAGTTTATATGCAAAATTCAATGAAATTAAGATGAGTGCGCAAAGTTCCAAAATAATTCAACAAAAAAAAGTATTCAACAATATGAGTGATAGAAACTAACAATAAAATAGATACTAAGATACGCAAACTTGTAATAAATATTTAGGTATTTGGGTTTCGTCACACATTCAAGCATTTATTTGAATACAAAAACAATATATATATAGTTTTTTGGGATAGAGAAACCAAATAGTGCCCTTTTAAAAAAAATAGAACCCCTTAATTGTCAATCTTCCAAGGAGAGAGAAAGAGATTGACATTAAAAAAAATAGACATATTTGCATATTCCTCTTTTGCTCGAAATCATACTAACCTGACCTGCTAAAAAAAAATAGGAGATATATTCTCGTGTTTTTCTTTAGAAGAAATTGATTGGAGTTAGCATACACAATAAGAGAAGTAGATGTTTGTTTGGTGAAAATGTTACTCTGTTTTGACTTTGGAGTTGTGATGGTTATGAAAAAAGGTAAGAAAGTGATATCGTTTGCTATCTCCAAGAGATCTAGCACTTGATAGCAATTGAATCGTAGGCTGAAGATATTTCATGGTTACCTAAAACAATGCCAATAAATAATAAAACATTAACATTTGTGCGGTAAAAAACTATGATATCCAAAATGAACAAAGAGCACAAAAATTTGTTTGAACAGAGAGAGAGAGAGAGAGAGAGATACTAAATTTCATACCACATCAAGAAAAACCCTTCTCTATCTTCTTTGTTAACTTCAAAGTTCAACCAAAGCCTCTCCTTATTGCCTGTACCTTCTTTGTCTGCAATTTGTTTTCTTGCTCTTCTTTCTTGCTGCTTTGTGACGTCCTTGTACAGTGAATAGGAAATCTAATATAAACTAATCAAATCTAACCCAAAAGCCTAAATATAAATGAAACTAACCAAAATATCAAAACCTAAATCATATTTAGTGAACTAATTTTAAAAACATAAATACCAGCAGTGTTCCAGCAGTCTAACAGTAGCAGTAAGGCTGAAGATTGTGGTAAGAAAATCTCACAATGGCAGTTCTTAACCTTTTGATTCTGTAATCTTCTTGCAAAATACCCACCATCTTATCTATCAAAGATCTTTGTGAATTTGTGCTTCGACAAAAGGATGGAAAAAACATACAAACAAATGCGTTTATTTGAGGAAGAAAATAGGCAATTTTGATGGCAATTAGCTTTGGACGAATGGGTTTAATGTTTGTGTGAGATGTAGTGTCTAGCTTTGATTATTTAGACGTATTTGTCTCGTATAACCTTTTGCTTTTTAACTTAAACATTGTGGAGTTTTAAATGGGTTTTTTTTCTTTTTTTTCTTTTTTTTTTTCTTTTCTATATGTCAAAATAGCTATATTGATGAGGCCTTGTGATCGTGATGAAGATACAACAACCAACAACCTATTATTGATATAGAACATCAATTAATAAATCAACCAAATAATTAAACATACAAAGGACACATAAACAAAAAAACAGAACTCTTACTAAAGTGTTTGACTTCTTTAGACAATGTTGCTCAAGTCATAGTAAACATTACCTATAAAAAAAAAAAGAGTAATTGATGGGAAAAAAAATTGAACCTCAATCCTAAAGCCTACTTGATGTATTTTAAAATGAAATAAAATCTGGTGTATTTTTAATAGAATACAACATTGGTTCATTAAAAGACACATATTAAGCTATTATTATTTCTGCACATGCATAAACTCCAAAACTTCATGGATATCCCATTTTAGAGAAGGAAAACACATAACAATGCACCCATAATTTTCCATGATTAACATTTCATAATGCTTATCGATGTGGCATGAAGGGAGTTCTAAATAATAGAACTTAAATAAAAGAATCCACCCATACATAAAGGCATGGAATATTCATTGATAATTGTCAGGTGGAATGTTCATTGTCAATTTCTACTTTACTTTTCATTT
Organism: Quercus agrifolia; assembly: GCA_029955455.1. NCBI lineage: Eukaryota > Viridiplantae > Streptophyta > Magnoliopsida > Fagales > Fagaceae > Quercus > Quercus agrifolia. Next base: position 51,243,175 of record JARQAD010000001.1, read on the forward strand.
CAAAATTTTATACTAAAATTCAAATTAGTTTCATGGTGCTTGTTCTTATATTCATAATTAATTCAATTTGATATTAATGGCCATTTATAAGTGGCAATGGAACTAAAAAAAAATTAACTATATAAAAATCATCTACCACTAAAAACTACTGTATTCTTGTTTTTGTCATATATTCGCTAGTTTCAAAACTGGGCAAAGTTGTACATTAAGGAATCGATCGATGAGAATGTGCACATGTTTAGACTTTTTGAGGGGAAGAACTGATATTAAAAATTAGATTCACTACTTTTAAGAGGCATTTGAAAAATTAATTAATCTTCATGTTGATCATAGCAATATACAATTAAATAAATATCTTGAAGAAAATTCAAATAAAATTTGCTCCAATAAAGTGGAAACTATACCTGGTAGTACTGCTCAGGCTTGGATTGCTTCCAAGGATTTGCCTTTCCACCTATAAACCCAGAAAAAGAAAAGCTAAAGAAAAATCCTTTAATTTTTTATTACACAGATTTAAAATTGAAACCAATTAATGACAAATGAATTCTACAATTGAATCCAAGAGAGAGTTAAATAAATCTAAATTTGTACTTGATAAACGTTGAATGAACAAATTGGAAACTCTTCACCAAGAATGCTCATTCAGGAAGCGTAAAGAAATTGAAGAGACATAAAATACTCTCGACATAAAATACTCTCTGCTTTGTAATCCACAAATTACCCAAAACAATTTTAACTCAAAAATCCAAAACCAAACCAAAGCAACACATATACCCTAACCATAAACCAAATCTAATCCTATAATTAATCAAAACAAAATCTAACCCAAATGCCTAAAATTTGACCGATAATAGTTAGCATTGTTGTAACAATCCAGTAGGGTTCAGACAATGTTTATGCTCTTTTTCATTTAAACATCCACAATAATAATAATGTCTAAGAAAATGCATCAATTAACCTTTTGTTTAACCTTAGTAAAACACATATGTGTTCAATATACAAATCTCACCAATAATGGAGGATTTAAAGGTTCTCTAAAGAGTCTGCATCAAATTTTTTATTTTTTTTAAAAAAACATTAAAGCAAAAATATTTTCAATAGGCATAATTCCCCAATAATGGAGAATTAAAAGGCTTTCCGAGATATAACTCCCAAAGTAAATGAATTTATTCTGTTCTAGCATGTTCTTATGTTGCAGTTATCCAGGATGAGGAGCCCTACTTATTATCCATTTTGCTTCATATTGACTCCTAGAAATGTGCTACAAAATTTCAAAGATTAGTGGCAGAAAGGAAGCCAAAGCTTTCTTTCTAATTAAAACATGATAAGTCACTAAACAATTTGAGTCTTAAGAATTGAAAATGATCTCTACCATATTTAGATGTACCAAAATTAAGAGTTCAAAATATAGTAAACTAGTAACAATAATTAAATTGAAGATCGTAATTATAGCATTTGTTAATCATAAGCTCATAAAGTACTGTCTTCTGTGTTTTGTAATTGTAGTTGTAATGAACTTCTAGACATGTTAACTATAGGTATAAATAGCACTTCATGTGTGGGAATTACTACATTTTTTTTGGAAAACATAATCATGCATTTTCAATAATTACAGAATAATCACTAATAGAACTCAAAACCCTTAAAAGCAAGACAATGTAATCATTGAGTTAGACTAAATTGAAAAACCTCACAAACACACAAATAAGCCAACTTGATTACAAAACATAGCAGAAAAAAAAATAAAAAAAAAATAAAAGAGAACTCTAACTATCTATTTAGCTATCGGAAGAAGATTAATGGAATCATAATAGTGTTATAGGTCAATTGAATCTAGAACAAAAACCAATTCAAACCTGAGTCTACCCACACCTAAATATGAAAAAAAAAAAAATCTTGATTTACCTTAATTAGTAAAATCTTCAAATTAGCACTTGAATCAAACCATTCACTTACAAACCAATGACTTTGAGTACAACACTACTTATTTAATAGGAAGAATAGCAACTTGAGCCTATATGCAAAAATTAGTGAAATTAAGATGGATGCACAGAGTTCCAAAATTAAGATACCCAAACTTGTAATAAATATTTGGTTATTTGGGTTTTGTGCATTCATTCAAATAAAAAAACAATAAATAGTCTTTTAGGATAGAGAAAAATTATAGTGCCTTGAAAAAATAAAACCCCTAATTGTTAGTCTTCCAAGGAGAGAGAGAGATTGGCATTAAATTATAGACAAATTTCATATTTGCATATTCCTGTTTCTTCTATTGAGGCGAACATTTTCAGTATTGCATTCAAACTAATTAACTAGAACTGATTTTCAGTATTGCATTCAAACTAATTAACTAGTATTATATAGGTTTTTCTTTAGAAGAAATCAATAAGAATAGCAATTGAATATAAACACAGCAAACATAATAAGAGACGTAGAAGTTTGGCCAAAATGTAACAAAGCATTAACATTTGCACAGAGAAAAAAAATGATATCAAAAAATTAGAACTGAACAAAGAGCGTGATAAATTTTTTGAACAATAAAAAATAATGGGAGAGAAATAGAGACAAAGAGACTAAATTTCATACCACATTTGAAAAAACCCCTATTGTCTTCTCCGTGAACTTCAAAGTTCAACCAGAGCCTCTCATTATTACTTGTACCTTCTTTGTTTACATTTTTTTTTCTGCTCTCTTTGCTACCGTTTGACTCTATACAGCGTAAGTGAATCTAATATAAATCAAATCTAAACGAATCTAAACAAAAAACCCAAACCTGAATCATATTTTTAACGACCTAATTTTAAAACATAACCCAAAAAAAAAAAAAAAAAAATTCAGTAGCGGGTCTGGCAGGCTAAACCTTGTAAATGGCATGAGAGGCAATCTTTTGGGAATGGAAAATAGGTGATGGTTAGAGGCAAGGTTGAGTGAAGATTTTTGAGATTTTGAAGGGATTAGTCATATTAGAGTCTTTTGGGAATGGAAAATAGGTGATGGTTAGAGGCAAGGTTGGGTGAAGATTTATGAGATTTTGAGGGGATTACTCATATTAGTGAAGGTATCTGCTTTTAATCGAGAGTGAGGGATTTTTTTTTTTTTTTTTTGAGAAGCAAGAGTGAGGGACTTTATCGGTGTTTGAAGAAATGAATCAGTGAATGTGAACGTACGTGTGGTTTGGATTGAATTTATATGGTTTGACCAATGGATACAGCAGATGGCATTAACATTTTCGCAGTTTTTTTTTTTTTTTTTTTTTTTTTTTTTTTTTTTTTTTTTGTTGTTGTTGTTGTTGTTGTTGTTGTTGTTGTTGTTGAAAATAGCTATTCAAGCCAAAATAGTTTCAAAACCTTGGCTAACTAATAAAATAGTTAGAGGGATTTGATTATTTTGGAAAAAAAAATCCATTTTCCCTGTTTTGGGTTTTTAGATGTGTGGCAGATTTTTAAGTAGAATTTGATCATCTATGGTGTTTCCCTTAAAAAAAAAAAAAAAAAGTGAAAAAAGAGAGGAAAACATATTAGGAATTGAAATCTACAATTGCAGCAAACCCTAATTAGAAACCCCCAAATCCCAAAATTAATAACAACTAAATAAGTATCTATCGGGTTTTGTTTTCAGTGGTGGGGAAACCAATGGTTCCAGAAAATTCTCTTTTAAGCTATCGGGTTACGGTTCTGACGAACTCTATTCTCTTTCCCCTTTCCTTTTGATTGCATTTTTTTGATTTAAGCAATTTGGTTTCTTTTATACTGAAGGCTATCAAAAGGTGTTTTAACCCTGTGAAATAGATCAAAAGTTGTTTTCCAAATCAAAACCCCTGGAGAAAAAAAAAAAAAAAAACTATGAATGCAGATATTAGAGAATAGGGAAAGGCTTAGTGATAAATTTAAAAAAAAAAATCGAAATGAGAAAACAAACATTTTCATGGAGAACCCAAAAGCCTGAAACAAAAAGGAATCAAAACCAAAATCAAATCTAAACCTATCCAACACAAAAAACTCAGTAAAAAGTAATATTTCATACCTAAATCTAGAACAATGGAGAAAAACGTACCGGAAACGGATCCAATGATCTGATGGTGGAAGATATATAGCCTAACGGTGTTTATGCCCATAAATTTTTCTTTCTGCTTGCAGCGGTGCTCTAAGTCTGGCGATGGAACAAAGCACTCTCTCTGTATACTGCATTTTTTCTTTGGGAGAATTGCAAGCATTTTAAATGTATTTTAACCAGTTATTTTTCCTTTTATACTGAGATGCTATCAAATGGTGTGTTAACCTAATGAAACGATATAATTTATCCTTTTTTTTTTAATTGCAAGCATGGCAGAGTTTTAAAAGGCCAAACGTTGCAACATGCGGCTGATTTAACTTAATAGTTGTAAATGTGGGAGTAATTTAAGTGACCTTTTTTCCTAACATGACAACACCTCCTTAAAGGCTTCTGCTTTTATATATAGTATTATATGATTTTCAAAATGAAAATGACATTGACCTTTTTCAAAAGCCAAGAATTGTGTAGGTTTAATCATTATTATTAGACATAGTCACGGTTCTCTTGTTATAACCCTTAATGAATTAATTCCTTGCTAAGACCCATTATGGGTGGCTACTAGAACATATTCATGCTTTAGTGTATTATGTTGAAAATGTGTAGTATAGGACAGTTTCTAAACAGTGTAATAAGTTAGACTATACTTTGGCTAATCATGCCAAGGAGTTAAGGAACCTATAAACTTGGAATATTTTCAATAAAAAAATATCACTTTTGATTAATAATATATGTGTGTATATATATATATATATATAAACTATTTAGTTTAATTCAGTTTTTGTCATTTCTAAAAAATAAAGGTAGAAGCATTGAAGTCTCAAATCACTAGTGGTTATCACATAAACCAATTTTTCTTGTGGAACCTCGGCAAAATCTGTTTGTGAGTGACTTAATGGAGGCGAATTCTCGATAGTGGGATAGAGAAATTTTTTTGGATCTCTTTGCTTTACGAATTCAGATGGAAATTACGGCCATTCCTCTGCCTAGGACTCCAATTCGGGACACATTGGTTTGGAAGGAGAATCGAAACAAATTCTTTACTGTCAAATCTACTTATCAGGTAGCTCTGAGGATGAAGGAACAAGCCCAGGTTGAGCACTCAACAACTACTACAGATCGGCCTACTTGGAATAGAATTTGGTCTCTAAATGTCCCTCCTAAAGTTCAAACTTTCCTATGGCGAGCTTGCTTAAACATTTTGCCAACCCATGGAAACTTGCACAAATGGAAATTGCAGGTGGAGCCGCTATATGGTTTTTGCTGCCAGAATCCAGAAATTGTTGAGCATGTTCCATGGGAATGTCCATTTGCCAGAAATGTGTAAGCATTGTGCCGAGGAAAAATCCAGAAGTGTTCCAATGCAGTGTCTCATCATTTCGGATGCTAGTTGAGGGACTTACAGTTGAGGAAATGGACAAGATGACCATGGTGTCTTGGGCAATTTGGACTGCAAGAAACAAATTTTATTTTGATAAAATCTAGCAGCATCCAAAACGTATCCTTGATGATGCCCTTAGTTTTTTTATTCATTTTGCTGCTATGGTCCCTCTATTTTCAGCAGTTGCTTGTAATTGACTTCTTTGGTCTTGTGACACATGGCCATACATGTACTTGGAACACCCTTTCCAAATAACAATAAATATCAAAAAATTTAGTTAGTTGTCATGTTTCAAAAAAAATGCTGAAAACTAGCATCTCGAGTGTCTAAAACTCAAGTTCCAAGATAAAACTCGAGTTTTTAAGTCTTAATTTGTAAGAGGATGGATCTGATGTGGAAAAAAATCCACGTGGAAATCGAGTTTTAAAGACTCGAGTTCCATAAATTGCAAAAAAAGGCCGCTATAGGGCTTTAAAACGTCACTATAGGACTTAAAAACGACACTATAGGGCTCCTTAAACCTGGTATAGGGTGATCACTTATAAAAAAAAAATTTGTAGGAAAACGCTGCTATAGGGATTTAAAACGTCACTGTAAGGCTTAAAAATGCCATTATAGGGGAAAATTTATTTGCATGGAACTCGAGTCTTAAAGACTCGAGATCTATGTGGCATTTTCAGTCCCCAAACACTCACAAAGCGAGTCTTTCGGACTCTAGTTTTAATATGGATCTCGAGTTTCTAAAACTCGAGATGCTACTTTCCTTTATTATTTCAAACGTTGCCTAACTAACTATATACAACCCCTTTACATAGCTATTCTACACATTCCCCCCATGTACTTGATTATAGTTTACTTACATCAATAAAGTTTCTATCTATTACCTCAAAATAAATAAATAAATAAATAAAGGTAGGATATATAACCCAAGGTGAGATTTTATTCCTCAATTTTCTTCATTCTAAACCCTAGAACCTGCACCTTTGATAGTTTCCAAACCTTCCCTTTAAAAGACCCAGTTCTTGCTTTCACCATCTGTTTGTAGTCTTTGTCATTCGAACCATAACATCATGAACTACAATGCCTCGACTCTAGCCTTTGTTTGGTATGACCTTGTGACTGTGATTGTTTTATTTATTTGTTTATTGTTTCTTTCTCTATAGTTTTGATTATAAATACATTTTCTCTATAGTTTTGTAGGGTTGCTAAAACTTTTAGGCTTGGCGGCCCTTTGCTCTATGGATACATCGCCTACTCTCTTGCTTTTGCTTTGTTCTCTTGGCTGTCTCTCTTTATTGTGTTGTATTATAACCATGTCAGTAAATGGTGGGGTGGAGGTGAAGAGAGCATTTATAAGAGTAAGGTGTAATAGAATTGTGAAATTTAAAGGGCACTTGTGATTTGCTCACCTTTGGTGCCCAAAATTCTATCACTATATTCTCTCCCAAGGTCTTTCTTTCTTTTTTTTAATTATTTTTTTTTTCATTTGGGTTGTTTTTTAGTTTGGAAGACCGCATAGATTTTGACATTTTTTTTCCTTTTTTTGGGGGGGGGGGGGTTGTTTGGAAGACTGCATAGATTTTGACAACACTACCAAGCCACAAAGCCTTTGTGAACTACACTCAATGGCTTCTAATTAACAAATTTGGATTCAAATGTATATTTTTGGTTTTTTTTGAAGGCCTACCTTTAGTTTTGGTTTGGCATAAACTTGAAACAAATGGCATAAATATCTGGATTTGTGGCTTTTGTATTCTTAATGTTTGAATAAAGCCATATAGTATCATTTAAACATGTTTCACATAAGCTTTTGAGGTCTTAGATCATATTGTATATATATATATATATATATATATATATATATATATATATATATGGAAAAAGATAGTACCGTTTTCCACCTTACCAAAGTTAGTACTGGTATTTTATTTATAACTTAGATATATTGAAGTTTTTTTTTGTGTGTGTGAAATCTCTTTTGTGATTTATTTCTGAATTTCATGATGAAGACCAATGGAATACTTATTTTCATGAAGAATATAGATATATTGGATTTCTTTTAATAATTCAATAGTTGGGGTGGGGTTATTATGAAATTTATTGACATTAAGAGTGTTTTGTTTTACATTGTAAACCTTGGATGAATTGGTATAATTTGGTGTTATACTTGATTCTAATTTGGTGAAAAATTAAGTAGCTTGAAGAAGTTGAGAAAAGAGAAGAGCCTAAGAAAGGGAGGAAATAGATTCTTGAAAAGCATTGGATAAAGCTTGAAGATATGAGCACAATTGTAAGAGCACATTATGATTATGATTATTGTAATATACTAGTCGCTAACCTGTGCGATGCACGAGAATGCTACCAATTTTTTTAATTAAAAATAAATAAAAATTAAGATGAACCTCCAAATGAAGTGACATTAGAATTGTATCAGCCATCAAATAATGACAAAATATACATTTTTCTAGATTTAAAAAATGACACAAATAGCTCAGTTATTTTCTAGTGTGATAGTGTTGCACCACTCCCAAATGACACATACACCACAGAATCATTTGGTTGCTTGTTTAGCCAATCAAAGCCGCAACTGTTTTTAGGCTGAAACTCCTCCCAACAGTTTTTTATTTGCACATATTGGGCAAATGTCCCAATACCATGTCTTTTTGCTATGACTTTTTTTTTTTTTCTATTTCATTTATTTCATGTCCTCCACTAAATATTTAATGTATTCATTATATTAAAAAAAACGTTGAAGTAAAGCTATATCGTCAAGTAATTAAATATAAGAGTTTAATTCCTCTCTGTTTCAATTTAAAACCAAATTGTGCATAAAAGCCAAAAATACAACCAAATTGTCTTTAGTTCCAAAATCAAAAATCCATTAAAACCAAATTATGCATAGAAAATCTTAGAGATTGAAAGACCTCTTTAAAGTGTTTTTTGTATCATCTTCCTTTGTTGCTTTGTGGTAGTCCCTAAATATGCCCCTTTGTTTTTCCTTGAGTACAGATGTTGGTGTGAGTTGCACATTACTTTGAACGTCAAGTTTTTGAAATTTTGTACAATCACCATCTTCTTCAGTTGATAAGTTGTTGCTACATTCATTTTGTAAAGTTGAATTTAATCAACTATCTTGTTGGCTTTATTCCGTGCCAAATTTGCTTGTATTTTAGCAATTAGTAACCCTGTATTTAGGTGGGATTCATGCAAGGTTAGTGTGTGAGAGAGTGTGAAGAATTCCTTACGATTGTGCATAGAAACAGGGACTTGCGGCTGGATCTCACGGGTGGCTTGTGGCTGCAAGCTGCCAGAATGATGCACACGAGCCAAGCATGCCAGAAGCTGAAGCGTCGCGCCAGCTATTGCACTACAGGACAAAAGTCCCAAGTTGGCCAAGCAGTTTGCTCGTGGCTTGAACTCGTGACTCAACTCAGTCGTGAGGTCAAGTCGCTAGACCACCCTATTTGGGAAAATCTGACTTTCACATTCTTTCTCACCCTACTATATATATACCTTTATACCCACGATTTAGAGAGAGTTTCTAGAGAGAATTTTGAGAGAGAAACCCTAGAGAAAGCAAGATTGACTCATCCACAATCTTTGCCTAAGAGACTCTTCAAATTCCTCTACTCTCTTCCTCTCCATTGTCAAATCCTTGAGAGGCTCATTACCAAAACCTTTTCTCACCATATCCATTTCTATGAGAGCGCTGTTTGGTGCTTTGGGAAGTAGTTAGGAAGGAACCAATTTCACATTGGTTGATGCTATGGTCAAGTAGCAGAATCTGGGAAGCTAGAAAAGAAATAGGCTCGGCGCAACCTCGTTGGAGCAAGAAGCTTGGAGGGCTTAGGTACATTAGGTAGATTAGGCTTGGAGGGTCTATTGCTGTTCATGTATCCCAACTACATTTTCTAGTGGATTAGTTACCGCTTGGAGGGTAGCGGAGAGGTTTTACGTCGAGAGCTTTGGTTTCCTCTTCGATAACACATCATTGTGTTGTCCTTGTGTTTGCATCTTTCTTTCCCTATTTTTGCCTTTTATTTTCTATTGTGGATGTGATTTTAATTGGCTTAGATTGTTTATCAATTCTGTTTATAACTTGTGTTCATTTTCCGCACACTTTGTGTTTGTCATAAAGCTTGAATTGGTAATTTTATTTTCGAGGTCTAAACGTTCATAGTGTATTTTACACTATTTGAACTTTTAATTGGTATCAGAGCGGGTGCACTCTTTGTGGTTTAAACACCTTAGTGCGATCCTTGACCCCGTATTAAGATGGACCGGTCTCAATCTTTGAATGTTCCACCATTTTTTGATGGAAACAATTATGCTTTTTGGAAAGTTCGGATGAGGGCATTCTTGTGTTCAATTGATGATACTGTTTGGGATGCCGTAGAAGCAAGTTGGACTAGGCCAAAGGCTACTAAATCCACTTGGGATAACGCAGCCCTTGCGGCAGCTAATGCTAACAGTAAAGCCTTGAATGCAATTTTCTGTGGTGTTTCTCTAGATGAGTTTCACAGGATTTCACACATTACCGTTGCCAAAGAAGCATGGGAGATATTGGAAACCACCTACGAAGGAACGAAGAAAGTGAAAGACACCAAGTTGCAAATGCTGACCACTCGGTTCAAGGAGCTCAAAATGAGTGAGGATGAGTCCTTTGACTCTTTCTATAGCAAGCTGAATGAAGTAGTTTTCCGCAAATTCAATTTGGGGGAGAAAACAGAAGATTCTAAAATAGTAAGGAAGATCCTTCGATCATTGCCAGAAAGCTTTCGTGCTAAGGTGACAGCGATTGAAGAGAGCAAAGACCTTGATGATATCAAAGTCCAAGAGCTGATTGGTTCTCTTCAGACCTACGAATTGTCATTGCCTAATCAAAGAAAGAGCAAATCCCTTGCTCTCAAGACTGTAAATGAAAGGGTGGATGTTCATGACTCTTCAGATGATGATGCAGTCGAGAAGGACGTTGCCTATCTTGCAAAGAATTTCCAAAAATTTTTGAAGTTCAAGAACAGTGGTAAATTTGGTGATAAAGGGAAATTCCAAAGTTCAGGAAGGGAGAAAAGGGAATTCAAAAGGAAAGATGGAAAAGAATCCCAATCTACACAATGTGTCACTTGTTTTGAATGCAACAGGCATGGATACTTTAAGAAAGAATGTCCGAATTATTTGAATTAGAAAGGCAAGGTGTATGCCACAACACTTAGTGACTCGGACTCTTCAAATTCTGATTCTGATGAGAGCTGTGATGGAGAAGGAAATTACTCTGCATTTATGACTATTGCTCGTGTCGAGTCTTCGGAGGACTTGAATTTGCTTATGCAAGAACTTGGGGAATATAGTGATGAAGAATCCATAGGAATTGTGGAAGAGTCGGATGTTGAAGAAGACGAGAATGTAGCCTGTCTTCAAGAGAATTATAATTCTCTTCTTGAAAAATCAAGAGAGTATGCACGTGTGGCCAAAGCGGCTGTGAAGAAGATGAAGAAAGCCGATGAGGACTATATGAGTCTTCTAATGCGTTATAAGGAAGTTAAGTGTGAGATAGAGAAGCTGAATGGTGAGCTATCAGAAGCTTACACAAAAGTGAGATTCCTTGAGCAAGAGGTTGTGCAAGCCAATGCCAAGACAGAGAGGGACTCCACCAAGAAGCTAAATGATGTCATTTCATCTCAAAAATAGTTCTCAGACAAATCCGGGTTGAGATATACTGGAGAAAGTAGTTCATCGGGCAATGTCACCAAAGAAGTGAAGTTTATAAAGGCCAAAGAGCAAATTGAAGTTAGTCCTACTGCTGAGAAGCCCAAGATGGAGGAAAAGAGGAATGTGGATGACAAATGGATGTTGAACAACTCTCATAAGCAATCTCTGGGCAGGTCTGAATTCCGAGCCAAGTCTCGTCCTCGATCACAAAGAGGTCCTAGATCAAACTATGTGCGTCACCACTGCGGACTTCAAGGGCATACTCGACGAAATTGTTAAAAGTTGAGAGCAATGAATAATGCAAGTGCTCCAAGGTCTCGAGGACCTAGAAATGACAGGAGAAATTAGGTTGGCGAACCGTCAAGAGGTCGAAATGGTGATCCCGGAATGATGGACATGATGAAGATGATTGGTGCATTCACCAACTGCTTAGAAAGCTTCACACGAAGGTTTGAAAGCCCTAACTCCCGTACCCAATCCTATAAGGATATCACCCCAAACGCAAGTGACGTGTGGGTGAAAAAGGGTACTCATGCATAAGCATTACAACATGTCCTTGCATCAATACTTCCTATGCTTTGTGACTTTGTTTGGTTGTTTGCTTATTGATTATGTGATTTGAAATTTGTTTGTTTGTTTTTGCATTCTTTAATACAAATTGTTTTCATTATTGCTTTTGATCAATCTTTTCATTCTTATGTGTCAAAAATCCAAAAACCACATAAAAAGTAGAAAATCAAAAGTTTGATTGACATTGTTGAGTTGTTGTCTCAAAACTTGTTTTGCCTTGTACCTTTGTGCTAATGGTTTTGTGCATTTTCGAGCGTAGCTTGTTCCTTTGCACTTTTATCATTGTGGAAGAACTCTTGAAATCTATGTGACTGTTGTAAATAGATCTTCAAACTTGTTATAAATGATTAGTGAATGGTTTTGTTGATCTTGAGACATGCATAGACTTATGTCTATATATCTTCCCACTCTTTATTTTTTTGTTTTTGCTAAAAAGAGCTCTCTACATGTAAATCTCCAAATGTAAAGAGATATTGAACTGCAAAAACCTGTCGCACATACTAGTATTCGATTAGGAAAAAGGGAAAGCGACCAAAAAATAAAGTGTATGATTCTTCAAAAGGCCAAAGGCTATCCCATCAAGGAGAAATATCAAAAGTCATTCTCACAATGAGATGTAATTGTTCCAAAAAGATCAAAAAGATCTAATGTTATGACTGAAAAAATGGAGTCAAATGTAAAGCTCCAAGTTATGTTATCAAGACTTGTGGGAGGTCATATACGCATACTTCTATAATTGAGATGGGTCACATGATTTAGTGCTAATTGTGTATGCCTTGGTTGAATTGGTAATTGAAACTTCACATTAGACTAAGGACTATCTCATTGTTGATATCCACACACAACACACAACTTTATGTTCAATAAATGCCATATTCATTTGTGTGATTGTACTTGTTAAAATGTGTTTTCACATGCTTAATCTTTGTTGATTCAAACACAAAATTTTTTTTGAGTGTTTTAGGTGTTTTTGGAAAGTACTTTGTTTTTACAAAAACTGAAAAATTTCAAAAACAGTGTAGTCCTGTTTTGGCGACTCAGTCGTGGGTCATCCAAGTCGCATACTATAGCCGCGAGCTCGGGTGTTGATTTTGGCGACTTGTTCGCGAGTGAAAGGTCCAGTTGCGAGGGGTACACAGAGATTTTCGCGGCTCAGCTCGTGACTCCGTTGCGGGTAGACCTTCCAGTCGCAAAAAACACTTAGAAATTTTTTTCATAATTTTGACTTTGAGTGTTTTGGCAGCTTGCCCTGGCAACTTGTTTCAGTCACAAAAAACGCGTGTTTTGCTTTTCAAAGACAGTTTTTTAAAACACTTTCAATTTTTCCCTCGACTTTTGTTACTGTTCATTGTCTTCCCCATTTATTTCTCAACTGAAACTGACCCAAACACTCCTCAAACTCCATTTCTGCATCATTTCTTCTCCAATCTTCAAGAAAAAGGGATGGGTTTTCTCTGTCTCACTTCATTTTCCATGTTTTGAGTTTGCTTTTCTTGATTTTGTGAGTGTATTGTTGTCATTATATTTTTGAAAAGTATCATGCTCGTTCAAGGGTTTGCTTTATCTTGGTGAGTGTTCATTGTTTGAGAGTTAGTGTTTTTGACTTTATTACTGGTGTTTATATGAAGTCTGGGGTCTGTGCTCTATTTCATGATAGTGGTTGTTTCATTCATATCATGTTTATGGTATTCTGTCACATTATTTGTCATTTGAATCCTTGTAACGCTCAGTGCCCACTTGATTCTAAGCTATTAATGTTCATTAGCATATTTGATTGCCTATTCCACTTATTATGTCCATGTTGCTTATGATTACTTGTCTTTAACCTGGTTCTTGTTTTTGTGATTGAGTGAAATCTCCCTATTTCACATTCTTATACCTGAATCTAATCAAACTAATGTGTGTACCTTGTGGTATTGCATTTGGCTCTTTGCTGTGTGACTGTTCTCTTGCAGATGACTCGTCGTTCTCCTAAAGGCAAAAACATTGTAACCAATGATCAATCAACTCCGGTTGCTAAACGGACTCAACTATCAGCTTAATCATCTAAAGACTCTAATTGTGAGAGGTTTAGAACTCCTCTTAACTCACACATCTACTCAAGCATCTTTGACATGGCATCTCCTATAGCGGAACGTGTGGTTGAGTTTAACACTTTGAAGACCACTTTTGTCCCTCGGATCTTTGAATCAAGAGATTGGGTAGCCTTATTCGGGAATTTTGAAGACCCAATGGATGAATTGGTCAAAGAATGCTACTCCAATATTAGTGACCTTGGAGTTGAACTGATTTGCTGGGTAAAAGGAAAGGAATTTATCATCAACCCGAACTCCATAGCCGAAATTCTCCACATCACAAGACCTCAGAATGTGAATCTAACTCCGTATGATGATAGAACCCCAGAGATTCAAGACATTCTACAAGTTCTTGGACTTGACCATGAAGTCTCTAGTAAAGGCACATCCATAAGTATTGCCAAGTTTGCACCTGAGCTAACTACTTTGAAGCTGATCATATTCTCTAATCTTTACCCACTGTCCAACATGACTTTCATCAATCTCGGAAGAGCTCAATTCCTATATGATCTTATTACAGGAGAGTCCATTGATATCTGTGCCCACATCTTTCAAACCATAAGGAGGACCGCGGCTCGATCAGCAGCACGGGGATGTATTCCATTTTGCAGTCTCATTATGAAGTTCATTCTTCGTGAAAGTATTAATCCTCCCTCAGATGGAAAAATGATGACCCGTCCGCGTCCAATTTCTATGATCACTCTCCAAGCAAGCAAGAATCATTCTTCTAGAACTCTTAAAAGTGAGCCATCCACTTACGAAACTCCACATGTTCATGCTCCAGTTACACCTACCCAATCAACTGGCACTTCATCCGTTCCCCTAGGTTTCAAATAGCTAAGCAAAGCCACTTGATTACGAATGTGGTTCATCAGATATCAGAGTTAGAACGGCTTCTTCACTCCTTTCACAATCAAACTCAAATGCATCTTACAAATATTGAGACACAACTGGATGCTATTCAACAGAAGCTAGAAGAAAGCCTTTAGTTATTCGTGCCAAAAAGGGGGAGAGCAGCACATAGTTAGGGGGAGAGCAGCATAAGAATGAGAAGGAGTGTGCATATTGAAAGGGGGAGTTGTGTCCTCACATATATTTATACCAGTCTTTACTGTCTTTTTGTTTATGGTTATAGTTTTGTGTTTTGGATAATTGTTGTTATTATGGGTTGGGTTTGATACACTGTGGTTATGGTTAATGTTTGTTTTAAACTTATAACTCATTGATGGTTTTGAAACTTTGGTATATTTTATATATTGATGATGTTTTTCAGTATATAATGTGTTTTGTACCCATGTTGCTTTTGTAAGCTTTTAGGGTTATGTTTTATGCATAGTTTGTAAGCTTTTTGGTGTGTACCATGCTTTAAGCAACCTTTATGCATTGTTTATTCAGTTCTTCTAACTAAATGTCATGCATTTTCCTTTTAAGTACTGTCACTCTTGTGCCCTTGTAGGATTGTTCCTAGATGCATATACTTAGTGTATTATGCATTGGTTGAGTGTTGGACATGCAAGTGATTTGCATTGAGCTTATTAGCTTATATGTCCAAGTGTTCATTCCAAGTGTGAATGAGCATTGTAGTCACTATCTTGTAGTGATTGCTTGTTTGATCAAGCCATGGTTTGTTTCTTGACTCCATCTTTGCTTGATCACATCATGCCTGCTTCATATGCATTCCATGCTTTTCTGCATACAATGATCATGGTGTATTGTTGTGTTTCAGGAGATTCATGTTCATATGATTCAAGAGCTTCACAGTTTCTAGAATTAGGTGTGAGTGAGTTATGTTCAACTGTTCCCAACTCACATGTTAAGTCTAGAGTTTGTTTTAGGGTTTTGTCATGGAATAGCCAAATGGGAAGATTGTAAGGTTGAATTTAATCAACCATCTTGTTGGATTTATTCCGTGCCAATTTTGCTAGTATTTTAGTAATTAGTAACCCTCTATTTAGGTGGGAATCATGTATGGGTAGTGTGTGAGAGAGTGTGAAGAATTGCTCAAGATTGTGCAAAGAAACAGGAACTTGCAGCTGGATATCGCGAGTCGCTCACGGCTACAAGCCGTCAGAATGATGCACACGTGCCAAGCATGCCAGAAGCTGAAGCGTTGCGCCAGCTGTTGCACTACAGGACAAAAGTCCAGGCTGGCTAGGCCGATTGCTCGCGGATTGAACTCGCGACTCAACCAAGTCGCGAGGTCAAGTCGCCAGAACACCCTGTTTGGAAAAATCTGACTTTTAACATTCCTTCTCACCCTACTATATATATATACCCTTATACTCACAATTTAGAAAGAGCTTCCAGAGAGAATTTTGAGAGAGAAACCCTAGAGAAAACAAGATTGACTCATCCACAATCTTTACCTAAGAGACTCTTCAAATTCCTCTACTCTCTTCCTTTCTATTGTCAAATCCTTGAGAGGCTCATTACCAAAACCTTTTCTCACCATATCCATTTCTATGAGAGTGTTTGGTGATTTGGGAAGGAGTTAGGAAGGAACCAATTTCACATTGGTTGATGTTATGGTCAAGTAGCGGAATCCGAGAAGCTTGAAAAGAAATAGGTTCGGCGCAACCTCGTTGTTGCAAGAAACTTGGAGGGCTTAGGTACATTGGGTAGATTAGGCTTGGAGGGTCCATTGTTGTTCATGTATCCCAACTACATTTTCTAGTGGATTACTTACCGCTTGGAGGGCGGCGGAGAGGTTTTACGCCGAGTGCTCCGGTTTCCTCTTCGATAATACATCGTTGTGTTGTCCTTGTGTTTGCATCTTTCTTCCCTTATCTTTGCCTTTTATTTTCTATTGTGGACGTGATTTTAATTGGCTTATATTTTTTATCAATTCTGTTTATAGCTTGTGTTCATTTTCTGCACACTTTGTGTTTGTCATAAAGCTTGAATTGGTAATTATATTTTGGGGGTCTAAACATTCATAGTGTATTTTACACTATTTGAACTTTCACATTTGAAGTATCGCTGATGTAAGCCTGGCAATAGAACAGGTTGAAGAATTTATTACAACATATACATCTTAAATATCATATTTGTAATTTTGCTAAATTAAAGAATACGTACTTCTGTCAGTTTACCGCTTGGAGGGCGGCGGAGAGGTTTTACGCTGAGGGCTCCGGTTTCCTCTTCGATAATATATCGTTGTGTTGTCCTTGTGTTTGCATCTTTCTTCCCTTATCTTTGCCTTTTATTCTCTGTTGTGGATGTGATTTTAATTGGCTTATATTTTTTATCAATTCTGTTTATAGCTTGTGTTCATTTTCTGCACACTTTGTGTTTGTCATAAAGCTTGAATTGGTAATTTTATTTTGGGGGTCTAAACATTCATAGTGTATTTTACACTATTTGAACTTTCACATTTGAAGTATCGCTGTTGTAAGCCTGGCAATAGAACAAGTTGAAGAATTTATTACAACATATACATGTTAAATATCATATTTGTAATTTTGCTAAATTAAAGAATACGTACTTCTGTCAGTTTACCGCTTGGAGGGCGGCAGAGAGGTTTTACGCCGAGGCTCCGGTTTCCTCTTCCATAATATATCGTTGTGTTGTCCTTGTGTTTGCATCTTTCTTCCCTTATCTTTGCCTTTTATTTTCTGTTGTGGATGTGATTTTAATTGGCTTATATTTTTTATCAATTCTGTTTATAGCTTGTGTTCATTTTCCGCACACTTTGTGTTTGTCATAAAGCTTGAATTGGTAATTTTATTTTGGGGGTCTAAACATTCATAGTGTATTTTACACTATTTGAACTTTCACATTTGAAGTATCGCTGATGTAAGACTGGCAATAGAACAAGTTGAAGAATTTATTACAACATATACATCTTAAATATCGTATTTGTAATTTTGCTAAATTAAAGAATACGTACTTTTGTCAGTTTACCGCTTGAAGGGCGGCGGAGAGGTTTTACGCCGAGGGCTCCGGTTTCCTCTTCGATAATACATCGTTGTGTTGTCCTTGTGTTTGCATCTTTCTTCCCTTATCTTTGTCTTTTATTTTCTGTTGTGGATGTGATTTTAATTGGCTTATATTTTTTATCAATTCTGTTTATAGCTTGTGTTCATTTTTCGCACACTTTGTGTTTGTCATAAAGCTTGAATTGGTAATTTTATTTTGGGGGTCTAAACATTCATAGTGTATTTTACACTATTTGAACTTTCACATTTGAAGTATCGCTGATGTAAGCCTGGCAATAGAACATGTTGAAGAATTTATTACAACATATACATCTTAAATATCATATTTGTAATTTTGCTAAATTAAAGAATACGTACTTCTGTCAGTTTACCGCTTGGAGGGCGGCGGAGAGGTTTTACGCCGAGGGCTCCGGTTTCCTCTTCGATAATATATCGTTGTGTTGTCCTTGTGTCTGCATCTTTCTTCCCTTATCTTTGCCTTTTATTTTCTGTTGTGGATGTGATTTTAATTGGCTTATATTTTTTATCAATTCTGTTTATAGCTTGTGTTCATTTTCCGCACACTTTGTGTTTGTCATAAAGCTTGAATTGGTAATTTTATTTTGGGGGTCTAAACATTCATAGTGTATTTTACACTATTTGAACTTTCACATTTAAAGTATCGCTGATGTAAGCCTGGCAATAGAACAGGTTGAAGAATTTATTACAACATATACATCTTAAATATCATATTTGTAATTTTGCTAAATTAAAGAATACGTACTTCTGTCAGTTTACTGCTTGGAGGGCGGCAGAGAGGTTTTACGCCGAGGGCTCCGGTTTCCTCTTCCATAATATATCGTTGTGTTGTCCTTGTGTTTGCATCTTTCTTCCCTTATCTTTGCCTTTTATTTTCTGTTGTGGATGTGATTTTAATTGGCTTATATTTTTTATCAATTCTGTTTATAGCTTGTGTTCATTTTCCGCACACTTTGTGTTTGTCATAAAGCTTGAATTGGTAATTTTATTTTGGGGGTCTAAACATTCATAGTGTATTTTACACTATTTGAACTTTCACATTTGAAGTATCGCTGATGTAAGACTGGCAATAGAACAAGTTGAAGAATTTATTACAACATATACATCTTAAATATCGTATTTGTAATTTTGCTAAATTAAAGAATACGTACTTTTGTCAGTTTACCGCTTGAAGGGCGGCGGAGAGGTTTTACGCCGAGGGCTCCGGTTTCCTCTTCGATAATACATCGTTGTGTTGTCCTTGTGTTTGCATCTTTCTTCCCTTATCTTTGTCTTTTATTTTCTGTTGTGGATGTGATTTTAATTGGCTTATATTTTTTATCAATTCTGTTTATAGCTTGTGTTCATTTTTCGCACACTTTGTGTTTGTCATAAAGCTTGAATTGGTAATTTTATTTTGGGGGTCTAAACATTCATAGTGTATTTTACACTATTTGAACTTTCACATTTGAAGTATCGCTGATGTAAGCCTAGCAATAGAACAGGTTGAAGAATTTATTACAACATATACATCTTAAATATCATATTTGTAATTTTGCTAAATTAAAGAATACGTACTTCTGTCAGTTTACCGCTTGGAGGGCGGCGGAGAGGTTTTACGCCGAGGGCTCCGGTTTCCTCTTCGATAATATATCGTTGTGTTGTCCTTGTGTCTGCATCTTTCTTCCCTTATCTTTGCCTTTTATTTTCTGTTGTGGATGTGATTTTAATTGGCTTATATTTTTTATCAATTCTGTTTATAGCTTGTGTTCATTTTCCGCACACTTTGTGTTTGTCATAAAGCTTGAATTGGTAATTTTATTTTGGGGGTCTAAACATTCATAGTGTATTTTACACTATTTGAACTTTCACATTTAAAGTATCGCTGATGTAAGCCTGGCAATAGAACAGGTTGAAGAATTTATTACAACATATACATCTTAAATATCATATTTGTAATTTTGCTAAATTAAAGAATACGTACTTCTGTCAGTTTACTGCTTGGAGGGCGGCAGAGAGGTTTTACGCCGAGGGCTCCGGTTTCCTCTTCCATAATATATCGTTGTGTTGTCCTTGTGTTTGCATCTTTCTTCCCTTATCTTTGCCTTTTATTTTCTGTTGTGGATGTGATTTTAATTGGCTTATATTTTTTATCAATTCTGTTTATAGCTTGTGTTCATTTTCCGCACACTTTGTGTTTGTCATAAAGCTTGAATTGGTAATTTTATTTTGGGGGTCTAAACATTCATAGTGTATTTTACACTATTTGAACTTTCACATTTGAAGTATCGCTGATGTAAGACTGGCAATAGAACAAGTTGAAGAATTTATTACAACATATACATCTTAAATATCGTATTTGTAATTTTGCTAAATTAAAGAATACGTACTTTTGTCAGTTTACCGCTTGAAGGGCGGCGGAGAGGTTTTACGCCGAGGGCTCCGGTTTCCTCTTCGATAATACATCGTTGTGTTGTCCTTGTGTTTGCATCTTTCTTCCCTTATCTTTGTCTTTTATTTTCTGTTGTGGATGTGATTTTAATTGGCTTATATTTTTTATCAATTCTGTTTATAGCTTGTGTTCATTTTTCGCACACTTTGTGTTTGTCATAAAGCTTGAATTGGTAATTTTATTTTGGGGGTCTAAACATTCATAGTGTATTTTACACTATTTGAACTTTCACATTTGAAGTATCGCTGATGTAAGCCTAGCAATAGAACAGGTTGAAGAATTTATTACAACATATACATCTTAAATATCATATTTGTAATTTTGCTAAATTAAAGAATACGTACTTCTGTCAGTTTACCGCTTGGAGGGCGGCGGAGAGGTTTTACGCCGAGGGCTCCGGTTTCCTCTTCGATAATATATCGTTGTGTTGTCCTTGTGTTTGCATCTTTCTTCCCTTATCTTTGCCTTTTATTTTCTGTTGTGGATGTGATTTTAATTGGCTTATATTTTTTATCAATTCTGTTTATAGCATGTGTTCATTTTCCGCACACTTTGTGTTTGTCATAAAGCTTGAATTGGTAATTTTATTTTGGGGGTCTAAACATTCATAGTGTATTTTACACTATTTGAACTTTCACATTTAAAGTATCGCTGATGTAAGCCTGGCAATAGAACAGGTTGAAGAATTTATTACAACATATACATCTTAAATATCATATTTGTAATTTTGCTAAATTAAAGAATACGTACTTCTGTCAGTTTACCACTTGGAGGGCGGCGGAGAGGTTTTACGCCGAGGGCTCCGGTTTCCTCTTTGATAATATATCGTTGTGTTGTCCTTGTGTTTGCATCTTTCTTCCCTTATCTTTGCCTTTTATTTTCTGTTGTGGATGTGATTTTAATTGGCTTATATTTTTTATCAATTCTGTTTATAGCTTGTGTTCATTTTCCGCACACTTTGTGTTTGTCATAAAGCTTGAATTGGTAATTTTATTTTGGGGGTCTAAACATTCATAATGTATTTTACACTATTTGAACTTTCACATTTGAAGTATTGCTGATGTAAGCCTGGCAATAGAATAGGTTGAAGAATTTATTACAACATATACATCTTAAATATCGTATTTGTAATTTTGCTAAATTAAAGAATACGTACTTCTGTCAGTTTATCAAGCTAAATTGCTTGGTCAGTTTCTTCAAAAGAGTCAAAATGTTTCTTGACGGTGTAAAATTCCCATTCATACTAGAGATTATAGTCATTTAGTTGTATTTGGAAAACAAATGTTTTCCTTTTAGATTTTCTATTTGCACAAGAAGAATGACTTCATCGGGCTCCTAACAAAAGTAACATTTTTCAAATTGTACACTCAAGTAAAGTTTAGTAAATATTAAATACTAATTTTATCTTCCACATTCTCACCTCTAAAGATTTGTTCAAAAGGTCTTTTACTGATATGTTGAGTAATTTTTCTACTTCTGAATCAAATAAAAATGAATGTGGCCATTCCTGAGCTATCTTCAACCTTTAATTGAATTTTGTACCTGATAAAAGAAATGGCATATACAATGTTAATATCGTATTAGTTATTGCGTATTTTAATATAAAAAGTAAACATTTTCATCTTGTGTACCTTGGGATTGGAAAGCATGCCTTTTTGTTGCAATTGTCGAACCATAAAAATTTATCTCTTAACTTTTCCTTTTTACAACATACTTCGCAAGAGGTAAAGTACCAACCAAATTATCTATGTCAATGTTTATAATCTTTCCTTGACAAGTAAAGATATTTTCATAGAAATTGAATTTAATATCAATCAATTCATAATTTTATAGTTAAATTTTGTAAAAGCAGGTCTATAGTACATAAAGCAATGTTAGGGACACAATGTTATTGTTGAAGGTTTTTTTTTTTTTTTCTTACCTCATTATCAGAGTCCCACATAATTTTTGTTATTTCACTTATGGTTATTCTATTGATGTTCATCTCTTCTTGAATTGTCACTTGTGGTTTGAATTGCTTTAGCATTTGTACTATTGGTTGGTCATTTTCCACCAGCCTGTTATATTACATAAAGATATTAGACATAGTATTGTAGAGACTATAAATATATTAAAAATGTGATTTCAAAACAAAGCACTTACTAATCTTTGAATTCAACTGTCTCAGGAATGTCCAAATCAATATAAACTCTTGTTCCACTTGTTGACGATAAGTTATACTCTCTTGCAATGCACAAGACTCATTAGAAAAAAAAGTACATTGAAGTTTCAATGGAATCATCAATGTAACAGAGAGGTCTAGATCAGAGGGCATAGTATCTTGTAGACATGTACAATACAAAGGTAAATAATCCAACTTTGCTGTGATAGATATAGATGCTAAAGATAATGACATTTGAGTAAAGGTTTGTAACATTTTGAAAACCGAAGGACCCCAAAAACCATGCTTTTGAAAAAAAAGAAAAAAACTCTCTCAACAAAGAAAAAAGAAAAGGGAGGGAATGAATCCCCTAACACCAAGTGATGAATATCTTTTTAATTCTTATACATTGAAATGATTTTTCTCAGTTCAATAATTTAAAGACGTAGTTATCTTGCTTCATCACAGGTACACTAACTGAGACAAAAAGCTTAATTTCAGACACAACAACCAGAACTGAAGAAGAATCTGTAAAAGTTTAAAGGAAAAAAAGAAGAATTGCGGAGTTGCCTTTTCAAAAGATTGATACTGAAATCGAGATCAAAGTGATTCAACTTCTTGCTTTGAATTATTCTTGTTTCATTGTTGGCAGCAAATGCAATTAGGTACCAATCATTTGAAGCTGCCTTGAATTCCTGAATTGCTTCTTTTGAAGGTTTTGAGGCTAAAATAGAACATATTTGGCCTACTCTAAGATGTGCTTTACCATGAACTCTTATCTTGCTATTTCTTTGCTAATATTAATCAATTAATAATGGCTACTTTAGTAGGGTGTTATTATTATTATTATTATTATTATTTAATTATTGTTAAATTTTAATATTAGAAGGCTTGGAGTTCTAGGGGAAGCAGGGCATAAATACTATTCATACTTCCTTCTTCTCAAAAAAAGTGTCTTCTCTTTTAGGTACACATAATTTTCTTTTTTCCAGGGTCCTATACTTAAAGCTAGGATGTGGATGTTTTCTCATGTTTAAGCTTAAGTGAGAGAGAGGGAAGGCATTTTCTAGGATCTTTGCACATAATGTCATTTCTATATTTTTACAGGTTTTTTGGGTGGTTAGGTTTCTTTGCATTTTGCTTTAATTGCTAATCTCTAACTTGTAAAGAATGAATTTTTTCTGCATAGGGTGTTTATAATAGGTGTATTTTTGAAGTGTCCATTATGCCTTTAGAAATGTACTACCCAATTATTCAGACACTAACATTTGCAATCAATGAGGTCTGGTCACGTCTATCTGTTTGTTTGTGTGTATTCATGCATGCACGTTTGCTTCTGGTGTGCATCTGTGCATGTATGGTGCATGGTAGAGATTCCCATGATAATCTAATGCGATGCTTTCCATATTGTTTTGTCTTGTTAAGACCTAAGATCTTTACAGCTTTATAATCCCCATCTGCATGTTTCAGGTTGGGAAATTGTGTACTGGTGACTCTGTAGATATGTCCCCACGTAATGAATCATCAATCACTGCAAATGATGCTACAGTTAAAGACATGGAGGTAATCTTTTAATTTTTGCCTATTCCTGAATTATCTTTATGGTAAAAATTAAATTGAGTGAGGCATCCATGCTAACCCATACAAAGTTTGATGTTCATCATCTCTTCCTCAATAGGACTATGTTCTAGGCCCCATACTAGTTCCCACTCCAAAATTTTAAAATTCACAAATAATAATAAAAATTTCCAACCAAATTCAAAATTATAAAATCTACAGGGCATTCAATAATCAAATAGAAAATAACAAACTAAATCTAAGTTTCCAGCTAGTTATACAACTTCTTAATTGGATGCTTACATAATAATTCAGCCAAAATAAAGAGAAACGAACTTGCCTTTAAAAGTCTTGACAGTCAAACATATAGCTATTATGATAAAAGGGCTTGGATTTTCAGTAAAGAAGCTTTCCTCAACCTGATTTGCAATTGATCCCCAAAGTGTAAGCTTTATTTCATTTCTTCTGTTCAAATTTTCCAATGTTACAGTGTAAGTTCATATAATATAAGTGCATACATTGGCTTATCAAAAATAAAAAGCACATGTATTGAAAATAAATTTTTTTTTTTAAAAAGAAAGACATACTCTATAGTCATGATATTTATATTTCTCATCGAGACATTTGATCCTTTGAAGCAAGGTTGCTCAATTGGTCCAACACCAATCACATTTTCAATGATATCTAGGCATTACAAAGATGTGTATGTAATTATTTTCCTATATAACAATAATATAATGTATAGTTATTAAAAAATTTAATATAACACATAATATATATATATATATATATATATATATAGAGAGAGAGAGAGAGAGAGAGAGAGAGAGAGAGATATCTGATAGCTGGACATGTTTAATAATGCGTTCATGTATTTTATTGTAGTCAACAAATTCGAATTTATGACGCGGTATATCAACATTAGTCTCCTTTATTTCCTTAATGCTAGTTTTTAATGTGCACATAATCTTGAAGTCATTGTCTACTGGTCTATACAATGCATTGCCATCAACCACTTGAAAATAAGAGAGTTCATACAATTTTCCTTCTTGCAGAAGAGGCTTGAACTTTTTAGCAATATTATTTCTGTAAAGTTGTTATTTACAACATTGTGTTTTGTTGGCTCATATTCCGTGCCAAATTTGATTGTAATGTTGTTCAATCTTTTGTACCCTATATTTATTGTGGGATTTCATTGTAAGAGTTGTGTGTTAGAGAGAGAGAGAGAGAGAGTATGAAGACTCAAGCAACTGAAGACTAAAGAGATTTCGTGGGTAGCTCGCGACTAAGCATCCCACGAAAGGAAGCATGTGCTTTGCACATGACTGGAATGCGAAGAGTCAGGCCAGATGGAGACAGCTATGTCTCGCGAGTATCTCGCGGGTAAGGCTTTCCCGCGAGTATCTCGCGGGTAAGGCTTTCCCGCGAGACACCCGCGAGACATTTTGTTCTGCCAACCTGTCCAGTCTGATTCACACTTTCTATGCCTGTACTATTTATACCCACATTACCCACAAATGTTATTGAGAGCTTCTGAGAGAAAACCCTAACCAAACAACTTGAGAGTTAGAGATTGTCATACCTATAATTCTCTACACATTTGTTTTGGGAATTTCCTAATCTCCTACCTCTCCATTTCCATATCATTGAGAGGTTGATAGCCCAAACACTTAACACACCCTTTGAGAGTGTCAAGTGATCGTTTGGTGCTGCTGGGAAGCATTGGAAGAAGCCAAGGATAGCAGATGCAACATAGAGCTTGTTGCGGGATCTGGAGAGCTAGACAAGACACGGTTCCGACAAGCCTTGTTGGAGTAGGAGCTTGGAGGGCTTAGGTATAGAGGGCAGATTAGGCTTGGAGGGTCTCTTGCTTACCCATGTATCCCAACTGATTGTCTAGTGGATCGATTATCGCTTGGAAGACGGTGGAGAGGTTTTTCGCCGAGTTCTTCTATTTCCTCTTCGATAACACGTCAGCGTGTTATCTGTGTTTGTATTTCTCTTCCCTACTCTTTTACATTTCATTTTATTGCTGTGATTATATGAATATGTGTTAGAGTAGCTTGTTTGTTTATCCGCTCGCATTTACACTATTTCGCACTTAGTAATAAGTCAGTGTAAAATCAATCGAGCCGTAACTTTAATTTGGGGGTCTAAACAGCTCTTGTGTTTGCAACACGTTTTCGAGCTTTCAATTGGTATCAGAGCAGGTGCACTCTTTGTGGTTTAAATACCTTAGTGCGATCCTTGACCCCGTATTGAGATGGACCAGTGTCAATCTTTAAATGTTCCACCATATTTTGATGGTAACAACTATACTTTTTGGAAAGTCCGGATGAGGGCTTTCTTGTGTTCAATTGATGATACTGTTTGGGATGCCGTAGAAGTAGGATGGACTAGGCCGGAGGCTGCAAAATCCATGTGGGATAAAGCAGCCCTTGCGGCAGCCAATGCTAACAGTAAAGCTTTGAATGCAATTTTTTGTGGTATTTCTCCAGATGAGTTCCACAGGATTTCTCACATAATAGTAGCCAAGGAAGCTTGAGAGATATTGGAAACCACCTATGAAGGAACAAAGAAAGTCAAGGACACAAAGTTTCAAATGTTAACCACCAAATTCGAAGAGCTTAAGATGGGAGATGATGAGTCTTTTGATACATTCAATGGAAAGCTCAACGAAATTGTGATTGCGAAGCTCAATCTTGGTGAGAAGATTGAGGATGCTATAGCGGGGAGAAAAATTTTGAGGTCTCTACCGGAAAGCTTCCTAGCCAAAGTCACAGCTATATAGGAAAGTAAAGATTTGGATGAAATTAAGATCCAAGAGCTCATTGGGTCTCTCCAAACATATGAGCTTGGGTTGCCTTCTCATAAGTCGAGTAAATCTCTTGCTCTTAAAACCATCACCGAAAGAATGGATAATTCCTCCGAAGAGGATGGAGTGGAAAAAGATGTAGCATTTCTTGCAAAGAACTTCCGAAAATTTTTGAAGATGAAGAACAGTGGAAAACCATTCAACAGAGGGAAGTTCTCATCCTCCAAAGGTGATAGGAAGGAGTTTAAGAAAAAGATGGAAATGATTCATAGTCTCCTCAAGGCATTGTGTGTTATGAATGCAATGGCCATGGACATCTCAAAAAGGAGTGTCCCAACTATCTAAAAGGAAAGGGCAAGGTGTATGCCACAACACTTAGTGATTCAAATTCTTCAAATTTTGATTCTGAAGAAAGCTGTGATGGAGAAGGGAACTACTCCACTTTTATGACTATTACTAATAATGAGTCTTTGGAGGACTTGAACTTGTTGGTACAAGAGCTTGGGGATCATAGTGATGAAGAATCTGATGTTGAAGAAGATGAAAACACAGCTGGTCTTCAAGAGAATTACAACTCACTCCTTAAGAAGTCAGGAGAGTATACACGAGTGGCCAAGGCAGCCGTAAAGAAGATGAAAAAGGTAGAGGAGGACTATAAAAGTCTTCTAGTGAGTTATAAGGAGGCCAAGTGTGAGATAGAGACTATGAATGGTGAGCTGACTGAAGCTTGTTCAAAAATCAGATTTCTTGAACTAGAGGTAGTACAAGCAAATGCCAAGATAGAGAGGGTATCCACGAAGAAGTTAGACAATGTTATTTCATCTCAAAAACATTTCTCAAACAAGTCCAGGTTGGGATATACCAGAGGGAGTAGCTCATCGGCCAATGTCAATAAAGAAATGAAGTTTGTAAAGGCCAGAGAGCCGGTTATAGCTGCCTCTACTACTGAGAAAGTAAAGGATGAAAAGAAGAAGAATATGGCTAACCAACGGGTGCTGAATAAGCCTCTAACCAATCAGTGGCTAGAATTGAAGCCAAAGGGAAATCACTTCATAAATCACAAAGAGGTCCAAGAGTTCAACATTTCTATCATCACTGTGGACAACAAGGACACACTAGACCAAATTGTCATAAGCTGAGGGCATTGAAGAATGCAAGTAATCAGAGGTCAAAAGGACCTAGAAATGACAAAAGGAATTGGGCTGTTGAGCAACCAAGAGGTCAAGATGGTGATTCCGGTGTGATGGATGTGATGAATATGATTGATGCATTCACCACTTGTTTGGCAAGCTTCTCCAAAAGGTTTGAAGGACTCAACACACGTACCCAATCCTATAGGGATATCACCTCAAACGCACGTGCTGTGTGGGTGAAAAAGGGTACTCATGCATAAGCATTTCACTATGTCCATGCATTAATTCTTCCGATGTTTAGGGACATTTGCTCATGCATCACGACATGCATAATTTGCGTTGTGTCTATTACTTCTAGTTTCTAGCATGTTTCTTTCACTATCTTTTGCTTTGTTCTTGTTTTTTGTTGATTTTCGTTTCTTGTTCTGTTTTTAAGTATGTTCAAAAATTCAAAAACCCATAAAAATTGAAAAATCTTCAAAAATTTTGATCGCTTGTTTTTGTGTATGTCTTATGTGAGTTTGGCCTAGTACCTTCGTACTAATGGCGTAGTGCATTTATGAGCTTGGCTTGTTCTCATATGCACATGTCTTTGTGGGAGAAATCTTGAAATCTATGTGTGATTGTTGTATGTTAGGACATATGTGTTTCTCATGTTATAGAACATATGTCATGGTTTTATGTAATTGGCTTATCCTTTGACAAAACGCACTTTACTTGTATTTTGGGTAGACTTAGGATGTGTTTAACTACTTTAAGAAACCACATTTCAAGATCAAGCATTAAAGCCTTCAAGTCTGTTCAAGAAATCAAGCAAGAGTGCAAATTCATTAAAGCTCGATAGCTAGTCGATACCTGCTCGACACCTCCTATCTGTCAAGGTTTAAGAATTTCAGATTTCAACTCTAATTTTCTTAGGATCTGTGAATTTGTATATGGGCCTTCTTTTCTCCTAACCCTAGACATATAAAAGGATTGTTTTAAGAGCCGTCAAATGGTACACAAGTTGCACAAGCATTGAGCAAACTCTGATCAAGCAAATTGTGACTAGAGACAAAGTTCTTCACCTAGTTCATCTCTTTCTCTTGAAGAAGTTGTTGTGTATTTGCACCATAGGGCTTTGTGACCAAGCATCTTCCTGATCTTCATCGTGTGGATGAAGCCAATAATTTGAATGAGAATTTTAAAAATCAAATTTCATCTCAGGTGGACAAAATTAAGAGTTTGGAAGAGCAACTAGTTGAATTTAAAATTGAAGTTGAAAAACTAACTAGTGTCAAACTTGTTGTTAAGCCTAACTCAAAAGAAAAATATTTCTATATTCCCCCATTTAAAAGGAATAATG
This sequence comes from Quercus agrifolia, assembly GCA_029955455.1. Taxonomy (NCBI): domain Eukaryota; kingdom Viridiplantae; phylum Streptophyta; class Magnoliopsida; order Fagales; family Fagaceae; genus Quercus; species Quercus agrifolia. The sequence goes on from JARQAD010000001.1 coordinate 51,272,337, forward strand.
AAGAGTTGAAGGCTAATATTGCTAGGATAGACAAAAGTAAACAATCTGATGTTAACGCTAAAGTTTCTAAATTTATGTCTAAAACTCCTCCTAGGTTGAATAAAAATTCTGAATTTGTCCCCACTTATCATCATTGTCATATTGTTGGTCATATTAGGCCAAATTGTCCTAAGTTGAGGTCTCTATCAACCTCTAAGGTTAGACCTCCTTCTAGGAAACCGAGTAGTTCTAAAACTACTCATGTTTGTCACCATTGTGGTGCTTCAGGTCACACTCGTCCTAATTGTTTCAAATTGTTTCCTTATAAGCGAGTGTCCAATAGGTCTCATCCTTTGTCTAAATGTTCTGTACCTATTCTTGGTGAGTTACTAAAAGCTTTGAGCTTTTTAACTCAATTTCAGGGGAATTCTAATTCCTCTATGTCCTTTAGTAGTCATACTATGACACGTGCCTTTTCATCTTCACGGCCAAAGACTCGTGTTATATGGGTGATAAAGGATCCAAAGACTTAATTGTCTTTTCTATTTTTCCTCTACTTTAATTCTTTCTATCTAAAGTAGGACTCTCCTTCTTTGATTTCTTATCTGCTTTTGGAATCATGCTTTCATGCATCTGCATCCTTCTTTCATGCTTTCATGTTGTTTCACATGTTTTTATTTGTTTATTTTCAGTTTTTGTTTATTTTGTTTTTAATATAAAAATTAAAAAAAATTGAAAAATCAGAAAAATACAAAAACGGTGTGTGTTTTGTGTGCATTGGTACTTGTGTACCTTGGATGGCCATTGAAACAAAGTTTTCTAAACTTTGTATCTTTTGTAGCTTAGATGGGCATCTATATGCACAACTAAGCAAGTGAGCTTTGTGGCTCTTGTTTGTGATGAGTAAGATTGAGTTGTCTTTTATACTTAACATTCGTATCACTCTTTTTGATGGAATGACTAAAAAATCCTGAAAGAAAAGCATAAATAACTATCTCACCACTGTTGCTCGCCAATCATGTATGACATTTGTATGTTTCGGCATAGCAAAAGTGTGATTTCAATGACATTTGTGTGCTTAGGCATAGCAAAATTAGAATGTCAAATATCATTGGGTATTTCATTTCTCTCTCTAATAAGCCCATGTAGGATATACTTAAAAGAAAAATATGCAAAGAATAATCAAAAGCAAAAAGATCAAAAATGCTTTTAAATATGATTGCAAGCGTGTATTCTAGGAGATGTGGGAGTTATAGGATATACCTTGAAGGTGATAGTCCCCATCAAGCAGTTATGATTGTGTGTGAGTTAAAGCGATTTTCTCATATCTCAAATCATCATAACATGTATACATGTATGCAATCTTGCGATGTTTTTCACACAGAACACGCAATATTCTTTGCTATTCTTGATACATGTGCAGATACAATGTGATTTGGCCATCACAAGTTTTACATGTGTTAATGTATACTCAATAAACTGTCTTAACTTGGTTTTTGAAATATAAAATTGGTTAGACTTGTTGTATGCATGTGTGTGTTTTGGAGATCCTTGTGCTCAAAATTTTAAATTGAGAGACTATTTTGAGAGATTATTGCGTTGATTGGATCATTGGTTAAGTTGAATGTTGGATTGCATTCATATTTATGTTTTTCTCCTCTCGAAAAACTATTTTGAAAAGCTAACTCGACACCTCCTCAATACCTGGTGGATCGATCGAGAAAGCTCCTACCTCCTCGATAGCTCTTCGACGCCTGGTGGATCGATTGAGCTTCTGTTCTTGAAACTGATTCTTTGTTGCTCGATACTTGCTTGATACCTCAGCTGTTGACGACCACTTTCTCGACACCTCCATCAATAGCTTCCTCGACACCTCCCGATACCTCAGCTGTCGAGCATTACTGAAGGTCCTATTTAAACCTTCTTCGCAATCCGTCTCTCATTTCTTTGATCTCTCTCGATCTGTCCGCGCCTGTTCATCTCCCAAACACTCTCTCTTTCACTCCCAACCTCTTCCTCAAGTTTTCTTCAAGCGTTTTCAAGTTTTTCTACACTTGGTAAGCTTCTAATCCCTTTTTATTCATGCATCTCATGTTTTAAAACCTAGGTTTTAGGATTTTTTGAAAATTTTGGGGTTTTTCAAAATTGATGAATGTTTAATGAAATTTTGGTTTGGGTTTTCATTTAAATGTGTTTAAAACCTCATGCATTGCATTCCATTTTCATCTTAATGGTATTTTCATGCATTTAGATGTGTGTAATACGCTTGTGTGCTAGTAGGATTGGATTGGGTTGAGCCCATGATGCTTTTTGTTTTGCATGTCACATGTTCATGCATTTCCCATGCATACGTACTCTCCTTTCATATATTTGATATATTTGAATTGCTTAGGACTTTTCTGATTGTTCTTCTCTTCTTCTCCCTCTAAATCTGTTTACGTTAGTCGTGTCTATGGCACCTAAACATAAATCTACTCCTGCCCGGAACCCTCTTCGTTCCGGTGCTTCTTCATCTACTAATCCTTCTCCTTCTACTTTCCGGTTCCGTGATGATGATGCCTTTAAGGCATTTTCGAAGAACTTCTCTAGATGAGGCATTCATTTGGAATGCCAAGTCATTTTGTCGGACTTTGCCGACACTGACCTTCCCTCTATCATTCACAGTAGGGGATGGGAGTCACTGTGTGACGTCTCGGTCACATGTCCTCTCGTGCTTATCCAGGAGTTCTACTCCAACATGCACGGGATTGATCATTCAGTACCTCTCTTTTTCACTCGCGTTCGAGGTACGCGCATTCCTGTCACATCGCAACTGGTTGCCGATGTGCTTCGTGTCCCTAGGATAAAGTTTCCTGACTATCCTAGTTGTGAGCGTCTGAGGACAGTGTCCAGGGATGAGCTTATGTCTTCTTTTTGTGAGCGCCCTATTACTTGGGGTGAGCGTCTTTTTACACCATGTCGACCTTTTGCTAAAGGTCCTAGATTCATAAACATGGTGAGGACTTTTGTTTTGCATCCTCTTTCTCACTAGAACTCCATCACAGAGCCTCGTGCTCGATTTTTGCTATCTCTTCTTGAGCATCTCACTATAGATTTTCCCTCTCACTTCATTCTGTCTATCATAGATGTTCATTTAGATTCGGCGTCTCGTGATAAGCTCATCTTTCCTTCCGCTATCACGAGGATTTTATGCCATTTTTTCATTCCTTTTCCCTCTTCCGACCACTTTACCATCATGTGTGCCATAGATTACACTACCATTAAACGTACCGAGGCCTAGTTTCGGTTGTGATAGACGGATTCAGCAACACCCTCCTCTCGTTCTACACCATCCCGTTCTACTCCATCTGCATCCGCTCCTTCTTCAGGTGATGTGTCTTTAGGAGACGTCATGGCACAGCTACAGCGCATGGAGGCTCGCCTGGATACACTCTCTATGCAGTTGTGTCAGGTGAACGTACATGTCGGTCGTATTGCACAATGGCAGGCGACTATGGGCGGCTTTGCACCTGAGCCTACTCCTTCACCACCTCATCCAGTTGCTTCTAATTTTGATTCTGAGGATGATGATGATGATGATGGTGAGGCCGATGACGCTTCAAATGATGATGGAGATGCTAGCTCTACCAATGAGATGTCTACTTAACACTCTACCCTTTGTCGCTCGTGACAAAAAGGGGGAGTAGATTTGGATATGAGAGTAGTCACTCTGAGGGATGTAGTGAGGATACTATGTATCTTTTCTTTTTTTTTCTTTCTTAGATGCATTGCTCTTGTACATGAGGTCTTATGACCATTTATAGACATACATTTTACTTAATTTCTCTTCTATATTGTTGATGTATGTGTTTCTTTTACCTACCCCTTCATGTGTTGTTTCTTTTCTCTCTTTATACACATGCTTCTTATTATATGTATGCAATCTATTATTTCTGTTTCACACAAAGATGCCTTGATGAGTTTTTTTTCAAGAGTTTGTGTTAGGATAGATTTTATTATATTCAACAAGTGAATATGAGTTGAGTGATTTATGACTTCTCTCATATGTTCATTTGTTAGTTGTGGTTTTGTCATGGATTGCCAAAGAGAGAGATTGTTAGGACACATTTGTTTCTCATGTTATAGAACATATGTCATGATTTTATGTAATTGGCTTATCCTTTGACAAAACGCACTTTACTTGTATTTGGGTAGACTTAGGATGTGTTTAACTACTTCAAGAAACCACGTTTCAAGATCAAGTGTTGAAGCCTTCAAGTCTGTTCAAGAAATCAAGAAAGAGTGCAAATTCATTAAAGCTCGACAGTTGGTCGATACCTGCTCGACACCTCTTATCTGTTGAGGTTTAAGAATTTCATATTTCAACTCTGATTTTCTTGGGATCCGTGAATTTGTCTATAGGCCTTCTTTTCTCCTAACCCTAGACATATAAAAGGATTGTTTTAAAAGCTGTCAAACGGTACACAAGTTGCACAAGCATTAAGTAAACTCTGTTCAAGCAAATTGTGACCAAAGACAAAGTTCTTGACCTAGTTCATCTCTTTTTCTTGAAGAAGTTGTTGTGTATTTGCACCATAGGGTTTTATGACCAAGCATCTTCCTGATCTTCATCGTGTGGATGAACTAAAGAACTTTGCAGCCAACAATCTTTTCAGATTGGTGTTTTGAAGTCGCATACTGGGATCCGCGAAACCATTAGTCACGTACTTGGAAGCAGTGTATCAGAAAGGGAAACTGTCACTACAGATAAGTCTGATTTGGTATTGGGGTAAGGGTTCAACTGTAGGTTGGTAAGGTACTTGGAATTCCTTGCTTGTAACCGCTTGTTGTGATAATAATGGAGTTTCGGGAGTAGTGACCTGAAAATCATCCGGTGAGGTTTTTGCCGTTAGGTTTTTTCCCATTCGTAAACAAATCACTGTGTCATTTATTTTCCACTGCATTTTTAGTTTATTGGTGATTTGTTTATGCTGCCACACGTTTGCATGATAAATTGATTAATTAATAACTTGGCTAATTAATTAATTAATTCCTATCACAATGGGTCATTCAGTTTGTGGCCTATCATTGTAAATAGATCTTCATGCTTGTTATGAATGATTGGTAAATAGTCTAGTTGGTCTTGATACTTGCAAAGACTTGTGCCTATATATCTTCCCTTTTTATTTTTATGTTTTTACAAAAGAGCTCACCAATTGTAAATCTCAAAGTGAAAAACATTTATTGAGCTGTAAAAGCCTGTCGCATATACTAGCATTTGACTAGGAAAAAGGGAAAGCGAATTTTGTATTGAAATGTATGGTGCTCAAAAAGCCAAAGGCTAACTCTCATTGTTGAAATATCAAAAATTTTAAGCACCGATCTCAAAAAGAGATGTATTGTCCAAAAAGGATTAAATGTTATGATTTATGCATAAGCCAAATGAAAAACTTCTAAGTTTTGTGATCATTCTCTTGTGGGAGGTCATATATGCTCATTTCTATAATTGAGATAGACTACTTGATTTCGTATCAGTTGTGTATGACTTGATTGAATTGATCATTGAAACTTCACTCTAGTCTAAGGACTATTCCACACTTAACACTCACCCACAACACACAAGTCTTTGATTCAATGAATGCTTATCTCATTTGTGTGATTGTACATGTTCAAATGTGATGTGTATGCTCAAATACTTGATGATCAAACCCAAAAAGATTTTTTAGTGTTTTATTTGTTTTTGAAAGTGATTTTATACTTTCATGCTTTTAGTTTTTTTGTTCAAAATACATTGTTGTGTTTTTCTTCGAAAACATGTTCAAAGGTTGTTTCGCGAGAAGCTCGCGACTTAGAGCTTCCCGCGAAAAATGCTTAAGGGCAATAAATTTTTTGACAATTCACATAGAAACTTCTGCAACTGTCTCGCGACTAGATCGTGACTAACAGCTTCTCGCGAAATGCTTTTTGGCCAAAATTGGATTTTTCCAAATTCAGACAGAAGCTATCGCGGTTGTATCGCTACTGTCTCACGACATACAGCTTCTCGCGAAAGTTTTTGTGCTTCAGAGGTCTCTTTCGCGAGTACCTCGCGACTGCGTTGCTATTGCCTAACCCACAAAAAACGCATGTTTTCAATTTTATATAACAGATGTGACAGTTTTTCAAACACTTAAACTTTCCCTCGCACTAACTCTCTTCGAACCTTATTCAACCCAAATCACTATTTCATTTAAACCCCATCCTTTTCAAGCAAAATCTTTGCAAAGTCCTCTCAAGGTATGTGTTTCTAACACTTTTTCATCATTTATTTTTGGATTATGTAGAATCTGTGCTTAGGGTTTTAAAAATTGGGGATTTTTGAAAATTGAGTTGGGTTTCTATTTTTTTGTGAAAATTTTTTCAATTCTTTGATTGGTCTGAGTCCCATTTGGTGTTTGTGCATTTGTGTTAGCCCTTTGTGGCAATTTGAACTTGTATTAAGGCATTTTTCACCATGTTCATGCATTTTTTATTGTTTTTATAAACTGTTGCATGTTAGTTGTTCAACAGAATGTCCAAGTAACATTCTTTGGTTGTATTGAACTCAAATGAGTTTCTTTACTTGAGTTTTCTTTGTTTGATCTTGTTTCACATGCTTTGGTTGTGTTTAACTCGCTTTGTACTCAAATGCCATGCCTTGCACACATTGTGCACACTTTAGGCATCTCTAGGCACACCTCATGCACCTCCAGATGCACACACTTGCATCAACAAATGCACAGCCTATGCACATTCTGACACATTCATTTGTTTTCATGCATTGTGTGTCTGATTACATGGTTTATCATCTTTAGCATAGTGTTTTGTGTTTATCTACTCTGTTTTGAGTTGTTCTGCTATGTTTTAGGTTGTTTTACATTTAAGTTGAACTAATGAGAAGCTAATCAAGTTTATTGTGTTGTGTTTTGTGTTTTGGCACATGCTTCTTGTCTGCTTTGTGTTCATTTGTGCAAATGTCTCCATTTAAAAGCTCAGCAATGAAAGGAGGTAGCAGAAAAGGGAAATAGCTCATAATTGATGTTGATGAACTGTCACCAAGGTCAAAACGGACTCGGTTTTCAACGGAAGTGCATGACCCTAACCTGTTCAGATCGTATGTTGCATTTCAGACCTATAGGAACTATTTTCGAGATGCTCCATTGCTAGTTGAAAGGGCTGTTGATCAACCATCTCTCCGTGACACAAATATTCCCATATGGTTTGCCATGAAGGATTGGAACTTTCTACTCTTAACTCTAGAGGATGCATATGAGAACATGGTTAAAGAATTCTATGCCAATGCCATTGTTAACAGAGAAGAGATAAAGTGTTGGGTTAGAGGAAAGAGTTTCTTAGTAACACCAATGTACTTGGCGAAAATTTTACACATTAACCGGCCAATACTCTCCATACCGCCGGTATATGATAAGCTGAATCCGGATGAAGGGTTTCTTAAACAGGCTTTAGGAGCTAATTTGGAATTCTCCTCAAATAGAAAGTCAATTAGTGTGGCATCTCTCTCTCCAGAATTGAGACTTCTCACAATGATCACGTGCAACAACCTCTATCCTTTGTCAAGCACCAACTATATGAATCCTAGTCGAGCACTATTCCTGCGTAATCTGATCTCTGACAAAGAGATTGATGTGTGCTCTCATATTTTCCACATCTTGGCAAAAACAATTGACCAGACTGCTTCACAGAACTGCATTCCTTTCTGTCAGCTCATCTCAAGGATTTTGAAACTCAAAGGTGTGCATCCTCCAGAAAATGAGCGCCCATACCCAAGGCCAAGCCCAATTAACATTCATACTCTCTATGCCAGTATAGGTCACACCAAGAAGAATGTCCAGCAAGAAAGTCATGCAAATTCGGGGAGCTTAAACTTTACACCCCGTGATGAACAGTTAGACAACATCATGGCTGCACTTCATGAGATTAATACCAAGATATCTGGACTAACTACTATCATGCACTCCCAACACATTCGTTTTGATACGAAGTTCACATCTCTCCAAACTCAGATGGATGGAATTCAAAGGAAGCTAGAAGAAAATGGAGACTAGCTATTCCATGACAAAAAGGGGGAGATGGTGTCACTGACAAGGGGATATGGTGTCACTAATAGGGGGAGTGTAGTGATGGTGCTACTGTCTACTTTTAGTTTTTATAACTGTTTTTAGCTTTTTGTTTTTACTGCTTTTGTTTAAAACTTTCATACTCTGTTTTATATTTCAGTTTATATTCAGTATTTGTGATTAATCTCTATGCTTTGTAGCATTGTTTGTGGACTTTTAAGATATTGCCTATATGTCTTAAGTACTTCTCTCTTGTGCCCTAGTAGGATCTTGTATCCTAGATGCAAATACTTCGTGTATTTTGCATTGGTTGAGTGTTGGACATGCAATTGATCCTTAGAATTGTTCTTAACTGCATTGCGTGTCCGGATGAGCACTTACTTGCTAAATGTTCATTGTGGTCATTCTTTAATGATTGTTTCTGTTTGATCAAGATATGCTTACATGTTTTTCTATGTTTACAAACTTGATCGCACTTTACTTGCTCATGTACGTACCTTGTGTTCAACATGTCATAAGCTTAATGAAAGTTTTGTTTGTGTGCAAGTGTTTCAAGTTACAGGTATTTACTTGCAAGTGCTTCACAACTTCTAGATTAGGTGTGAGTGAGTTTTGCCTATGTTCCCAAACTCACGTTTAAGTTTAGAGTCTATTTTAGGGATTTTGTCATAGAATAGCCTAAGGGGGAGATTGTAAAGTTGTTATTTACAACATTGTATTTTGTTGGCTTATATTCCGTGCCAAATTTGATTGTAATGTTGTTCAATCTTTTATACCTTGTATTTATTGTGGAATTTCGTTGTAAGGGTTGTGTGTTAGAGAGAGAGAGTATGAAGACTCAAGCAACTGAAGACTGAAGAGATTTCGCGGGTAGCTTGTGACTAAGCATCTCACGAAAGGAAGCATGTGCCTTGCACATGATTGGAATGCGAAGAGTCAGGCCAGATGGAGACAGCTGTGTCTCGCGAGTATCTCACGGGTAAGGCCTTCCCGTGAGACACCCGCGAGACATTCTATTCTGCCAGCCTATCCAGTCTGATTCACACTTTTTATGCCTACACTATTTATACCCCCACATTACCCACAAATGTTATGGAAAGCTTCTGTGAGAAAACCCTAACCAAACAACTTGAGAGTTAGAGATTGTCATACTTACAATTCTCTACACATTTGTTTTGGGAATTTCCTCATCTCCCACCTCTCAATTTCCATATCATTGAGAGGTTGATAGCCCAAACACTTACCACACCCTTTGAGAGTGTCAAATGATCGTTTGGTGCTGTTGTGAAGTATTGGAAGAAGCCAAGGATGGCAGATGCAACATGGAGCTTGTTGTGGGATCCGGAGAGCTAGACAAGACATGGTTCCGAGAAGCCTTGTTGGAGTAGGAGCTTGGAGGGCTTAGGTACAAAGGGTAGATTAGGATTGGAGGGTCTCTTGCTTACCCATGTATCCCAACTGATTGTTTAGTGGATCGATTACCGCTTAGAGGGCGGCGAAGAGGTTTTTCGCCGAGTTCTTCGGTTTCCTCTTCGATAACACATCGACGTGTTATCTATGTTTGCATCTCTCTTCTCTACTCTTTTACATTTCATTTTACTACTGTGATTATATGAATATGTGTTAGAGTAGCTTGTTTGTTTATCCACTCGCATTTACACTATTCCGCACTTAATAATAAGTCAGTGTAAAATCAATCGAGACGTAACTTTAATTTAGGGATCTAAACAGCTCTTGTGTTTTCAACACATTTTCGAGCTTTCAATTTCGAATGATTGCATGTATTGAATTATTTTGCAAGTAAAGTGCATCAGTTTTATCTGGATAGAGTTCATGGTTTATAGAATGATTGAACAATATTAAAAGCTATAGAAGAAAAACAAACCTACTCATCAATTAAAATCATATCTAAACTAATAATATCATTATTTTTTGAGTTGATTGCATTCCACATCCTTGATATTCTAATCTTGACTTTCCAATTTTCTTTGTGTTTGTTTATACAAAGCTGATTAAAGAGAGAATATTGCATCATCTTGGATCCTTACCTGTATAGATTAATAAATTTGAAAGTTTATAAAAAATTCAAGCTTTCATTTAGATACTTCATAGAATAAAACAAAACAATGCAGTATAACAAAGACACCAAAAAGTAATTAGCTTGTTAAAGATAGAAAATAGTAATTAGCTTGTATTCAATTATCTTATAGACATGAAATTTAACAAAACAGTAAGCATATACAAAGTGGCTAAATCAATTTGGAGGAAATAAACTAAAAAATAAATAATATATAAAATTATGTTACCTTTATTAGTTGGTTTCTTGAGTCAAAGATTGGTAAAAACTTCTTTATGCATAATATTTTTTGTTTCAGACTTTCTTTCAGTCTCTATGTTAATGATAAGGAATTTTAGTCCATTTTTGCTTGTAACTCTAGACACTGCAACGTACAATTGCCCATGACTAAAAACAGGTTTTGGCAAATACACTCCAACATGTTGCAATGATTGTCCCTGGCTTTTATTTATAGTCATTGCAAAGCACAATGAAATTGGAAATTGTCGTCTCTTTAAAACGAATGGCCATTTTGAATCACTTGGAGATAATGTTATTCTTGGAATGAAGACACGTTTGCCTATATTAGTGCCAGTTATGATTTTTGCTTCTATCACCCACGTAGCCAATCTTGTTATAATAAGTCTTGTTCCATTACAAAGACCTTCATTCTGATTCAGGTTTCTAAGCAACATTACAGGTAAACCTATTTTTCATGTCAGTTTATGGTTTGGAAATCTTGGAAATCTTAACGTGTTCAAAAATTCAACAGTATACAAGATATCTTGTTCAGGAACATTTGAAGAAGCCTTGCATATAGAATCTCAACTTAGATATTCATGAACTTCTCCATTTAAGGACGACACAATGTACTCATTTAGTTCTTCTACAGCTTCATTTGTAGGGGCGAGAATTGCGTAACTTGGATCAGTGTATTTATTTTCCAAACCTAAATATGTTTTGTCAATAATATCTTGCATTGGATTCTCTCAAGGTTGGATAATCAGATCACTTGGAATTGAAATGTTGTTATCCCCATCTCCTTCTCCCAATTCACCATTACCTATTTTAAGAATCCACTCACTAAAGTCCTTTATAGATGATGTTTCTATTCCACTCATATTGTTTTGTAGAAGCCTCATATTTGTTTGGAGTTTAAAGATATGACAATCATTCCATAAATATGACTTGCTAATTGAGGATTAGACTATATCTTCTCGTCTTCCCTTTCTCACAACTTGAAGTATTTGTCGAAAATCATCACCTAGAACTACAACTTTACCACCAAAAGGTTTTTCAGCATTTTAAGGATCTTCAATTTGTATTATATCTCATAACGTGCGGTCAACAGCTTCAAAACAATTCCTGTGTGCCATCGGTGCTTCATCCCAAAGTATAATACTTGTTTTTGAGAGAAGTTCTGCTGCTTGTTTAGGCCAGAAATTAGGATCTCATGTTCTCTTTTCAAACTTGATACATCATACGACATTTCTTCTTGAATAAGTCTATTCCCATTATGAATAAGATCCATATCTGGCTGGGGCATTTGTGGATAATCCCTAAGTGATCTTCCATAATGTTGGAGGATTTGTTCAATTTCATACAATCCATAATTTCTCAATTGGTCATACTATAAGATTAGTTCTTGGAATTAGAGGATACGCATTTGCCTATTTAGTATATCTTCTGTAATTAGTTTTTGTAACAAATAGTTGACACAATTGTTGCCCATTGGCCCAACTCGAAGATTCAATTAGAGAATCATGCCATTCTTTGTCATCATCAAGAAGTCCAAGTGCATAACAGGCTTCCTTATAAGTTGGATAAGTAACATCGTTTATAGTCCTTAATTCTTTAAAGTTTCTTGGACCTTTGACAATGTTAAGCAACATTCTCAAATAAAATCTTTCTCCACTTGAAGGATCTGCGTAATACACTCTTCTAATAAAATATTTAGATTTCCTTCTTTGCCATTGCTTGTCAATACTATGCCATACCCATTTTGTAGGAAATTTAGCATATGTTAACTCTCATGCATCTTCAAAAGCCTCATTTGTTTTCATCCATTCTGTAAACTTTGTTTCTTCAATACCAGATATATTTAAAACATTATCCAAGCTTGTATTTTCAGGATAAATGATGGGATGTTTGTCTTCCAAATGAAAATATAATCTTTCAACAAGTGGATATCGAAACTGAATTGGAAATTCAAATATTCTCCAACATGCTTCAAAAGCTGAAATATATCTACAATCCAAGTATGCTTTTGTCTCATCAACAACAATGTTGGTCTCTTGTCCATCACTCCCAATATTTGGCAAATTCTCTTCTACAACAACTGTTACTCTATCTGATCCCTTGTTTATATACTTAAACAAATATTTGATCGATCGAGATCTGTTACACCGTTCTACATTCAAATAGGATTGGTACTTTAACAAAAGATCTACATTATAAGGTACAACATATCAGTTATCCAAAAGAATTCCATTCTTCTCTATTGTTATTCCATCATTTCTCCTTCTATATACTGGGAAGCCTTCTTCATCAATTATTGTTTCTTCATAAAATCTTTTTGGAAAATGTTTTGTGCATTTACCATTTATCATGCATGGTGATTCTGGTTTTGCAATCCACATGGCCCATGCATCATAAATTGTTTTATAGCTTCATTAGCAACAGGATCCTCATATGGATTTGATATCTCAGCTATAATAATACCATCAATGTTTGTTGGACTTGGACACTTATCCTTTAGATCCAAGAATAGAAGAATATGTGCATGTGGAAGTCCTCTTTTTTGGAATTCAATTGTATACACAATTGTAATAACTCTTCCAAAATGAGATTTATGCCTCAAATCATGTAATAGTTCATCCAATTTTATCTTAAAAACCCTTGCTACAATATTTGGCCGATCCTCATATTTAAGGCCTTCTATAAATTCCAAAGAATGATTGATTTTTGGCCATTTTGGATTGTAAGTAAATGTAAGAAATAAATCAGGGTAACCTGCCCATCTACATATCGCCATTGCATCTTGATAATTTTGAACCATGTACCTTGGACTTCCAGCAAATGAGAATGGTAGGACTATTTGTTTGCCTACAGTAATGGGATCTGTATCACCACGAAGAATGGCATCTTTCAAACCAAAGTACAACTCTGACCTCAAATTTTTTTGATTGAATCTAACCCATTGTAGTCTTTCTTTTTCGATAGAAGTGTATGCATCCACTATAAATTGTTGAAAAAGCCTTCTACCAAGCAACAGTGTCTTGCCCTCATGAAAGCATTGTTGAAGCCTATAAACATAGTATTCCCTCATTGTTATTGATTCCCTTTTTCTAGAATTTCTCCCATTCAAATTCCTATAAGGTATACCAAGATATACCCATCCTCACCATAAGGAAAAAGTAATGGATATTGCAATGCCATAAAGCTTGGATGAGTCCCATTTATATGTTGCAATCCTAAACTTTGATTCTCAACAATAATATCTTTATCAGAACTTTCAATATTAAAATCTTCAATAATAAGAGCAGTTATCTCAGACATTACAGGTAAGTTATATTTCCTTTCACCAGAATTGCAAATTCGAATTAAACGAATTTGGACATTATGTAAATCTGATTCATCAAATCTGTCCCTGACCATTCTAAAATATTTAACCAATTGGTTGCACTGGTCTAACGTTTCCATCAACCCATAAACAATATCTGGATCCATATAATTTCTATCATCTTCATGTATAACTGCATCAATTCTATTTTTAACTTCATTATCAATTTCATAAATATAAAGCTATGCATACTTAGGTTTTTGGCCATGGACAGGAAAAAGTGATCCAATTCTATGATGAGTTTGACCATTTACACGAAACACATATGGACTAGAACCATTATTCACTGATCTATCAACATTACCCCCCAAAGAAGTGAAAGAAAAGAGAGACTTGTAGATTCTTATCCCTAGTTGAAAGTTTATTGATCTCTGATTACTATTAATATTGAGTAAGCTTCCAAGAAAGTGTGGAGGTTCTTTCAATAGAGGGAGTTCAACTTTTCCTTCAGAACAGCACAAACTAAACTTTGGTTTTGTTGGCATTTTTGACTTTACAGTTCTTTCTTCATACCAAAGTTGAGCTCCACAATGTTCACATACTATTGTTGGAGGTCCTAAATCCAATGGTTCTGTAAATTTTCCTATGACAACAAAAACAAAAATTCACTTTTTCTTACAAATTTTAGAACTTTTTTGGGAGAACTAAAAAATATAGCACTTACATTGTTTTTTACTTTCATCATTAGTGCTATATTTTCTACGTCGAGTACTCCTTTCAAATGGCTCGTCATCTCTTATTCTTGTTTGGCCTAGGTTACACACTAATTATGAGTTTTTTAAAGAAAAATATTTTTTTTAATATCTCAATATCGTACCCCTTCTATTTCTCTTTTCAGATAAAATTAATCTTCATTTCAATCCTGCATAGAAAGCAGACTCCATGCTTGGGGAATAAACTAAAAGCAAAGCATTCACAAAATTTTAATTCATAAATATAACTATATAGCAAAAACATATATAACAAATTAACAGTTATATGTTATAGAAAGGGGAAAATTTGAAGAAAAATATAGAATTCACATACTAACTTCAGAATTAAAAAAAAAAAAAAAATGATAACCAAGTTTGAGATAACCAAAAAACTTAAATATGCAATCATATTCCAATTCCAAATTCTTTCTACAAACATATTACCAATAAATATGCAATAAACAATACAGAATAAAGGAAATATTGGTAAATACTTGACTTTTCTCGTCTTGTAGTTGTATTACCAAATAAGCTAGATATAAAAATGCTAAATCCCTACCTGCAAAATAGTAAGAATCCAATTTTCAGCCAAGAAACATTAATAGAAGAGAAATAGTGTAGTGCTGAAAGTTTGAAACAGTGCAGTGTAGTGCAAATTTTTCTTTTTAATCTCCTTCATATCATCAAACAATTTGATTGTGAGAGTAGGCAGCTAACCCTCATTAAAAAAAAAAAAAAAAAAAAAAAAAAAAGAAAAAGAGAGAAATCTTCCTATATATGTTATTTTCTTCAAGAGTAAATAGATTAGCATAAAAATTTCAATGATTCTATCCAATGAAAAAACAATCACTTGCATCACCATACTTGCTGCTGTTAGCTAACTTTAACTCATGTTTTCCATAGTGACTAGTAATTTATAGAGGCAAAGAAACCCAAATATTAAAAGCAAAAGCCTAAACTAAATCCTTTAATTGATTTAAGAATTCCATTTTGTTTTATGCAGTTACTTTCAGTTATAGTCTTGCAGCCTTGCAAGTATTTGAATGTATCTTATCTAATCAATGTGTCAATTGCATCATACCTTGCATGTCCATACGTTCATGTGTTTGAAGAAAAAAATAATGTTGTTGAGCAATACAGTATTCAAATCTAAAAAACTAAACAACACTGTGCTCAAGGGCATTTCTAAAATTTTAACAATGTTAAGCTACACTCTACAATTTTTTGTTTGTGTTGAAAAAAGTTTTAAACACTTGGGTCACATGTGCTACAAAAAATCTACCCACACCAATTTCGCTAAGGTAGCATAGCATCTTCACCATATAAAATATTTATAAGGTACAATTGTACTAAGCATAGATATAAATTATTTTATAAACTTGCTCCATATCTGTATATCATCTGAAATTGATTTTTAGTGAACCAAAAAAAGAAAAAAAAAAAAGAAAAGAAAGAAAGACGTATAATTCAATATGAACAATGTAATGAATAACTAACCTCAACGTACTCCACACCAATTTCGCTAAGATTATCAAGAATGTTATGTTATGAAAGCAAGCTGATAACTCCACCTCACTCAATTTCCACTAAACAAATTCAAACCCATACCTCAGTTTCCACACAAAAAAATTCAAATTGATCACCATTTTAATATCTATTTAAAATACTAAAGATGTAACTCACTTCAAAAAATATTATCATCAAAACACACTACTAAACTCAGTTACAGTGTTCCAAACTGAAGATTTATCTAAGTTTGTGCAAAAACTCAATTACAAATACAAAAGAAACACAGCTAAAATAGCACATATTAAAATAATAACCCAACAGTAAACTGTTGAAATTACACATTATTATTGCTCTATGGTATAATGGTGTTTTTGTTAAGGAGTGAAAAGAAGTGGAGCAAATATTATGACAAAGAATTCCATTAGTGTAATCATATTTATACTAAAAGTGGCAAAACACAAAGTGCTTTAGAAAATACCAAGTCTTGACACATAGTTTGTTTGTATAAAAGGGATGGATATAGGTGGCTAAGAAAGTGAGTCCACTTAGAAGCACTTTACACATAGTTTAATAGTTCAAGCATAACCTAATCTTTAAAACCTCAATAGTTCTTTTTTTTTTTTTTTTTACCAGGTCTTGACACATAGTTTGTTTGTATAAAAGGGATGGATATAGGTGGCTAAGAAAGTGAATCCACTTAGAAGCACTTTACACATAGTTTAATAGTTCAAGCATAACCTAATCTTTAAAACCTCAATAGTTCTTTTTTTTCTTTTTTTTTTCTTTTTGCTTGGAAATAGATTGATCATAGTGGATTTCTTTAGGTTTTAACAATTATGCATAAAATAGCATTGTTTAGGAACACAGCCTTTTTTTTACAAATTTAAGTATTTTTTTTCTGCTAAAACTGATATAACTAAACTAAAATTCAAAAAAAGCCAAGAAATCCAAACTATTCTAAGTCTGAACTTGAAACAATCAAAACATGAATTACCAAGAATTAAAAAACTCACTAAAAAATTAAGATTATTTAAATAGGTAACTGATTTAGTGATATATTCTAAATGAAATTCCGCTCATGTTCACTTCTAGAGAAATTATAATCAACATTTACTTTCAAGCTCTCTCATGTTCCTTCAATCAAACAATAAAAAACAAAATATTGATTCAAAATAGCAACCATATATTTGCTGTGTGTTTAGAAAAGAGCATACCCAAACAACCTTCAAGGATCCTTTGTTGTTTCTTAAAATAATTAGCTATCAGTTCCCTTTTCCTACAATTAAATGCATTCCAAAAGAGCTTAACATCAACTCTAGAATACAGAATAAGAAATTGTTCAATGATATTAAAACTCCAAGCATAAAAACAGATTTAAAACAGCAACCATATATTTATAAGATTTAAAACAACAAGAAGGTTAGATAGATAAATATTTATAAGGTTAAAATAAGATATTAAAACTCCAAGAATAAAAGCATATTTAAAACAGCAAACGAATACCAAACATAACTTTTAGAAGAGAGCATTAAATGATCATTAGATTCAAACTTCAAAATTTGAATACCTACTTTTTGTTGCAATGCAAGCACAATGATAGATAAGAAACTAAAGTGACTACAATCCTTAAGAGACTAATTTTCAATTTCTAAGTCTAACTCATATTCCAATGCTATTGATTCGAAATAACTTGATTCAAAACAAACTCACTTGAAGTGAACAATTCCTAAACAGACTAACTCAAAGTGCACTTAATCAAAGTAAACTACATCAAAGTGAACTAATTCGAAGTAAATTAATTTGAAGTAAACAAAAGCAAATCAGATCCTAAGTCATAATTCTAACATCAAATTGATTTGATTGAAAGCAAGCATAAATGCAGACTAACCATAGACTACCACTAAACAAATTCAAACCCATAGCTCAATTTCCACACCAAAAAAAAGAAAATCAAATTGATTGTCATCAAAACACAGTACTAAACTCAGTTATAGAGTTCCAAACCCAAAATCAATTACAAATACAAAGAGAAACACAGCTAAAACTACAATTTAATCAACTCTAGAATACAAAAAAGAAATCAATGAAGCTAGGGTAAAAAATCTAAGAAAGGCTAAGAAAAAAAGCTAAACTAAAAGCTAAGAAATCCAAACCATTCTAAGTCTAAACTTGAAACAGTCAAAACATAAACAACCCAGCTGTAGTTTAGTGTAGTTATATCAGTAATTGAAACTCAAAGAGAACACTAAAATAGTTAGAAATTAGATGTAAATAGATTATCACAAAGGCAAACGAATACCATACCTTTAACCCTGATTCAAATGGAGGAAAAGAATGTAGAGAAAGGCAATAAGAATAAACCTAGAAATTCAACAGCCGCAAAAAAAAAAAAAAAAAAAAAAACACTAAACTAATAAGAATCAACTATTTATAAGATAATAGTTATAGAGTCCTAATAGTTATAGATTTTGGATTCAAACAAACAAAAAAAAAAGTTATAGAGTTCTAATTAAATTTGTTTATTAGTTACCTTTGGGCCGGTTTTGACGAGCTGGGTTGGGTGTATCGCTGCCCGACATAATTGATGGGCCGTGGGCTAGATGAGACCCATTGAAAATAGGGCGCCTTTTCTGGGTTGTAGAGGTTGCATGTGGATGGATTGTGGCAAATTGGTGGCCTAAGGAAGGAGCTCGACCTCTATTATGAGGAATAAGATGTCTGTAGGTTTGTGGGTATGGTGGGCATGGTGGGTATGATGGGTTTTGATTGAGGAATCTATGGCCATGTGCTGGATGAGACCCACGACAAATGGGGCGCCTTTTCTGGGTTGTAGAGGTTGGATGTGGGTGGTTTGTGGCAAATGGGTGGTTTAAGGAAGGAGATTGATTCTGAGGAAGAAGATGTCTGTTGGTGGGTATAGTGGGTTTTCAAATGCGATGCGATGCGATGATGCTTTGTTGTTGGCTTGCCGTGGGTCTAATTGAAGAGGAGCTGGAAGGAAGGTAAAGGCAGAGTCTTCGTGAAAGGGAAAGCGTGAAAGGGAAAGGCAGAGTTGGGTTTTAAAAAATTCAATTACGTTTTATTTTATTTTATTTTTTTTAATTGTGCTGACGTGGAAAATTGTGAGAGTTTCATAGGTTTCGGTTATAATCTAAAAGCGACTAGTATAATATAAAAGAGAAATGCTTGACTTTTCGTTGATAATTTCTTATTGTGCCACATGGCTACATAAGTTAATGCTACATTTATGACTTAAAAAAAATGAAAAGTTTTGTTTTCTCCATTTGGATTAACCAAAAAGTAGTGGCTTGATTCAGTTTATTTAAAAAACCAAACCCTACCACTGCACACCTTTGGTGCAATGGTCACTCCACAAGTATAAGTGTTTGTGGGGTATGGGGTGTGGGGGGTAAGAGCCAGGGTTTAAGTCCCTAGGAGAGAGTTTCACACACATATATACTTAGATTATACTAGAGTAGAAATTCTGTCTTATCAAAAAAAAAAAAACCGTCATCTCTACTACTATTTAAGCGGCTTCCCCTATTTGGACCAGATTTTTTTTTTTTTTTTTTTTTTTTTGCAAAATACCCTTATTTCCCTAAGTTTAAGTAGAGACAGAACTAAATTACAAAAAAATAAAAATACATCTTTAACTCCCACTAAAACATTGTCTACAAAATATGATTACTCTCCCACTAACCCATTTATTTAGAAACAAACTTTATGTTTAAACTTTTCTCTTTCTTTATTTTTTTAATTGGCCAAAAATATTTCTTTTTTTTAACCCACATTAAAAAGTTTTTTTTTTATTTTATAATTTTAGAAACCCACGTTAAAAAGTTAGTATTTTTTTGGATAAAATTTAACAATTTGCATAAATTATAATTTGGGATTACTACATTTTACAATCATAAAAAAATCTAGAGGTGCGATGAGTGTAATGAATTTGTATCAAATATTAAAATTATAATTGATGCAAATTATTAAATTTTACTCAAAAAATAGAAGACCCTCTGAGTACGCGTGTGACTGTGCTTAGAGGCTAGTATATATAAAAGATTCTTACATTATTATTGAGGGCATCAAGAAGAGGCAGAGAGAGACACAACGTTTTGCTTTCATTGGTAGTTATAAATTCTGCAAGTTCAATTTCCTTCCCAAAAAAAAAAAACACTTCTTTCTTCTATCTCTGTATATGCTCTTCTCTTTCTCTTTCACCCTCTCTCTATAATTTGTTTCCTGCACAACTTTGAGACAATTTCTTCATATAAATTTTGTCATATTTGTAGAAATACTCAGAGCAAGACTTCACTTTACAGGAAGTGCCAAAGCAAGTCCAAAGGTCTTCTGTAAGTCCTAAAATTAATTGCTCTTTGCAATTTTCTAATGCAGGTTTTTGTTTGGTGAGGAACTGAGAGAAAGGAGAAGGGAAAAAAGGGTTTGGTCTAATTATATATATTTTTTATTGTTCAGGAACCATAGGAAACACACAGAGAGATGAACGAATTGCCAGTCAACCATCCACCATCAGAACGTTGAAACTATCAACAAGGAATTTTTTTTTTAACGTTTTTTCAGATTTGAGTATTAAGTACAACTCAATTTTGGGTTTTTATTTTTTATTTTTTTTATTTTTAGGTTTAGGTATTTGTGTAGATTCAGTTCTGTTATAGATTACGAAAATTACAAAATAGATTGGTTACGGTTTTGGGTATTTACTGTAAATCAATGAAATTATTAATTCTCTGTTCCAATTTTGTTTCAGGCCCTTTTGTTCTGTTATGGTTTTCAGCAATTTAATTTTTATGTCGTTCTTCCTATGATGAATGTGTTGTTCATTCTGTTAGGCATGTTTAATTTTTGGTTTTTTTTTTTTTTTTGGTTAGTTCTATGCCCTTTGATTTGCAAATGGGTTAAACTTATATGAAAAATATAATTGTGTTACCAGTGTTCTCAAAACGTTCTATTGCATACGACTAATTGTAATAGTTAACAACATTCTACGCAATTTTTATATATTTAGATGATTACATCAATCTTGGTGCTAGAGTTTTTAAATTGGTGAATGGTCATTGCTTAATACAGCCAAGTAAAATAGAGTTGGCACTTGAGTTTTTGCTATAGGGAATTTCAAACTTCTGTCTATGTTATATAACCTGAAATATGGTCATCTTTTTCTATATCTCACAAATGCCATATTTTTCTTTGAAGTGATAGGCATTATTAAAACAAAGCACTCGATAAAAGAAAGTTAGTTGTTGTACATCATGCTGAGTGTCTCACATATTATCAACATCTTTTGGAACTTCAGGAAAATTGGGAATAGGTTAGAAAATTTTCCTTCCTATTTTAGTTCTACATTTACATACTTTAATATTTACACTCATTTTTAGGCATTGTATTCCATAATCTTCACTTGATTATCTATTTTTTTTAGTGTATTGTTCAATCAAAATGTAGAATTTAAGTTTCGGAATCATCAAAGTTGTTGGTCAACATTCTGTACTCATGGGCCTATCTGTTGGGAACTTGATTGCTAAAAGGGATGAAACGATAATTGTTTTTCGCTGAATCATCTTTTTATAGGTGTTCTTTTGGTGTTGCTTGACACATGTTTGATGAACTTCCTTCTAAATTGGATATAATATCTTTTCATTCAATTTTTTCCCCTCCTCCTATTGTGAAAAATTTGAGTATGGAATTTTATATGGAATTTATTAATTTGGTTATAACAAAAAAATTTCTAATAAAATACATTTAAATATAAAATTACATGTTCCTTTGGTGTTACATGATATATGTTCGATGAAATTTCTTTAAAATTTGATATATAATCTTATTAGATTTTTTCACCTCATCATGTTGTTAAAAATATGAGCAGTTATATTATGGCTATTTAAAATCAATTTTTTATGGAAACGAATAATTTGGTTATAAATATGGAGATCAACCCAAATACTCAAAAGAAAACCAATTTTAGACAGAACATAAGAAGAGGAAGAAGATTAAACCAATTCTAGATAGAACATAATTTTGTTTAGGGTTATTTTATTTTGGTAGTAGAGATTGAAATTGTGTTGTCTCATAGTAAACTCTTCATTTTCTCCTACACAATAATGGGTTCTTTACAAATACAATTTCTTTGTTTTTAGTCAACTAAAATATTTGAATGGCTGAATTTTTTATGCCAAAGTAAGAGAATATACTAAGTTTCTAGAGTTAGTGCATCAAATTAAATATATACCGTAATTTTTTAGTAAAAAAATTTGTAAATGGTTAGTGTAGCAATTTAAAATGTGAATATTTGATGTGAGATTCAATTTCGATGTATATTTGTGTTGTTAGTTCTATTATGTGTATTTAATTTTTGGTCTTTTAGTTATGTAATGGATTCAATGTCGAGATTTGCTTTTCATATTGTCAACTCTTTTATGGTTTTGTATGGAGCTTTAATTTTTGTTGTTTTTGGTTCTTTAATTTCTGTTGTCTAGGATATGAAAAAAAAAAAAAAAACATTGCAATTGAGATAAACAAAGTACAACTGCATGTGGGTAGAACATAAGGTTACCCTTTTGGCACATGATTAAATTCTCTTAGGCTGTTAAGATTTCTGACCAATTACAGTCAAATTTCAATTTGAATAATTGCAATTGTTAACTTATTTTATGCAATTTTTATCTATTCAAGATTATTGCATCAAACTTAGGCATTTACATCTTGTTGTGGATTTCCATAGCAGGTATGTAAGTGATTCAATGGACTTCAATGGGACTGCTAGATGGAATCTATTATAAGTTTTCATTTTTAATGTTTTGAGGCATGAGGGCTACTTATAGAAACGTGATTATGCACTTGAATTTATTGTCTATATGCTGGTGTTTTTATTGTTCAATTCTTAGATTCCAACATAATTAAACATAGCAATATGTGGAACTAGTATGAAATCATGAATACTGTCACATCTTTGAGGTTTGTAAGATGGAACACTAGATTACAAACCATGCGCATGTTACCGTCTTTAGCAGCCCCCAAAAAGAAAGAGATAGGTTATTCTTATTTGTTGATTTAATTCATGTAAACTACATGTCTAGCCTACTGTATTTGCTGCAAAATGCGATTTTGGGTGTTGGTCCATTTCTTGAAGACAGTGCATGGGGTTGTCTTGATATAACTCACTGTAAAGGTCAAAACCTTAAATTCATGAATTAAACTTTATAAGTCGCCAAAAACAAAATATATTTTAACATTGTCCTGGAACTCACTCATTCATGGTTGATTATAATTTAAAATGCAGTTTCTTTCATACTAATGATCCATTATTAATCACATGATCATATATACATGGCTGGGGAACTTGACAAATTGATAATTCTAATTGTTTTTATGATCCATTTTTTGATATTTGGTTGTGTTATGATTGGACTAATCTTTCTAATAGTTGGTGCATGTTAACAATTAATTGATTAGCTTTCTACGACATGTGAGAGTTGGTCATGGTACTATTACAAGGGAAAAAAGAAAGTTAAAAGGTAGAACATATAAAGTGCAATTGATAGATTTGCTCGAAAACATTAATTCTTTGTAGTTGTAGTTCTTTTATTGACAAGCTTTGGTTTCAAATAAAAATTCAGTTTAGATTAAGGCAAAGAGGAAGATGCCATTTTTAATAGTAGGCCATTTTGCATTTACCATGAATTCTAGACAAGACAAGAATTGTTTAAAACATATAGCTTTCTAAATCAGAAATATCTAGAACTTACGGTCAACAAAAAAGAAATTGCGAAATTTCTCTACTTTTATTTTCATTAGGGGTGAATAAGGTGAATTAGATTTAGTCACATGTATTTTGAAGTACAATAAAATTATGCTATATGATATAAATTCTTATATCATTCATTCATTCTTGCATTACATTTGTTTGTTTTTTTTTTTTCCTTATTTATTTATTGGGTGATTTAGGGGTCCAAAATTGAGGTAGATTTCATGTATAGTTTTTTAGTTTTGATATAAGGCACGTTTTGTGGGTATGTTTACTGCATACTGAGGTTTTTGATCTTTCAATTAATTTCATGACTATTAAATATTGATGAGAAAATCAGATTTGTATTCTAGATTGGGCAATGAAGACCCTTTCCACATTAGATGTTACAAAGATTGCTTCTTCATTTGATTGGGTAGTGAAGACCCTTTCCACAAAGATTGCATCTTAATTTATTGATATAAGGCACGCTTTGTGGTTATGTTTACTACATACTGAGGTTTTTGATCTTTCAATTAATTTCATGACTATTAAATATTGATGAGAAAATCAGATTTATATTCTAGATTGGCCAGTGAAGACCCTTTCCACATTTGATGTTACAAAGATTGCATCTTAATTTATTGAGAGCCATGAGGTTTTTGTTTATGTGCTCAAATACTAAACTTATCTTCTCATAATAATATGATAGTGTTAGCTTCTTTGATTTATATGTTTCTGCTTAATGGAATTCATAGTTTGACAAGTGAAAGTTTCTTCATATGACATATGTCCTAATTGTTCCAGTTCTTCAAATAGTTCTTGGCTTTCTCAAAAGTGGGTTTGTATTTTTTGGTTTTGTCATTTTTGTCATTTTTTATAATACAACATTTCTTATTTAGTGTTTTTATTATTGCATGAGTTTGAACATGAGAATACGATTATTGTAAATTTTTTAATTGCATATTATTTAAATATGTATCATAACATAATATATATCTTTTGAAAAACTTTCCTGTGCATCGCACGGGCTAGCAACTAGTATATATAAAATGAGAAATCACTACATATTTTAAAAATGTATGATTTCAAAAAAGTGTAAGCCAATACAATGTATAATTTGATTCTCTTAAAAAAATGTATAATTTGAAACATATAATTGTGATTATTTTTAATTGTACCTGTGCATATGCATGAGGCTACACACTAGTTTAATTATTTATCCAATAAATTTTGATCCATTTAACCCAAATACTTAATTGGTCTATATCTATAGCTTATTCTTTGAGGGTTTTTTAATTTTTTTTTTTTTTTTTAAAGATTTTGGAATTTCTTATACAATTTTATTAGCAAATTATGGCTCCAAAAAACCATGATGCCCATGAACGGAATAAATTTTAGTCAATTTCAAATTTTCAAAAGAAATTTAACAAATCTTTTACACCCTCATTTTTCTTTGCGTTACTTTGTTATATTATTTTTAACAGGAAAGATACTTAATTCTAACTTCCTTGATTAGGCCTTTAGACAAGGGATTGAAGCTGCCAAAGTTAGAGTGGATGCTGAGTCAAATGATCAATTCTATCCAAGTAAGGAATGGAATGGTCTATTTCTTCTCGGATTTGAAACCATAGTCTAAAGAACCCAAAACATATATAATGGGTTAGGCTATACGAGGAACCCCTTTCCCTGGATTTGTTATCTACAAATTATAGGGTAAGACTTAGATACAGTACTTAGGTGTTATACCTTAGTTCCACTTCTTAAGATTCTAACATGTGGATTTTTTCTTATGGGTTGGAAGTGATAGGCCACAAACTGAATGACCCCTTGTGATAGAAATTAATTAATTAATTAGCCAAGTTATTAATTAATCAATTTATCATGCAAACGCATGGTAGCACAAACAAATCACCAATAAACTAAAATTGCAACGGAAAATAAATAATACGGTGATTTGTTTACGAATGGGGAAAAACCTAACGGCAAAAACCCCACCGGGTGATTTTCAGGTCACCACTCCCGAAACTCCACTATTATCACAACAAGCGGTTACAAGCAAGGAATCCTAAGTACCTTACCAACCTATAGTTGAAACATTACCCCAATACCCAATCAGACTTGTTCTGTAGTGACAATTTCCCTTTCTGATGCACGACTCCCAAGTACGTGACGAACAGTTGCGCGAATCCTAGTACGCAACTTCAAAACACCAATCTGAAAAGATTGTTGGCTGCAAAGTTCTTCAGTTCATCCACACGATGAAGATCAGGAAGATGCTTGGTCACAAAACCCTACGATGCAAATACACAGCAACTTCTCCTAGAAAAAGAGATGAACTAGGTCAAGAACTTTGTCTTCGGTCACAATTTGCTTAAACAGAGTTTGCTTAATACTTGTGCAACTTGTGTACCGTTTGACGGCTCTTAAAACAATCCTTTTATATGTCTAGGGTTAGGAGAAAAGAAGACCCATAAACAGATTCAAGGATCCCAAGAAAATCAAAATTGAAATCTGAAATTCTTAAACCTCGACAGATAGGAGGTGACGAGAAGGTATCGATCAGCTGTCGAGCTTTAATGAATTTGCACTCTTGCTTGATTTCTTGAACAGACATGAAGATTTCAAAACTTGATCTTGAAACGTGGTTTCTTGAAGTAGTTAAACACATCCTAAGTCTACGCAAATACAAGTAAAGTGTGTTTTGTCAAAGGATAAGCCAATTACACAAAATCATGACATATGTTCTATAACATAAGAAACACATATGTCCTAACAATCTCCCCTTTTGGCAATCCGTGACAAAACCACAACTATCAAATGAACATATGAGAGAAGTCATAAATCACTCAACTCATATTCACTTGTTGAATACAATAAAATCTATCCTAATACAAACTCTTGAAAAACTTTGCAAGAAGAGAGTTTATGGCAAGTAGACTTTGACAACCTGTATTTCTGAAACACTTTAAACAAAACTCATCAAGACATCTTTGTGTGAAACAGAAATAATAGATTGCATACAAATAATAAGAAGCATGTGTATAAAGAGAGAAAAGAAACAACACATGAAGGGGTAGGTGAAAGAAACACATATATCAACAATATAGAAGAGAAAATAAGTACAATGTATGTCTATAAATGGTCACAAGACCTCATGTACAAGAGAAATGTATCTAAGAAAGAAAGAAAAGAAAAGATACATAATATCCTCACTACATCCCTCAAAAGAAAAACATAACAACACTCCCCCTAACATAATGATCCCAAAAACTAACTCTCCCCCTAAGAGTGACTACTCTCATATCCAAAACTACTCCCCCTTTTTGTCACGAGTGACAAAGGGTAGAGTGTCAAATAGACATCTCATCAGTAGAGTTAGCATCTCCATCATCATCTGAAGCGTCATCGTCATCACCATCATCGTCATCACCATCATCATCATTAGAATCAGAAGCAACTGGATGAGATGGTGAAGGAGTAGGCTCAGGTGCAAAGCCGCCCATAGTCGCCTGCCGTCATGCAATACGACCAACACGAACGTTCACCTGATAAAACTCCGTAGAGAGTGTATCCAGGCGAGCATCCATGCGTTGCTGCTGCGCCACGATGTCTCCTAAAGACACATCACCTGAAGAAGAAGGAGTGGATGCAAATGGAGTAGAATGGGATGGTGCTGAACGAGAGGAGGGTGCTACTAAATCCGTCTGCCACGACCAAAACTGGGCCTTGCTACGTTTAACGGTAGCGTAATCTATGGCACACATGATGGTAAAGTGGTCGGAAGAGGGAAAAGGAACGGAAAAATGGCGTAAAATCCTCGTGATAGCGGAAGGAAAAATGAGCTTATCACGGGACACAAAATCTAGATGAACATCTATGATAGACAGAATGAAGTGAGAGGGAAAATCTAGAGTGGGATGCTCAAGAAGAGATAGCAAAAATCGAGCACGAGGCTCTGTGATGGAGTTATAGTGAGAAAGAGGATGCAAAATAAAAGTCATCACCATGTTCATGAATCTAGGACCTTTAGCAAAAGGTCGACATGGTGTAAAAAGACGCTCACCCCAAGCAGTAGGGTGCTCACAAAAAGAAGACATGAGCTCATCCCTGGACACTGTCCTCAGACGCTCACAACTAGGATAGTCAAGAAACTCTATCCTAGGGACACGAAGCACATCCGCAACCAGCTGCGATGTGACAGGAATGCGCCTACCTCGAACGCGAGTGAAAAATAGAGGTACTGAAGGATCAATCCTGTGCATGTTGGAGTAGAACTCCTGGATAAGCACGAGAGGACATGTGACCGAGGCGTCACACAGTGACTCCCATCCCCTACTGTGAATGACAGAGGGAAGGTCAGTGTCCGCAAAGTCTGACAAAATGACTTGGCGTTCTGAATAAATGCCTTATCTAGAAAAGTTCTTCGAAAATGCCTTAAAGGCAAAGTCTGACAAAATGACTTGGCGTTCTGAATAAATGCCTTATCTAGAAAAGTTCTTCGAAAATGCCTTAAAGGCATTATCATCACAGAACTGGACAGTAGAAGGAGAAGGATCAGTAGATGAAAAAGCACCGCAATGAAGAAGGTTCTGGGCAAGAGTGGATTTACGTTTAGGTGCCATAGACACGACTAACGTAAACAGATTTAGAGGGAGAAGAAGAGAAGAACAATCAAAAAAGTCCCAAGCACTTCAAATATATCAAATATATGAAAAGAGAGTATGTATGCATGGGAAATGCATGAACATGTGACATGCAAAACAAAAAGCATCATGGGCTCAGCCTAATCCAATCCTACCAGCACACAAGCATATTACACACATCTAAATGCATGAAAATACCATTAAAATGCAATGCATGAGGTTTTAAACACATTTAAATGAAAACCTAAACCAAAATTTCATTAAACACTCATCAATTTTGAAAAACCCCAAAATTTTCAAAAACCCCAAAAACCTAGGTTTTAGAACATGAAATGCATGAATAAAGAAGGATTAGAAGCTTACGAAGTGTAGAAAAACTTGAAAAAGCTTGAAGAAAACTTGAGGAAGAGGTTGGGAGTGAAAGAAAGTGTGTTTAGGAGATGAGCAGGCGCAGACAGATCGAGAGAGATTGAAGAAATGAGAGACGGATCACGAAGGAGGTTTAAATAGGACCTTCAGTAATGCTCAACAGCTGAGGTATCGGGAGGTGTCGAGGAAGCTGTCGAGGGAGGTGTCGAGAAAGTGGTCATCGAAAACTGAGGTATTGAGCAAGTATCGAGCAACAAAGAATCAGTTTTAAGAACAGAAGCTCGATCGATCCACCAGGTGTCAAGGAGCTATTGAGGAGGCAAGAGTTTTCTCGATCGATCCACCAGGTATCGAGGAGGTGTCGAGATTGCGTTAAGAAAAGGCTTGAGAAACTCGACAGATAGCAAGGTATCGAGGAGGTGTCGAGCCAGCTTTCAAAACAGTTTTTCGAAAGGAGAAAAAACACAGATATGAATATAATCCAACATACAACTCAACCAATGATCCAATCAACACAATAATCTCTCAAAATAGTCTCTCAATCTAAAAATTTTGAGCACAAGGATCTCCAAAACACACACACACACACTAAACAAGTCTAACCAATTTTATATTTTAAAAACCAAGTTAAGACAGTTTAGTGAGCATACATTAACACATGTAAAACTTGTGATGGCCAAATCACATTGTATCTGCACATGTATCACGAATAGCAAAGAATATTGCATGTTTTGTGTGAAAAACATCGCAAGACTGCATAAGTGTATACATGTTATGACAATTTGAGATATGAGAAAATCGCTTTAACTCACACACAATCATAACTGCTTAATGAAGACTATCACCTTCAAGGTACATCCTATAACTCCCACATCTCCTAGAATACATGCTTGCAATAATATTTAAAAGCATTTTTGATCTTTTGCTTGTAATTTTTCTTTGCATATTTTTCTTTTAAGTATATCATACATGGGGTTATTAGAGAGAGAAAAGAAATACCCAATGATATTTGACATTCCAATTTGCAATGCCTAAGCACACAAATGTCATTGACATCACACTTTTACTCTGCCGAAACATACAGATGTCATACATGATTGGCGAGCAACAGTGGTGAGATGGTTATTTATACATTTCTCTCAGGATTTTTTAGTCATTCCCATCAAAAAGAGTGACACGAATGTTAAGTATAAGAGACAACTCAATCTTACTCATCACATATAAGAGTCACAAAGCTCACTTGCTTAGTTGTGCATAGAGATGCTCATCTAAGCTACAAGTGATACAAAGTTTAGAAAACTTTATTTCAATGGCCATCCAAGGTACACAAGTACCAATGTACACAAAACACACATTGTTTTTGTATTTTTCTGATTTTTCAATTTTTTATTTTTATTTTTATTTTTATATCAAAAACAAAATAGACAAAAACTGAAAATAAACAAACAAAAACATGTTAAACAAAATAAAGCATAAAACTAGACTAACTCAAAATGAAAGCAAAACACACAAGTAATGCAACAAACAAACAAAAAAAAGATAGAAGAAAGTGATAAAATCACTTAGAGTCCTTTTTCTTCCACACCTTGGAAGAACCTTTCCTTTGATTAAACCCTTGAACCGGTGGAGAAGAGGAAGAATTGAAACCGTTCAAGTTCAAAAGGAACATAAGGGCCTTGAGAATATCACCGAGAGGAGCGAGAGATGATTAAAGCTGATTTTGGCTTCCAGATGCTATCATGCCATTACTCTGTTAAGTGGCTAACCACTTATAGCAATTTGGTCGAGTATGATTGGCTGCTCCACAATGATGACAGAGATGCTGCTTCTTTTGTTTAGGCTTTTAAGAGTTAACCTTCTTAGCCTTAGGATTTTTAGAATCTTTCTTACCTGGTTTAGGGGGTGCTCCTAAGATAGATTTACCCTTGTCTAAGTTCTCACTAGCTAGACTAATTTTAACATTAGTGTTCTCAATATCAGTACTACTAGCAGGAGGAACAAAAACAATAGTACTAGTAGAAGCAGTATTAGAGGAAGAAAGACCATACCCTAAACCTGTTCAATTTGAAGTAGATTTCTGAATACTGAGCATCTCATCAAGCTTAGCACTTGAAGTCCTATCCAATTGAGCTCTGACTTGAAACAGCTCCGCCTCAAGCTTCTTTGTCTTCTCAGCCAGGAAATTGTTTTCAAACCTCAGTGCTCCAATGGTCTGATTAGCCTCATCAAACTTAGTGGATAATTCCTCACGGTCCACATCTTTAACAATTCCATCAATCGGAATCTTCCTCAGGCTCAGTGTTGCTCAAGGTAGCAGTAAGTGCCTTACTCTTCCCAATGCTCTTGAGATACATAGGACACTCATGTTTCATATGCCCGAAGCCTTGACACCCAAAACACTTAGGTCCTGCGAGAACAGTGTACTAACCACCTTCCTTAGCATCCTTCTTCCCTTTGTCTTGCCCTTTAAACTAAGAAGAACTAGATTGCCTGCAGTCCTTTTCGAAATTCCTTCCATTGGCATTCTTCATAAACTTTTTGAACTAAATTGTAATGTAGGACTTCATTTTGGAATCTTTATCATCAGAAGACTCATCTGTGTCACTGCTCTTTGCCTTTAAGGCCATGCTCTTGCCCTTTCCCGACTTTCCAATCCTTGATAACCCTAGCTCATAAGTTTGCAGATTACCAACTAGCTTTGTCAAAGGATTTTTGTCAATATCCTTTAATTCTTCTATCACCGTAATCTTGGCATGGAATCTCTCAAGTAGAGATCTGAGCACTTTCCTTACAATCTTGGGTTCAGGAATGGTTTCCCCAAGATTGAAGGTTGAGTTTACTATGTCCTTGAGTATGGCATAGAACTCATCAAATGACTCATCCTCCTCCATCTTTATTTCTTCAAAGCTTGTAGTGAGCCTCTGAAGATTTGAATCTTTGACAGCCTTTGTACCCTCATAGGTTGTCTAGAGGATGGTCCATGCTTCCTTTGCAGTTTCTGTCGAGGATATCTTCTTAAACTCCTCATTAGTGACTGCACTGAATAAGGCATTCAATGCTCTGCTATTAAAGTTAGTTGCCTTGATCTTTGCTTCATCCCAATCGGCCGGCACTTCCTTTGGCTTGGTCCAGCCAATCTCTACAGCTTGCCACATCTTCTCATCTTGAGACTGCAAGAAAGCTCGCATGCGTACTTTCCAGTATGCATAGTAAGTGCCATCAAATAAATGAGGTATAATTAATGATTGTCCTCTATCCATGACAACAGGGGTCAATGGATCAACATAGCAAAGATTAAACCCTAATCAGAGTGTGCCCTGCTCTGATACCACTTGATAGGTCACAAACTGAATGACCCCTTGTGATAGAAATTAATTAATTAATTAGCCAAGTTATTAATTAATTATTTTATCATGCAAACGCGTGGTAGCACAAACAAATCACCAATAAACTAAAATTGCAGCGGAAAATAAATGACATGGTGATTTGTTTACGAATGGGGAAAAACCTAAGGACAAAAACCCCACCGAGTGATTTTCAGGTCACCACTCCCGAAACTCCACTATTATCACAACAAGCGGTTACAACCAAGGAATCCCAAGTACCTTACCAACCTACAATTGAACCCTTACCCCAATACCCAATCAAACTTGTTCTGTAGTGACAGTTTCCCTTTCTGATGCACGGCTCCCAAGCACGTGACTAACAATTGCTCGGATCCCAGTACACGACTTCAAAACACCAATCTGAAAAGATTGTTGACTGCAAAGTTCTTCAGTTCATCCACACGATGAAGATCAGGAAGATGCTTGGTCACAAAACCCTACGGTGCAAATACACAGCAACTTCTCCTAGAAAAAGAGATAAACTAGGTTAAGAACTTTGTCTCCGGTCACAATTTGCTTGAATAGAGTTTGCTCAATGCTTGTGCAACTTGTGTACCGTTTGACGGCTCTTAAAAAAATCCTTTTATATGTCTAGGGTTAGGAGAAAAGAAGGCTCATAGACAAATTCATGGATCCCAAGAAAATTAGAGTTGAAATCTGAAATTCTTAAACCTCAACAGATAAGAGGTGTCGAGAAGGTATCGACCAGCTGTCGAGTTTTAATGAATTTGCACTCTTTCTTGATTTCTTGAACAGACTTGAAGGCTTCAACACTTGATCTTGAAACGTGGTTTCTTGAAGTAGTTAAACACATCCTAAGTCTACCCAAATATAAGTAAAGTGCGTTTTGTCAAAGGATAAGCCAATTACACAAAATCATGACATATGTTCTATAACATGAGAAACACATGTCCTAACAAGAAGTATATTTTTTAGTTAAGTAGCCACATGGTTGAATTTGAAGAGGGGAACTAAAGGAACATCACCTAAGGTACTGTACTTAAGTTTTGTCCTAGATTATATATTCTAAATATAAGGAACCTAAATTTTGTAAAAATATTATTGCCTTATTTCTCTATCCTATCCAAATTAAATAATAATTAAAATAACTGCTAAATTTTTTTCAAATAGAATGTACGAATCTACATTAGATGAAAATCAATAACAAGAGTTGAATTATTGATTGGATTGCATCAAACAACAATCATCACGTTAAGATTTTACACTATTAAACTCTGCATGTCTAAGATCTTACAAATCAAAGTTCACTTCAAATTCAACGTACAGTACGAGTGGTATTGTAAAAGGCATGCTTTGATCTCCCACAAAAAAACTTATTGATGTGCAAATCATGAATGAAAAATTTTACCAAAAAAAAAAAAAAAAAAAAAACCCTTACATGCGTGTGATCAAAAAATATCATAGCTTTGCATGATATATAAATTATTTTCCTTTCAAGGCCTTTTTTTTTACTCTATTATATTCTAATTTGAATTTAGATTCAAGAAAAATTGCAAATTTCTCTATAATGATTTTTATTTTCTCCTCCATGAATCATATTGCTTTGTAAAACTTTTTTTTATAATGAATTTTTAAGAATATTTTAGTTAAAGTTTAGTCTTAATTTTGTATTGTATTAATCATGACACCAATCAAAAGTTTTGTTGCTTGAATAGTAAATGCTTAGTAGGGTTTAAATTGAAAAAAAATTATGATTATTTTAGTAGCGGATTCAAGATATTTACATTATTCATGTAAGATGTTGGGATTAGTGATGCACTAGTAAAGGTAGGTAGAGATGAATCTATTCACAAGAATTTGTTCTATTTGTATCTTCTCATTATCATTACAATTTATATGTTATTGGCAAAAGAAAAAAAAAAAGGAAAAAGAAAGTATTCATTTAAAAAAATAGAAAAACCTTTGAGCACGCATGAAAAAACTAATATGTACATTGTAGCACATTTATGTTATTGGACAAAAGCATTAGTTCAAGAAGCATTCAAATTGAGTAATATTTTTAAAACTAATTTTCTAATGATATAGAAAAATTAAACAATCACCAATCTTCACATTAGAAGAAACTAGCCTCGCGTGTGCTCAGGGGTGCTTTTTCTGTTCTTAAAAAAAAAAAAAAAAAAAAAAACAAAATCTATAAGTATGCACAACGCGCGTGCGAAGAGGCTAGTGTGTATGTCTGTAAATATATATATATATATATACAAAAAAAAAAAAAAATTATTTGGGTACAAAATTGGTTCGATTTATTTATTTATTGCAAAACCAAGACTGTAAAACCTATATTTTTTTTAAATGGAGGACCAAAACTAATTGGATCCCTTCGAAAACCGGACGAGGCCAACTTTTCGGTCTAGTCCAATCTAAATGGGTTTTTAAAATAGCCTTGCTCTGTACTATCACATTGATTACACTTAATCTCCTAAATTACTGAAATACATCATCCACCCACCAATTTTAAAAATATGTTACACTTAACCTCATGTAATTTGTTTTGCTATTAAGTTTGACAGAATTTAATATTGAAAGACTAATTTACCCCTTTACTGTCTATTTCAAAGAGAGTATAAATCAGTCATTTAATACTAAATTACGTCATGCTTAAGTTAACACCAAAACATATGACAGGATCATTGAACAAGATTATAACTTTAGGGGTCAATTGTCTATTTCGAGGTGAAAGTTTTGAGTGTAAACATGTAATATTCCCTTGACTAAATTATACTTTTGATTTGCAGAAGGATTTTTTTTTTCTTTTTAGTCTACTAACAGCAACTAGTTAAGTATCTTATCGTCGAATAAGAGATTTAGGATTCAAATATCATATACACCAAAAACTAATTGGTATCTTAGCTGGATTATAAAGAGCAACTATTATGCAATGAACAACATAGGTTTAAAGTCTATCATATGATTCTCTTTATTAAAAGGGATTAAATTTTGTAAAGGTGGTGTAAAACTCATGTTTTTCCCCTCCAATCCTAACATGCCACATTATCTTATTACATATTTAAGAATAAGTACAACCACACCCAATCAATTCTAATATCCATAAACAAATCCAACTAAATCAGTTTGGTAGGATGTATAATATTTTAAGTAAAATTCTAATGTGGCAATCTCTTATTGGATTGTGTAACCCATCCTTATCAAATTTGGACTCTTATTAAAATTGTCATTTTGACCAAGTTTGTGACTAAGAGTTGAGGTGTGCATGAGTTGGGTCAAACGGATTTTTCAACCCAACTCAACCCTATCAAGTTCATAAATGCTTATCCTAGTTGATATGGGTTGGGTTAGCTAGTTAGACTTAAAGGGCTTTTTGTTCTCAAATTTAAAAACAAGTTTTTTGTTTTAAAAACAAAAGGTGGTGCGTTCTGACAAGTAGCAATAATTGGTCGTCCATAAAGTGCTCGTCCAAACGAGTGACATCATTATGGACGAACGTAAAGTGCATTGATCTCAGAGGTAAACTTAGCAATTAATGGCGAATGATGAACAAATACTAAGTTGTTACTGCTATCCTCTTCCAACCCATCAGATGACTATTACAGACCTTAAATATTAATGATTAAATGGTCATTACTGAGCCATTAAATCCACCACCTCAGGCGCAACGTAAGGTTAAGCTAACAGGCTAAGCATTTAATCTCAAACAGGCTATATAAAGCCAGAAGAAACAAGTAAGTGCATTATGCTTTTCATTACACACAAAATTACTCTATAGATTATTGATCTCTAAAAAGTCTTAAGCTAACTTAAGCATTGGAGGGTCCTTGGCAGGCCCCAAACCGATGATGTTATTTACATTGTGTTCTTTCTTAAACAAGAATATTCATCGTCCATCAGTACAAACGAGGCAAAATCTTGTTTTATCAGTTTGCCACCGTCTATGGTGAACAACGAGCTATCAATCAATAAGCCATTGAATTCTCTACCAATTAAGTTCCTTAGAGCTGATGGACTTAACCACAACTACGCCGCCAAATATGGAGGTAATGGCCTAACAAATCCAAGTACTAATAGCCAATGTGCAAGAATTGATGAAAAAAATAAAGATTTGAAGCGGCGAGTGCGTCCAGAAGACATTAACACGTCACAGTCACAGCGTAACCACAATAACAATGATGATGAGGCCCACAGCCCAGAAAACATCATGAAAGAGACTTCTAAGCACACTGCAAAGTCAACTCATGGCAATGATCAGATGATGAAAAACATGAGGAAGGAGTTAGACGAAGTCAAGAATGCCATGAAAGGGAAGACAACAATAAACCTTGACAGCATGTTCAAGAAGATAGATTCACCCTTTACTGCCAGTGTTTTGGAGTGCCCCTTGCCTCCAAAATTCCCTCTCCCATGGCTGGAGGTCTACGATGGCACTAAGGATCCCCTGGATCACATAGGGGCATTCTAGACAATATTGAACCTCCAGTAGACTCTAGACAAGGTGATTTGCAAATCTTTCCTAGCAACCCTTAGGGGAGCAGAAAGGGTATGGTTTAGCAAGTTGTCACGTCGTCAGTTGCCAACTTTGAGCAGTTGAGTGACTCTATCGTCTGACTTTTCATTGGGGGCCAACGCCATAAAAGGCCCACCTCATACCTACTAACTGAGAAACAACGAGAAAGAGAAACCTTGAGGGAATATGTGAAATGCTTTAATAAGGTAATGTAGAAAATTGACAAGGCAGATGATCAGGTAATAATGACGACCTTCCAAGTAGTGTTGAACAATCTTGACCTCGTCTTTTCCCTAAGGAAGACCCCACCAACCTCGATGACAAATCTATTGTTCAGAGTTTAGGAATATATGAATGGAGAAGACGCACTAACAACGAAGGGATTGGTGGACAAACAAAAGAAAGAAGAAAACGTTAAGTCGTAGAGCAAGAAGAAGGATTGCTACACCAAGGCCAGTAAAAGTAGTCCGAAAGCACCATCAAAGAAAAATTTGAATTTCACTCATTTACTAATGCCTGTGGACATAATCCTCAGGTAGATAAAGGACGATCCTGCTCTAAAATGGACCAAACCGCTGAGTTCATCCTTAAAACGGAGAGATCCAAAGAAGTACTGTCATTTTCACAAGGATTATAGTCATTACACTGATGAATGTCGGGACTTGAAAGAGTAGATAGAGTAGTTAATCTAGAGAGGGAAACTCCAAAAAATTGTCAAGAAAGACTATCAGTCTCGCCACTGGATGGAAGAGAAGTCTAATAACAACCAAAAAGAAGATGAGCGGGACCGTCCAAAACAGGTCATGGGAGAAATAAGGACGATAATTGGAGGACTGGTTGCATGGGGGTCATATAGGTCTTTGAGAAAGGCAGTTCAGAGACAAGTCAATAATGTTCATATAAAGCACCCAATAGCCAAACATCATCGCTCTGGAGATGAAGACATTGTTTTCTCCGAACGAGATGTAAGGGGAGTCAGGCAACCACATGACGACCCCCTTGTTATCATGCTGACCATCAAAGGGTACAATACTAAGAGGGTTTTGGTAGATAACAAAAGCTCAGCAGATGTGATGTACATGACGGCATTCCAGCAAATGAAGTTGGATTCAAAACACCTCAGACCTTTTGGATCTCCTCTAGTCAGTTTCAATGGGGACTGCATAATTCCAAAAGGTATCATTTCCCTATTAATTACAGTAAGGACTCACCCAGCACAGGTAACAAAGTAGGTAGAATTTCTAATCGTTGTCTACCCTTCATCTTACAATGTGATTCTAGGATGACCAACTCTTAATTGCCTCAAGACTGCAACTTCTACATACTGCCTAAAGGTGAAATTCCCAACCCCTCAAAAGGATTGGACAAATCTGTGGAGACCAACTTTTAGCCAGGGAATGTTACCAAGTAGTACTAGCGTCCAAAGAAAATCATACCTAGATGGTGGAGGAGAACCTCCTAAACCCACAGAAGAGGTGGAGAATGTAAAGTTGGTGGAAGGAGATCCTTCCAAAACTACCAAGATAGGGAAGGAGCTCTAACTGTCCTTAAAGGACGAAGTGGTGAAGTTCTTGAAAAGGAACCTGGATGTCTTTGCATGGAGCCATGAAGATATGCCAGGGATTGACAAAGATGTGATAGAGCATTGCCTCAATGTCGACCTAATGAAGAAGCCCATCCAATAGAAACAACGAGTATTTGCCCCAGAGCAAAATAAACAAGTTATGGAAGAGGTAGAGAAGCTCCTAACTGCAGGCTTTATTTGAAAGGTTTACTACCCCAAATGGCTAGCCAATGTCATTATGGTAAAAAAGTCCAACGGAAATTGGAGAATGTGTGCAGATTCCACAGACTTAAATAATGCATACTTAAAAGATAGTGTTTTTGCCTTCCTAGGATTGACCAGCTTGTTGATTCAACAGCTGGCCATGAATTACTAACCTTCATGAATGCTTTTTTAGGTTATAGCCAGATCCTCATGAATAAGGAAGACGAAGAGAAAACTGCATTCGTGACCAGCTAGGGCCTATACTGTTACAAAGTCATGCCATTTGTACTAAAGAACGCAGGTGCCATGTACCAGAGATGAGTAAACCAAATGTTCAACAAGCAAATAGGCAAGAATATGGAGGTCTATGTGGACGACATGCTCGTAAAAAGTAAGGAAGCAAAAACTCACCTTGATGACCTCTAGGAGACGTTCGGTACTTTGAGAAGATACAAAATGAAGCTCAAAGATGCCAAGTGTGTTTTTGGATCTTGTTAGGGAAATTCCTCGATTTCATGGTCTTTCAATAAGGAATTGAGGCGGATCCAGAAAGGTGAAAGCTATACTTGGCATGACTTCTCCAAGGATAGTAAAGGAGGTGCAAAGGCTGACAAGATAGATCGCAGCATTGAATAGGTTCGTCTTGAAGGCCACTGATAAATGTCTCCCCTTCTTTAAAACTCTTAAGCAGGGTCTTCCAATGGACAGATGAGTGTGAAATAGCCTTCCAGAGCCTTAAGGAGTATTTGGCTAAACCCCCACTCCTAAGCCCGTTAGTAGAAAGGGAAGATCTATTTTTGTATCTGGTTTTATCACAAACGAATGTCAGAAACGGAATTCACCCTTCTACACTCATATCTAGAAGCGGAATACTAGACAATATGTGCAGACGGTTCATTTGTCACAGGTCACAGAGGCGTCGGTGTGATTATAACCTCAACTGAGAGGAACGTCCTTAAATATAGGGTTCAACTCCAGTTCCTAGCAACAAACAATGAAGCAGAGTATGAAGATCCTCACTGGCTTGAGGATTGCAAAAGCTCTAGGAGTTAAGAATTTGAAGCTAAGAACTGATTCCAATCTAATTGTCAGGCAAATAACCAACGAGTATGAAGCAAAAGAGGAAAGAATGAAGAGGTATCTGAAGCTAACAAACCAATTAGTTGATTATTTTGATGATGTCAGGTTCAAGCAAATCCCTTGGGAGAACAATTCAGCTACTGACAAGGTAGCCAAGTTGGCATCGTTTGAAGATGCCCTAGAGAAGCCCAGGCTATATATGGAAATTCAGACGGTCCCTAGCATAGAGGGATTACAAGCCTTCCCAGTTCAGCAATCGTGCACTTGGATGGATCCAATCTTTTCTTACATCAAAGATGACCAACTTCCATTGGACTTGTCCGAAGCAAAGAAGGTTAAAGTTAGTGTCGCAAGATTCACTATCGTGAATAATAAACTCTATAAGAGGGGATTTTCATTGCCCTACTTAAAGTGTCTGAATCCCGAAGATATATGCGGGAATCATTCAGGACCTTGGTCTTTAGTTGGGAAGGCAATCAGAGCAGGCTGCTTTTGGCTAACCATGCAAAGAGACGTAGTTGAGCTCAAAAAAAAAAATGCGATAAGTGTCAGTGGTTTGGAAATGTGTAGCACATTGTAGGAGAACTAATGATGAGCATTTCTTCACCATGGCCATTTTTCCACTTGGTTGATCAACATTGTTGGTCCATTGCCACAAGGGAAGAAGCAAGTTAAGTTTTTACTTGTTGCTATCGACTATTTTACAAAATGGGTTGAAGTAGAGCCTTTAGCAATAATCACAGAAAGAGGGTGATCATCTTTGGAAATACAAAAATTCATTTGGAAAAACATTGTTTGCAGGTTCGGAATCCCAAGGGTGATCATCTTTGACAATGGACGGCAATTTGATAGCTAAAATTTAAGAGAATTCTATGCAGAGCTATGAATAAAGAATCACTACTTGTCACTTGGCCATCCATAGGTGAATGGACAGATAGAGGTAACAAATTATACTTTGCTCAAGCTCATCAAAACATGACTTGAAGGGGCAAAAGGAACATGGCCAGAAGAGTTACCAGGTGTACTATTGGAGAAACACCATTCAAGCTGGCCTTTGGTACAAAAGTAGTTATTACCGTCGAAGTGGGGTTATTAAGCCTTAAACGAGCCCATTATGACGAGAGTTTAAACAATGCCGAGTTGAGGCTAAGTTTGGATTGTTTATCCAAAGTCAAAGACAAGACAGCTCAAAGAATGGCCCAATACCAGTAGAAGATGGCAAAGTACCATGATCAGAGGGTGAAGCTCAGAAGGTTCAACCCTGATGATATGGTACTATGAAAAGTCTCAGAAGCCACTAGAGACCCAACCCAAGGAAAGTTAGGCCTTACTTGGGAAGGTCCATATAAGGTCATCCGTTACTCGAGAAGAGGAGGCTACTACCTGAAAGACCTCGACGGCAATGCATTGCCTCATCCCTACAATGTGGAGTACCTCAAGAAGTACTATCAATAGGAAGTACCTAAGTCAATAAACTCCGTCCATAGGAGTACCTCATCTAACGATGCATCAGATAAGCGAGATTTCTTTTGCTTTTACTTTAGCATTTTATTTTGGTCAAGTTATCCCTAAACCATAAGGGTGAATGAAATAATAAGGCTCCCTAAACCATCTCTTTTTCAAAAGGCTTGATCTCCTGTTCAGTTGTCCATAACAACACAATCTCAAGGGTAAAGTTGTAGACGGGGTTAGATCATGAAAAAGAGATACCTATGATAAAAACTTCAAACGACGTTTTTAAATCATGAGGGAACTATTAACGGTAAAAACTCCAATGACAGGTTTAAATCATAAGGAAAATTGTTTACGATAAAAACTCCAATGACGGGTTTAAATCATAAGGAAAATTGTTGACGGTAAAAACTCCAATAATGATTTTAAATCATAAAGAAAATTTGTTGATAGTAAAAACTCCAATGACGAGTTTAAATCATAAAGGAAATTTGTTGACAGTAAAAATTCCAATAACAAGTTTTAAAAGAAACTTATTAGTGGTAAAAACTCCAATGCCAAGTTTAAATCATAAAAGAGACCTATTAATGGTAAAAACTCCAATGTCAAGTTCAAATCATAGAAGAAACCGTTGGTAGTAAAAACTCCAATGACGAGTTTAAAGTATAAAAGAGCCACTAACAATAAAACTCAGATGATGAGTTTAAATCGTAAGGCCATGAAAAGACTATTAGTAGTAAAAGATCGTTAAGGAACTTGGTTAATGAACCATCAGTATGTCTCATTGACGAGTTGCAAAAAAGGCCCTTCCAAAGGAAAGGTCAAAGCAACCAAAACTAAGAATATAACAAGAATTGAAGTTGCATTCTAAATTATTGATGTCTTTTGAATAGAAATAAAAAAGCCTCAAAACAAGGAGGTAACCAGCATCCAAAATTTTCATTGTCTTTAAAAGATGAGATATTAAAGCCTCAAAATAGGGAGGCAACCAAAGTTTCAAACAAAAAAAAAGAAAAGTTTCTTCAAGGTGCAACAATAACCTCGTCCTGGTGACCTTGCTTCGTTGGTCCAGCATCAGTAGCACCATCTCCTCCATCAGCAACGACAGTAGTTTCCTCTTGCTACTTAGCTTCATCAGCGAGAACCTTAGTATCAATGACCTCAAAGTCGAGGTTGGAAAAATCCATAGCTTAAAGCCTTTGTAATACTGGATGAATTGAAGGTCAGAAAAGCGTTTAGACTTCAAGAACTGGGTCAATTACTTTCTCACGCTCCTCGTCAGTCCTAAGAAGAGTAGCCTAAATTTCATCATCTTTTTACGTAATAAGTAGTTTCTCCACCTTCAGTGCTTCGTTGAGCTCCTTGATCTTCCCTTTTGCCTTTGTAGCATTGTCTATAGCCTTAATCAAGTCCTTTCTTAGTCTTGAGCTTTCAGCTTCAACATATTCAACCTTTGGTTTGGCCACCAATACCTTCTCCTCAGTGCTCAAATAGTCGGTCATCAAATGTAGTGATTCTCCAAGAACTTGAAAGAAGAGTACAAAATCAAGCTCTGTGGACAAGGAAAAAATTCAATGACAAAGAAACAGTTAAGTGTAATATCTGCACCAGTTTTTGTATGTAACGACTGACTAGTTCATGGGACGGGATGGCAGACATCCCCTTAGCTCCTCGCCTGTAATCACATTATGGGCCCGACCAAGAGTTGTAGCTAGATCCTCCCAGATGCTTTTTCCGACTTTGCTCTCCCCTTTAGAGCTAGAAGTGGGAGGTGTAAACATCATCATTTCAAGGGATGGAGTTGGAGAGGAAGGGACAGTACGGACAGAGGGAGAAATGATCATCTCACTTTTCTTTTCATTCAGTTTGCGCTTCTTTGTGTTAACGGCTAGCTGAGACAAGGGTTCATTCTTCATCCCCTTAACACGTGTGTATTTGTCCTTGCTATACTTGGTGGCCATCTCTGCGATGACAAAGTTGAAGAAAGATGTTAGGTAAAAAAAAAAAAAAAAGATTAAGAAAAGAGGGTATAC
Source organism: Quercus agrifolia (assembly GCA_029955455.1). Taxonomy (NCBI): domain Eukaryota; kingdom Viridiplantae; phylum Streptophyta; class Magnoliopsida; order Fagales; family Fagaceae; genus Quercus; species Quercus agrifolia. The sequence goes on from JARQAD010000001.1 coordinate 51,315,222, forward strand.
ATACTTTTCTCTTCTTGGAGGATTTTTCTCAACACATATTTAGATGGCTCAGGTCCAAGGCAGTGGTCGTATAGATGACGAGGGTCCATAAGGTTGTTGAAGTCGTCAATCCCATGAGCAAATTCCAAGGCAGTTTCAACTCGACTCTGATAATGGCTCTCTAAGTCAGGACGTTCAGAAGCTGTAAAACAGGTGTTAAGAGAATGATTACATTTTTGAAAAAAGTTTGAAAAAAAACACCAAGAAATGGGATCTCCCATTTTTATAGTAACCACGGGACTTCGCCCCAAAGGTCATCAGACATGGCTTTCCATCTAGAGCTAGAAATAAAGAAGTATCGTGATTTCCAATCACAGAAGGAAGAAAGGAGTCCAGAGACAATCCTAGAGTTCCTATTCCAAGGCAAGAGCTCATAATACCCATAATGGGTAGAGGGTTTCAAGCGATACAAGTGTAGGAACTCGTTCAGAGATATCATGTCCCCTTCATGGACGGACACCCAAATCAACATACAACTTATAATCATCCTCCAGGTGTTTAGGATAAGCTGTCCAGGGGCAAGATTGAAGGAAGAAAGAAGTGACATTATGAACGGGTGGATGGGAAAGCGAAGACCACATGAAAAGGCAACTTCGTAGAAGCACAACTCGCCGTGGGCAAAGGTGCAAGCCTTCTCATTTGGATGAGGTAAGCGAGTGACAGTGCCACAAGGGAATTGAAACCTTTTTCTTATAGATTTCAGCTGTTTCGTCTTTAAACAGCAAGATTCAAAAAGGACATGGAATGAGGGTGAAGAAGAAGATGAAGGAGGGTTTGGGGGTTGCAAAAGCTTCGACACCGCAGTGTCCACGCCTAATTCCTCAAACTTATAGTTTGAAGACAAGCCCATCTTAAGCTTGCTAGACCTAACTTCAGAGTCCCCCTCCTCTATGACGGCCATCTCCAAATGGTATTTAATCAGAGAGCATCAAATTAGGGGGTAAAAGAACTAAGATAGGCCAAAAGCAATGCAACAGTAGGGTAAAAACAAGCCTACTTGAGGGCGTTTCCCACCAAAGTGTTCAAGAAAAACTCCTAATCTTGCGAAGAAAAAGGAAATAGAGGAGGTTTGTTGCCTAAGAGAAACAAAATCAACCATTAATGGAATTTTGGAGTATAGAAAGCTTTTCAGGATGAAGTTGAGAGTTTATGAGAGCTTCAAACTTCAGATACAGAGGTTGAAGAAGAAAGAAAAGAGAAGAAATGGTTTCTCTAAAAGGAAGAAGCAAAAATTAAGGCGCGGGAAATTCAATAAAAATTCCACATGCATGGAGAATAGGGAAGGGACATGTGGCAATCACTAGACGGGAATGTTGCTTCACATTAATGGTGATTGAACATGAATCTTGGGAAACGAAAAGGAAATTGGACTGCCAAAACCGTTTTGTATTCCTTTGCTCGTCCAAACCAATGACAACAAAACGAATAAAGGGGGCAACTGACGAGTAGCGATAAGTGGTCATCCATAAAGTGCTCATCCAAACAAGTGACATCATTATGGACGAACGTAAAGCGCATTGATCTCAAAGGTAAACTCAGCAATTAATGGCGAATGATGAATGAATACGTGGCCATTACCGTCGTCCTCTTCCAACCCGTTGGATGACCGTTACAGACCTTAAATATTAATGACTAAATGGTCATTATTGAGCCATTAAATCCACTACCTCAGGTGCAACGTAAGGTAAAGTCAACAGGCTAAGCATTTAATCTCAAACAGGCTATATAAAGCCAGAAGAAACAAGTAAGTGCATTATGATTACACACAAAACTACTCTACAAATTATTGATCTCTAAAGAGTCTTAAGCTAACTTAAGCATTGAAGGGTCTTTGATAGGCCCTAAACCGATGTCGTTATTTACATTGTGTTCTCTCTTAAACAAGAATGTTCATCGTCCACCGATACAGACGAGACGAAATCTTGTTTTATCAGGTTCCATTAAACATCATTAATGCATTGATTACAAAAGATTATTTGGTTGATGCAACAAGCTTCTAGTTCTTGGATTTAGGTTTTTTCCACTTTCAAAAATAAAATTATCCTCCTCAAAGAAAATAATGCCATTCTCTTACTTATGGTGAAGAAGAAGAAGAAGAAGAAGAAAAAAAATTTTGATGATAATGAAAATTTGATATGTAGACATTTTCCTAAATTCTAAAATGGATTCCAATTATTTGACTCGTTGAAAATTGAACTAATTTCATATGATTCAAAAAGCAATGTGAAACGGCAAAAAAAATTGTAAGGTTGAATTTAATCAACCATTTTGTTGGCTTTATTCCGTGCCAAATTTTCTTGTATTTTAGCAATTAGTAACCCTATATTTAGGTGGGAATCATGTAAGGATAGTATGTGAAAAAGTGTGAAGAATTGCTCAAGTTTGTGCAAAGAAGCAGGGACTTGCGGCTGGATCGCGCAGGTGGCTTGCGGCTGCAAGCCGCCAGAATGATACACACGTGCCAAGCATGCCAGAAGCTGAAGCGTCACGCCAGTTGTTGCACTACAGGACAAAAGTCCCAGGCTAGCCAGGCCGTTTGCTCGCGGCTTGAACTCGCGACTCAACCCAATCGCGAGGTCAAGTCGCCAGAACACCCTGTTTGGGAAAATCTGACTTTTCACATTCCTTCTCACCCTACTATATATATACCCTTATACCCACGATTTAGAGAGTGCTTCTAGAGAGAATTTTGAGAGAGAAACCCTAGAAAAAACAAGATTGACTTGTCCACAATCTTTACCTAAGAGATTCTTTAAATTCCTCCACTCTCTTCCTCTCCATTGTCAAATCCTTGAGAGGCTCATTACCAAAACCTTTTCTCACAATATCCATTTCTATGAGAGGGATGTTTGGTGCTTTGGGAAGCAGTTAGGAAGGAACCAATTTCACATTAGTTGATGCTATGGTCAAGTAGCGGAATCCGAGAAGTTAGAAAAGAAATAGATTCGGTGCAACCTCGTTGGAGCAAGAAGCTTGGAGGGCTTAGGTACATTAGGTAGATTAGGCTTGGAGGGTCTACTGTTGTTCATGTATCCCAACTACATTTTCTAGTGGATTACTTACTGCTTGGAGGGCAGCAAAGAGGTTTTAAGCCAAGGGCTTCGGTTTCCTCTTCGATAACACATCGTTGTGTTGTCCTTGTGTTTGCATCTCTCTTCTCTTATCTTTGCCTTTTATTTTTTGCTATGGATGTGATTTTAATTGACTTAGATTATTTATCAATTCTGTTTATAGCTTGTGTTCATTTTCCGCACACTTTGTGTTTGTCATAAAGCTTGAATTGGTAATTTTATTTTTGAGGGTCTAAACGTTCATAGTGTATTTTACACTATTTGAACTTTCAATTGGTATCAGAGCAAGTGCAATCTTTGTGGTTTAAACACCTTAGTGCAATCTTTGACCCCGTATTGAGATGGACCGGTCTCAATCTTTGAATGTTCCACCATTTTTTGATGGAAACAATTATGCCTTTTGAAAAGTTCGGATGAGGGCATTCTTGTGTTCAATTGATGATACTGTTTGGGATGCCATAGAAGCAGGTTAGACTAGGCTGAAGGCTACTAAATCCACTTGGGATAAAGTAGCCCTTGCAGCAGCTAATTCTAACAGTAAAGCCTTGAATGCAATTTTTTGTGGTGTTTCTCCAGATGAGTTTCACAGGATTTCACACATTACCGTTGCCAAAGAAGCATGGGAGATATTGGAAACCACCTACGAAGGAACGAAGAAAGTGAAAGACACCAAGTTGCAAATGCCAACCACTCGATTCGAGGAGCTCAAAATGAGTGAGGATGAGTCCTTTGACTCTTTATATAGCAAGCTGAATGAAATAGTTGTCAGCGAATTCAATTTGGGGGAGAAAATGGAGGATTCTAAAATAGTAAGGAAGATTCTTCGGTCATTGCCAAAAAGCTTTCGTGCCAAGGTGACAGCGATTGAAAAGAGCAAGGACCTTGATGATATCAAAGTCCAAGAGTTGATTGGTTCTCTTCAGACCTACAAATTGTCATTACCCAATCAAAGAAAGAGCAAATCCCTTACTCTCAAGACTGTAAATGAAAGGGTGGATGTTCATGACTTTTCGGATGATGATGCAATCGAGAAGGACGTTGCCTATCTTGCAAAGAATTTTCGGAAATTTTTGAAGTTCAAGAACAGTGGTAAATTTGGTGGTAAAGGGAAATTCCAGAGTTCAGGAAGGGAGAGAAGGGAATTTAAAAAGAAAGATGGAAAAGAATCCCAATCTACACAAGGTGTCACTTGTTTTGAATGTAACGGGCATGGACACTTTAAGAAAGAATGTCCGAATTATTTGAAATTGAAAGGTAAGGTGTATGCCACAACACTTAGTGACTCGAACTCTTCAAATTCTGATTCTGATGAGACCTGTGACAAAGAAGGAAATTACTCCTCATTTATGACTATTGCTCATATCGAGTCTTCGGAGGACTTGAATTTGCTTATGCAAGAACTTGGGGAACATATTGATGAAAAATCCATAGGAATTGTGGAAGAATCGAATGTTAAAGAAGACGAGAACGTAGCCTGTCTTCAAGAGAACTATAATTCTCTTCTTGAAAAATCAGGAGAGTATGCACGTGTGGCCAAGGCGGCTGTGAAGAAGATGAAGAAAGCCGATGAGGACTATAGGAGTCTTCTAATGCGTCATAAGGAAGCTAAGTGTGAGATCGAGAAGCTGAATGGTAAGTTATCAGAAGCTTACACAAAAGTAAGATTTCTCGAGCAAGAGATTATGCAAGCCAATGCCAAGATAGAGAGGGTCTCCACCAAGAATCTAAATGATGTCATTTCATCTCAAAAATAGTTCTCAGACAAGTCCGGGTTGGGATATACCGGAGGAAGTAGTTCATCAGGCAGTGTCACCAAAGAAGTGAAGTTTATAAAGGCCAAAGAGCAAATTGAAGTTTGTCCTACTGCTGAGAAGCCCAAGATGGAAGAAAAGAGGAATGTGGATGACAAACGGATGTTGAATAACTCTCATAAGCAATCTGTGGGCAGGTCTGAATCCCGAGCCAAGTCTCGTCCTTAATCACAAAGAGGTCCTAGATCAAACTATGTGTGTCACCACTGTAGACTTCAAGGGCATACTTGACCAAATTGTCAAAAGCTGAAAGCAATGAATAATGCAAGTGCTCCAAGGTCTCGAGGACCTAGAAATGACAGGAGAAATTGGGCTGGTGAACCGTCAAGAGGTCGAAATGGTGATCCCGGAATGATAGACGTGATGAATATGATTGGATCATTCACCAACTGCTTTGAAAGCTTCACACGAAGGTTTGAAAGCCCCAACTCCCGTACCCAATCCTATAAGGATATCACCCCAAACGCAAGTGACGTGTGGGTGAAAAAGGGTACTCATGCATAAGCATTACAACATGTCCGTGCATCAATACTTCCTATACTTTGTGACTTTGTTTGGTTGTTTGTTTATTGATTATGTGATTTAAAATTTGTTTGTTTGTTTTTGCATTCTTTCATACAAATTTTTGTTCACTGTTGCTTTTGATCAATCTTTTCATTCTTATGTGTCAAAAATCCAAAAACCACATAAAAAGTAGAAAATCAAAAGTCTGATTGACATTGTTAAGTTGTTGTCTTAAAACTTGTTTTGCCTTGTACCTTTATGCTAATAGCTTTGTGTATTTACGAGCGTAGCTTGTTCCTTTGCAATCTTATCACTATGGATGAACTCTTGAAATCTATGTGACTGTTGTAAATAGATCTTCAAACTTGTCATGAATGATTAATGAATGGTTTTGTTGATCTTGAGACATGCATAGACTTGTGCCTATATATCTTCACACTCATTATTTTTTTGTTTTTACTAAAAAGAGCTCTCCAAATGTAAATCTCCAATTGTAAAGAGATATTGAGCTGCAAAAGCCTGTCGCACATACTAGTATTCGACTAGGAAAAAGGGAAAGCGACCAAAAATAAAGTGTATGATTCTTCAAAAGGCCAAAGGCTATCCCATCAAGGAGAAATATCAAAAGTCATTCTCATAATGAGATGTAAGTGTTCCAAAAAGATCAAAAAGATCTAATGTTATGACAAAAATTATATGGAGTCAAATGTAAAGCTCCAAGCTATGCTATCAAGTCTTATGAGAGTTCATATATGCATACTTCTATAATTGAGATGAGTCACATGATCTAGTGCTAAATGTGTATGCCTTAGTTGAATTGATCATTGAAGCTTCACATTAGACTAAGGACTATCTCATTGTTGATATCCACACACAACACACAAGTTTATGTTCAATGAATGTCATATTCATTTGTGTGATTATACTTGTTAAAATGTGTTTTCACATGCTCAATCTTTGTTGATTCAAACACAAAAAGGTTTTTTAGTGTTTTAGGTTTTTTGGGAAAGTACTTTGTTTTTACAAAAATTGAAAATTTTCAAAAACAGTATTGCCCTGTTTTGGCGACTCAATCGCGGGTCATCCAAGTCGCATGCTACAGCCACGAGCTCACATGTTGATTTTGGCGACTTGTTCGCGAGTGAAAGGTCCAGTCGCGAGGGGTACACAGAGATTTTCGCGGCTCAGCTCACGACTCCCTCACAGGTAGACCTTCCAGTCGCAAAAAACACTTAGAAAATTTTTCATAATTCTGACTTTGAGAGTTTTGGCAGCTTGCCCTGGCTACTTGTTTTAGTCGTGAAAAACGCGTGTTTTTGCGTTTCAAAGACAGTTTCTTTAAATTTTTTTTTTTTCAGTTTTTCCCTCGACTTTTTGTGACTGTTCACTGTCTTCCCTATTTCTTTCTCAGCTGAAACTGACCCAAACACTCCTCAAACTCCATTTCTGCATCATTTCTTCTCCAATCTTCATGAAAAATGTATGGGTTTTCTCTGTCTAACTTCATTTTCCATATTTTGAGTCTGCTTTTCCTGTTTCTGTGAGTGTATTGTTGTCATTTTGTTTTTGAAAAGTGTCATGCTCGTTCAAGGGTTTACTTTATATCTTGGTGATTGTTCATTGTCTGAGAGTTAGTGTTTTTGAATTTATTACTGGTGTTTATATGTAGTCTGGGATCTGTGTACTGTTTCATGATAGTGGTTGTTTCATTCATATCATGTTTATGGTATTCTGTCACATTATTTGTCATTTGAATCCTTGTAATGCTCCGTGCCCACTTGATTCTGAGCTATTAATGTCCGTCTCCATATTTGATTGCCTATTCCACTTATTATGTCCATGTTGCTTATGATTACTTGTCTTTAACCTGATTCTTGTTTTTGTGATTGAGTGAAATCTCCCTGTTTCACATTCTTATACCTAAATCTAATCAAACTGATGTATGTACCTTGTGGTATTGCATTTGGCTCTTTGCTGTGTGTCTGGTCTCTTGCAGATGACTTGTCGTTCTCTTAAAGGCAAAAACATTATAACCAATGATCAATCAACTCCGATTGCTAAACGGACTCGACTATCATCTCAGTCATCTAAAGACTCTAATTGTGAGAGGTTTCGAACTCCTCTTAACTCACACATATACTCAAGCATCTTTGACATGGCATCTCCTATAATGGAACATGTGGTTGAGTTTAACACTTTGAAGACCACTTTTGTCCCTCGGATCTTTGAATCAAGAGATTGGGCAGCCTTATTCGGAAATTTTGAAGACCCAATGGATGAACTGGTCAAAGAATGCTACTCCAATATTAGTGACCTTGGAGTTGAACTGATTTGCTGGGTGAGAGGAAAGGAATTTATCATTAACCTGAACTCCATAGCCGATATTCTCCACATCACAAGACCTCAGAATGTGAATCTATCTCCTTATGATGATAGAACTCCAAAGATTCAAGACATTCTACAAGTTCTTGGACCTGACCATGAAGTCTCTAGTAAAGGCACATCCATAAGTACTGCCAAGTTTGCACCTGAGCTGACTACTTTGAAGCTGATCATGTTTTCCAATCTTTATTCACTGTCCAACACAACTTTCATCAATCTCGAAATAGCTCAATTCCTATGTGATCTTATTACAGGAGAGTCCATTGATATCTGTGCCCACATCTTTCAAATCATAAGGAAGACCGTGGCTCAATCAGCAGCACGAGGATGTATTCCATTTTGCAGTCTCATTATGAAGTTCATTCTTCATGAAGGTATTAATCCTCCCTCAGATGGAAAAATGATGACCCGTCCACATCAAATTTCTATGATCACTCTCCAAGCAAGCAAGAGTCACTCTTCTAGAACCCCTAAGAGTGAGCCATCTACCTATGAAACTCCACATGTTCATACTCCGGTTACACCTGCCCAATCAACTAGCACTTCATCCGTTCCCCCTTGGTTTCAAACAGCCAAGTAAAGCCACTTGATTACGAATGTGGCTCATTAGATATCCGAGTTAGAATGGCTTATTCACTCCTTTCACAATCAAACTCAAATGCATCTCACAACTATTGAGACACAACTGGATGCTATTCAACAGAAGCTGGAAAAAAGCCTTTAGCTATTCGTACCAAAAAAGGGGAGAGCAACACATAGTTAGGGGGAGAGCAGCACAAGAATAAGAAGGAGTGTGCATATTGAAAAGGGGAGTTATGTGCTCACATATATTTATACCTGTCTTTACTATTTTTTGTTTATGGTTATAGTTTTGTATTTTGGATAATTGTTGTTATTATGGGTTGGGTTTGATACACTGTGGTTATGGTTAATGTTTGTTTTAAACTTATAACTCATGGATGGTTTTGAAACTTTGGTATATCTTATATATTGATGATGTTTTTCAGTATATAATGCGTTTTGTACCCACATTGCTTTTGTAAGCTTTTAGGGTTATGTTTTATGCATAGTTTGTAGGCTTTATGGTTTGTACCATGCTTTAAGCAGCCTTTATGCATTGTTTATGCAGTACTTCTAACTAAATGTCATGCATTTTCCTTTTAAATACTATCACTCTTACGCCTTTGTAGGATTGTTCCTAGATGCATATACTTAGTGTATTATGTATTGGTTGAGTGTTGGGCATGCAAGTGATTTGCATTGAGCTTATTAGCTTATATGTCCAAGTGTGAATGAGCATTGTGGTCACGACCTTGTAGTGATTGCTTGTTTGATCAAGCCATGATTTGTTTATTAACTCCATCTTTGCTTGATCAGATCATGCTTGCTTCATATGCATTTCATGCTTTTCTGCATACAATGATCATGGTGTATTGTTGTGTTTCAAGAGATTCATGTTCATATGATTCAAGAGCTTCACAGTTTCTAGAATTATGTGTGAATGAGTTATGTTCAACTGTTCCCAACTCACATGTTAAGTCTAGAGTCTGTTTTAGGGTTTTGTCACGGAATAGCCAAATGGGGAGATTGTAAGGTTGAATTTAATCAACTATCTTGTTGGGTTTATTCCGTGCCAAATTTGTTTGTATTTTAGCAATTAGTAACCCTGTATTTAAGTGGGAATCATGTAAGGGTAGTGTGTGAGAGAGTGTGAAGAATTGCTCAAGTTTGTGCAAAGAAGCAGGGACTCGCGGCTGATCTCGCGAGTGGCTCGCGACTGCAAGCTGCCAGAATGATGCACACGTGTCAAGCATGCCAGAAGCTGAAGTATCGCGCCAGCTATTGCACTACAGGACAAAATTCCCAGGCTGGCCAGGCCGTTTGCTCGTGGCTTGAACTCGCGACTCAACCCAATCATGAGGTCAAGTCGCTAGAACACCTTATTGGGGAAAATCTGACTTTTCACATTCCTTCTCACCCTACTATATATATATACCCTTATACCCACGATTTAAAGAGAGCTTCTAGAGAAAATTTTGAGAGAGAAACCCTAGAAAAAACAAGATTGACTCATCCACAATTTTTACCTAAGAGACTCTTTAAATTCCTCTACTCTTCCTCTCCATTGTCAAATCCTTGAGAGGCTCATTACTAAAACATTTTCTCACCATATCCATTTCTGTGAGAGGGTTGTTTAGTGCTTTGGGAAGCAGTTAGGAAGGAACCAATTTCACATTAGTGGATACTATGGTCAAGTAGCAGAATCCGAGAAGTTAGAAAAGAAATAGGTTCAGCGTAACCTTGTTGGAGCAAGAAGCTTGGAGGGCTTAGGTACATTGGGTAGATTAGGCTTGGAAGGTCTATTGTTGTTCATGTATCCCAACTACATTTTCTAGTGGATTACTTACCACTTGGATGTCGGGGGAGAGGTTTTACGCCGAGCGTTTCGGTTTTCTCTTCAATAACATATCGTTGTGTTGTCCTTGTGTTTGCATCTCTCTTCCCTTATCTTAGCCTTTTATTTTCTGTTGTGGATGTGATTTTAATTGGTTTAGATTATTTATCAATTCTATTTATAGCTTGTGTTCATTTTCCGCATACTTTGTGTTTGTCATAAAGCTTGAATTGGTAATTTTATTTTTGAGGGTCTAAACGTTCATAGTGTATTTTACACTATTTGAACTTTCAAAAATTTTATTACCAAGGATACTTCAAAAGGCAACTTTAATCGGACAAGAAGTTATTCTAGTATTGAAAAACAAGTTGACAACATATAATTATTTCAGATGGCGGAGTTAACTAAAAACTATGTAGCTTTCCCTAAGAAACAACACCAAAGACTCTTCATCAAGGAAAACAATGATTAAATTTAAAACCCCAACAAAGAGTGGAAGTAAATCTTCATGAAAACATGAAAAAGCCATAGTGACCAGACATCCCACCAATAGAGGATTCAAACTTCAGTCCCACGTCATTAGATGCTCATAGGGCTTTGTGGATCATTGAGAGCCGCAATAGCTGTTTCGATCCTTATCTTCAAATGATCTTTCTCCTCTTCATCTGCCTGCAAAACATATAGAATGTTAGCAAATAGCAACGAGAGCTCTACTTCTCAAATTACATCCAGTGGGGGGAAAAAAGCGCTATATTAAGTCACTAGCCATCATCTATGTGCCTTGTACACATCATGAATATCACTTTGTTCTTGATTTAGCTCTCGACCGCTGTATTTATCTGGTAAAGATAGAATAGTACGGATTAGAACACCAGCATTTTCTTTTGGAAGCATTTCAGGTAGTGGATTCAGTCCTTGATTGACGTGGCTTTTACGCCCAAGACATAACCACGTATGAGCATTGCCTAGTAGAGTTACAGTGGTTCTATTTGGTACAAAATTTTCAAAGGATTGATTACTCCTTTCATCAAATCTTGGAAAAGGGAAGGGATTGTGTTTTGTGGGTGCGTATTGAGAAAAAATTATTTAGTACTCGCAGTGTATGATATGATTCTTTCCTTTTTCACATAAATGATGAACCTCACAACTAATATAATTTGTCGAACCAACTATTATGTAATTATAGAAAATACCAAATCGGTGAACTTTTGGAATACTGAATTTTTACTCGCGTGAGGACCACCAAGATGAAGAATATTCAAGAAGAAGTAAAGGAGCGACATGAAAACCAAATGCTGAGAACAAAATATTTCGAGTTGAATATTTTATAATAGTTGTAGAGCTTGGAAGATGTCGGCCATTAACCTTTAAATAGACTTTAAAAAAAACTCTAGCTGTGGAACAATAATTGATTGATAATACTTTTTTTCCCCTTAATTTTGAGTTGATTATGAAAGTACTAGAAGATTTGGACAGAAACGAGAAAATGACCACAATAAAAACTGGTTCTTATCCGTGGATAAACGGGAAGAACAAAATGTGCAACCAAAACCTTCAAAATTTTCATTTTAGAATCATAACTAATACCTATTGACAAGTGACATAAACTATTTCATTGAATTGGCCCCCATTAGAAAATTTGTCAGATCTGCTTTGCAAGTTGCAACAAACAAAACAATAGAAACATGATGATATGAAACTTAAACAATTAAAAATTGAGGAACACCGAATTTTCGGCTTCATTCATGAATAGAAAAGCTTAGTTGTTTCTATAAAAAAATAAAAATAAAAATAAAAAAGAAGAAAAGCTTAGTTGTTTCTATCAAAAGAGAAGGAAAAAAAAAAAAAAAAAAGCTTAGTTGTTTTCCATTTTAAAAAAATGGAGAAGCTTTAGTTTTTTTTTTTTTTGTCAGCTATTTATTTTTGTGGTAATAAAAAATTGAAGCTATTCTTAAACCTTCTTCCAGATAAGGAATTGACTCTACTACCCTAGTTTTTTTTTTTTTTTTTTTTTTTTTCATGTAATTATTCTTTGATATTTTTACTAAAAGTTTTACTGCAGAGAAGTGCTGAAACTTTTGGTGCCCACTCCACTATAAAGTATCAAATAATTTTTGGTCTCTTCTGTCACTAAAATCCAAAGGTCTCTGTTACCTAAACAACTAAACTAAACAACTTGTCAGTATACAATGCGTAGTATATAGTAAAGGGTCATGTTAACGAGTGCCGTACGGCATTGGTTAAGAATTCATTTCAAGAAAATTTTTATATCACTTTTATGGGAAATAAAAAAAGCTATCAAAACATTAATTGCTTTTTTTTCTTTTTCCATAAAAACTTTCTTTAATTAGATTCTTAACAAATGCCGTACAGCACTCATTAACATTTCCCTATAGTAAATACCTATAGACTCCGAAATCGAAATGCAAAGAAAGTAAACGTGACTAATTAAAAGACCTAGCTAGCTCCAAACTCACAGTGAAAAATTAAAGCTCGTGGGAATTGTGTTTTTGATGAAATCGAGTGGGAAATGAATATCAAAATGGAAACACGTGCAAATTTTCAATTTTGCCACGAGATTTGCATAAGAATTTTGTTCCTTTGGGCTGAAGCTTCAAGGAAACAAAAATGGCATTGGCAGAACTCGGGATTTGATTTGCGGGAAACTTTGACCCATAAGGGAAACATGTTAGTATTTGGTATTCAAAATTCAAGCACTAGTAGAGAGTCATGGAATTGGAACCCAGTGATGTTGCATAGTGGGAGACGACACGACAGACAAATGCATGTGATGTGGCTTTCACAATGGCGGACCAATTTCTTTAATTCATGGGTCTACTACTCTAGTTTTATCCACCCAATTACCATAAGCTTCAAGCTCATACAACAACACTACTCGGCTACAGTTTTACTGAATCCATCTCATTAAACTTCTTTTTTTCATTTTTCATGACCACGCAAAAATAACAATAATTGTTTAAGTTTTCTTTCTATTGCTTCAATTTTTGTCTTTCATCAATCTATATAAATAATAGAACTCCTACCCTACTCTCTAAAACAACCGATGTCAATACCTAAAAAATAGGAGTTCTGCTACAATCACCGAATGATACTCCACTACGCTCCATTTATCCAAAAACAGATAATTCACTTAATTGGCTCTACTATAATAAGAGAGATGCTACGTCTACAATATTTTTACAACAAATCACAGATGATTAGTTGTTATTGGTTCAAATTTGAAACTAACACTAAGATTACTTTTTTGCCCCAACAATAACAATTAGTAATAACTTGCCACTTAGAATTTGTTGTAAAAATATTATAGACATATCATTTTTCCTATAATAATACAAAAGCAAAATGGATGTGTGAAAATTTGGATACAAAATTGTGTTGTAAAATGTTTTCAGATGCTATAACAGTCCAAATCCAAATCCTACTAATTAGACTATGCCCATTAAGGAAACCCAATTAATACTAGATTAGAAATTTAATTAGGGTCTATTGAAATCTTACGTTTAATTTAACCCATTTTAAATCAATCTTCAATTCATGAAAAAGGAAAAATCTAATTGGATGATGGCATGATACATGAATGCACCAAAAAAATAAAATAAAATAACATAATTTAAGTAGACAGACAAATGATGATAGTGTCGTTTTATTTTTTTTAAACAAGACTTCAACTTAAGATGTATAAATAGTGCCAACTGCCAACCCTATCCAGTTACAGTATCCACTCTTCTACAAGCACGACTCAAGCATGTCCTTAATTTCTCGTCTCGAATTGGAAAACAATGTCTAGTGATTTCGATAGCAATCTAATCCGACTCAAAAAAAAAAAAAAAAAAAACTTGGATAAAGAATCCAGCTAGCATGAGTACTTACTGTGTCTTTAATTATGCCACATTTAAATTCACAGAAAAGAATGGAAATTTATTAGGATTAGCCCCAAGTATTTCCTTGGTCTCAGTCCCACTTTTGGTTTTTATTTAATCGGGAGGATGGGAGAGGAGAGTTGAAAATCAGAAGATTCAAAACCAATATATAAACTATAAACTATTTACGAGGAGCCTATCTAAGTTAACACTTCCGGAAACTGTAAAATATACAAATAAATAAAGCGTATGTAATGTAGGATTCATTTGTGGTTAAAGTGGCTATCTTTATCTTATCTTATGGGGTCCTTCCCTCAGAATCTGGATTGCGCAACTCATCATTTCCCTAAAATACCATATCACAATCACATAATGGATGATCCACTTTATTAAAGTGTGGTCTATCAGTTTTCAATCCCATAGACCCCACTCTTTCAGCTGTTTCATTTCTTTTCCTGTCTCTCTGCGTAATATACTAATATTCCCTAATCAAACAATTAATTGATCAAACTAACACAAGGTATCCAACCACTACTATTGTCAATTATTCTTGTTTTCTTAGATAAACACATAGATAGATCATAAACCTAAAGATTAAATATTGTTACAATATTTAATTTCGTTAATATAATTCTAGCAGCCAATCCACCTTTTATGATGTTATCGATTATACCTCTAAAGTACATATATAGTCATTAATCTTTAATTTCTATTTAAAAAGTAACCGTGGAGATTAAAATTTATTAAAAATGTATGATTAAAAACAAACATTAAGCGTATTATAAAAATTCGCATTCCATAAAAAGAATTATTAAAAGGTGTAATATTTATATACATAAAATCCTTACACGCTTGCGTGGATAGCAAATCACTAGTTTGTTATGCTAAATGATCAAAATGTGGAATATTGAGAGAGAGAGAGAGTTTTTTTTTTTTTGACCGAGAGAGAGAGAGAGAATTAAAAGCAAGGAAAAGGGACTAACCTCCACGAAGACTGTTTTGACAAGCCTCCCAGAAAAAGCGGTGATGTTTGCAGTAATAATTTTGAGCTTTAAAGATTCAAAGACCTCACAAAGTTTCACCATCGTATCTGTCCTTTTACTACATGTTAGACTCACCACCACAGTTTTCTCTCCCATGTAAGTAGCTCTGAGCTGCACCCCATTAATTATTTTGACCAAAAGTATCAATAATAATATATATCAAATCCAAAGTTTAATTATTTACTAGTATAAATAAGAACTCGTTTTGTCTTTATGCGAATATGAGAGAGAGAGAGAGAGTTGTACTCACTTCTAGGACTTCAATAGGGGAAATTCTTGAACCCCCAGAATCATAAAATTGGTCGGTTTTCTTTTTCTTTGATCTCAACAAGACAGGTAACTCCTGATCATCAAAGTCATAACCGGGATTTTTCTTCAATTTCCCGGATTCAAGATCCATTATCTCAGCTTGGATTCTTTTTTCTTGGTCATGTAGCTCTTGGATATAGTCAATTGCGTCCTTGATTATTGATGCCTTATCCATCTATATAAAAATGTCAACCAAGGATGGAAAATTAAATAAATAAATAAAAATTACAGAAGAAAATGGTGCACATTAGCAAGGTGATAAACCGATCGATGATGATAATTATTATTGCCAGTGCACGATAGCATACATAAGAACTACCAGTTTTAATTAATTAATTAATAATTTAAAGTAGAGTGCATGTGTACGTGTAGTTTAATTAATGGATGGAGGTACTGACCTTGCTAATATTGGGGACCACCGCTCTAAGTGCAAAGAGTCTTTCATTCAGCTTCTTCCTCCTATTCCTCTCTGACACAATGTTCTTTGAAGCTGCCGATGATGCTGCCCCATCTGGTGAGCTCGAATCATAGTACCCAGAAAAAGCCTCATCCAATCCCCAACTGCCATATCAAAATTAATTAATTGTTGCTATTTTTGTATTTGAAATTGAACGAGCAGAAAACACACAGATAGCTAGAGTATAGATGGATAGATAAGATACCTATCAAGCTCTTCAGTTTGGAGGAACATATTGGTTTCCCAATAATGTTTGTATTGTTTATATTCTTCACTCATATTCTCCATATATGGCTTTGTGTTCTTGTGGGAGGATAGAATAGAACAAGTAGTATTAATAGAAAGAGAGGGAGAGTGGGAATGATTTATTATGATGCTTTCTTGAAATGGAGGTTTCTAGGCTAAAATAAATTTTTCTTTTTTTTTTCTTTTCTTTTCTTTGGTGAGCTCTAAATTGGGCATTTATAGTTGGGAGGAGACTGGGTTTCTTATGTTCCACGTGGGAAAGGCAAACCCCAAATCATATGTTCTTCTTTCTATGTTTAATTGTTGCTTCCTGGAAAGATCATTAACCGTCCATTTGAGTCTGAGATGTAAAACATTTTGGTCTACAAGGCCGCGTAAAGACATTTTTACCAAAGTATATATATATATCTTTGTTCCAACACGCATAGTGTGGAGCGTGTGTTGTACGCTCCTAATAATTGGATTTGGGGTTGCTTTCAACTTCTTCTTTGTCTTTCGATTTGGTTGTTGGGTGAAAACAGCAAAAAAGGTGAGTGCTACACACGCTATTGCGTGAGACTTCGTATTGTCTTTATAACAAACTTATATGGATTTCAATGGATAGGGGTGCTTAATTGTTTTTCTAAGCCGCAAATTTGTCGAATCAGGGCCGTTGCTTTAGCATCTTTTATCTTATATAAATATTACCTCGCTCTAAGTGAAGATGCTTCGCAGTTTGCTCAATGTAAATAGGAGTTGTTCTTTTTCATGGTCGGAGTACAGCGATGAAATACTCGTTGATGACCCAGACCAAAAGTTAAAAAAGAGGGTCAAAGTTTTGTAGTTCTACCAATTTCAATGGTCATTCATAAAGTATGGCATCTCATTCAATATTCTAGATTTCTAATGGTCCATTTGGATTGAGAGAAAAAAAAGAAAGTAGAATAGAATAGAGTAGATTTTTCCTGTTACTTTCCCTATTACTTTCCCTTTAGATCCAATAATAAGGATGAAGTTCCTATATGTCAAACATGCAACAAATGAAATCACACAGCCCTAAAATGCTTCAATCATTCCTTCACACCAGAAAACATACCACAAGCACTTGCTGCCATTACCATTGCTAATAGCCATGACTTTGAGTGGTTCCCAGACACCGGTGCTACTGACCACATCACAGGAAACCCAGGTAATCTCCATTCTTTGACAACTTATACTGGTTCAGAAGGAGTAATGTTTGGAAATGGAGATGGTTTTGCAATCAAGGACAAGTCAACCAACAGATGGTTTCAATACAACAATATTCACTTGGGTTGTATGCACTTGTTGGAGAGTCAAAAGATGGTTTCAATACAACAATATTCTTTTCTTCTCGATTCAAACGTCCTAACAATGGGTGTTGGCTTGGGTCATCCTCATCAAAGGATTGTAGATCATCTTCGTATCAAGAAATTTATCTCTCTTGAACTTAAAAATAAGTTCTCTACCATATGTACTAGTTGTCAAACGGGAAAGTCATGTAGAATTCCTTTCTTATTTGTTGAACATGAAATAAAAACTTCATTCCATAAGATTCATTGTGATCTATGGGGACTAGCCCTAGTGAGGTCCCGAGAATAATTTCGATTTTATACAATTTTCATTGATAACTATACACATTTCACTTGGTTCTATCCTATTTGCAAGAAATTTGATTTAACTAATTGCTTTGATTATTTTCATATGTATATAAGGTGTCAGTTCAATGTCAATATTCATATTTTTCAAAGTGATGAGGTAGGAGAATTTGCAAGTGGAGAGTTCAGTAGAAAATTAGCTACTCTTGGCATCCATCATTAATCTGCTTGTCTAAAAACACCTGAGCAAAATGGTACTGCTGAACGTAAGCATAGAAACATCACATAATTAGGCCCCATAATGATGTTCCATGCATAATTACCACCTAGGTTCTAGATTTAGTGTTTTTCCACTGCAGTATACTTGATCAATCGTCTACCTTCAACACTTGGTATGGACTCTCCATTCTCAAAGCTTTATGGCAAATAACCTGACTATTCATCACTTCGTGTGTTAGGTTGTAAATGCTTCCCATATCTTGGACATTATAGAAGCAACAAACTGGAACCTAAGTCTCTCCCTTGTGTGTTCATTGGATATAGCACCAAGCACAAATGAATCAAATGCTTTTATCCACCCACTGGCCGAATCTACATCTCTCGCCATGTTGTGTTTGATGAGAAGATCTTACCATTCTCTACACCAACTCAACTATATGACAGTAATCCAACTGAAGGGGGAACTTAGTACCTTTTCAAATTGGGCAACATCTTCATTACCAACGAAATTGACTAATGCTCTTCCCATTTCAAGTTTTGCACTACCAATCATTTCTCACATAGACCATCACCAAGACTCAATTGAAACACCTTATGTTCAGCCCCTTACAACTGAAATTGAATTAAATCAGCAAAGCTTGGTTCCACCTTTTACCAACACTACATCTAGCTTTCTTCCTCCTCCTATAGAACAAAGCAACCTCCAGCTAGAACTATATGTTCAAGTTCCAAATGGCTATTCCATGGTGACTTGCTCCAAACAAGGGATTCAATGTCCCAATCCCAAGTATCTTGGCCTTAACACAGTACGAGTTTCACCAGTTATACCTACTGAGCCAAGGTCAATTACCTCTGCCATGAAACACCCTAGATGGTCTATTGCTATGGATGAAGAACTTCCTGCCTTGCACACCAATCATACAAGGACTTTAGTACCCCCATCACCCCAATATGAAAGTCATTAGGTATAAATGGGTATACAAAGCTAAATTGATAGTAGATGGCTCCCTTGAATGTCTCAAAGCAGGGCTGGTGGCTAAGGGGTTTAACCAAGTTGATGGTATTGATTTCTTTGAAACATTCTCTCCTGTGATCAAACCTGCTAGCATCTGCCTTGTTCTTATAGTGGCAGTTGTCAAAGGTTGGAATATTAGGCAACTTGATGTAAAGAATGAATTTCTTCATGGTTCTCTTTCCACACCAGTTTATATGCATCAACCTCTAGGATATATAGTGTTAGGACATATGTGTTTCTCATGTTATAGAACATATGTCATGATTTTATGTAATTGGCTTATCCTTTGACAAAACGCATTTTACTTGTATTTGGGTAGACTTAGGATGTGTTAAACTACTTCAAGAAACCATGTTTCAAGATCTAGTATTGAAGCCTTAAAATCTGTTCAAGAAATCAAGCAAGAAGTGCAAAATCATTAAAGCTCAACAGCTGGTCGATACCTGCTCAACACCTCCTATCTGTCGAGGTTTACAAATTTCAGATTTCAACTCTGATTTTCTTTGGATCCGTGAATCTGTCTATGGGCCTTCTTTTCTTCTAACCCTAGACATAAAAAAGGATTGTTTTAAGAGCTGTCAAACGATACACAAGTTGCACAAGTATTGAACAAACTCTGTTCAAGAAAATTATGACTGGACACAAAGTTCTTGACCTAATTCATCTGTTTCTTGGAGAAGTTGCTATGTATATGCACCATAGGGTTTTGTGACCAAGCATCTTCCTGATCTTCATCGTGTGGATGAACTGAAGAACTTTGCAGCCAACAATCTTTTCAGATTGGTGATTGAAGTCGCGTACTGGGATTCGCGCAATTGGTTAGTCACGTACTTGGGAGCCGTGCATCAAAAAGGGGAACTGTCACTACAAAACAAGTCCGATTGGGTATTGGGGTAAGGGTTCAACTGTAGATTGGTAAGGTACTTGAGATTCCTTACTTGTAACCACTTGTTGTGATAATAATGGAGTTTGGGGAGTGGTGACCTGAAAATCACCGAGTGGGACCGTCAAGTTTTTCCCCATTCGTAAACAAATCACCGTGTCTTTTAATTTCCGCTGCAATTTTAGTTTATTGGTGATTTATTTATGCTACCACGCGTTTGCATGATAAATTGATTAATTAATAACTTGGCTAATTAATTAATTAATTAATTTCTATCACAATGGGTCATTCAGTTTGTGGCCTATCATATAGAACCTAAATATCCAACTCATGTTTGCCAACTCAGCTGTGCTTTATATGGACTTAAACAAGCTCCTTGAGCTTGGTTTAATCGACTTGGCATATTTCTCCTTAACCTAGGACTTTATTCTAGCATCTTTGATCTCGCTTTCATTTGTCACTTACAACATGGTGTGCTTATATTACTCCTCTATGTTGATGATATGGTGATCACTGGTAATGATGCCAATCACTTCAATTGGCTCATTACTAAACTTGGTCAGAAATTCTCCATAAAAGACTTAGGGTTCCTTCACCATTTCCTTGGTATTGAAGTTCATCATCGTCAGCATGGCCTCTTTCTTTGCCAACACCAATATGCTGAGGAAATTCTTAGTCAGGCCTCTATGAGTTCATGCAAACAAAGGACGACACTTATTAGTTACTATGGAGTTGTATCCTGATCCATCTCACTACAGAAGTATAGTAAGAGCCCTTCAATACTTAACATTCACTAGACCAAACCTTTCCTATAGTGTCAACTTTGCCTGCCAATTCTTAGATTATCATTACATACATGAAAAAGTGGCCCTTGGTGCTTTTGAAACTTGCTTTGTTCCATCCAAACACCAACTAGTAGACATTTTCACCAGGCCCCTATCCAAGGCATTATTCCTTGATTTAAGACTCAAACTAGGCCTTGTGTTTGACCCACGGAATAATTTATGGGGGAGTGAAAACATAACAAATATGGAACCTACAACAAAGTCTACACCAACAAATTTGGAAAGATATGGAAACTACTGTAGAATCTACACCAACAGATTTAGAAAGCTTTTAAATCAACTCTTTCATAATTCTTTGTGTCATATCTTCCACAATTCTAGCCTCTGACAATGGAATATAACAACTACTGTGTATTAAATTCTCACTGATTCAGCATGTATTTCACCTATATATGTAAATACAAAATCTCTTTCTAACTCATCTTAAGATAGAGTTTCTCAATTTGTCTTTAGATTGCACTAAATTCTTCGAGAGTAGGGCATAATTTCACACCATTAAATTGGAAGACATGCCAAGTTGGGATCCAAAATTTAGCAATAGCACGAAGGAGAGGTTCATCCACTTTGAATTGATGGTAGGGAAGGATGCAAGAGAAGCCAAGAGGGATGAGAGCATCCTTGAAAGAGGGACCAAGCTTCTTTGTCCATGCCAAGACCTCCAAAGGGGTGAATTTTTCCATTGGGGGACTTTACTAAGTGTTTCTTGAGTTTAGAAAAAGTTTTGTGGGGGTTAGAGGCCCCAACGACTATTTTATACTTGAAACAGGTGACTAGGTTTTTCTGGCTTGTGACATGCTTACACATGGTCAAGGTTGCGTACGCATGGTCAACACCTGCATATGCAAGCCTGTGTATGCATGTGTAAAGAGGAAGGCGAAATCGAATTTCTTTTCCAATTTGGAGTATGATTCCTCCATCAAGGCTCCTCCCATGATTCCTACAACCTAAAGGACTACTTAAGACACAATTAAGCTCGGATTTTAAGCACTAAGAACCTAGGAAAACGAAATTTCATGAAAATAAGTACAATTATCCCTATAAGTTGTAAATGAATTACATGTCTCAAATAAAAGTAGAAATGTAAAAGATGTTCTTAAAATACAATCCAATGTCTTAATAAAATCCAAAAGGCAAAAATACATGCTAAATAAAAAAAGAAAAGGAAATAAATAAGAGAGAAATGTGTTGTATGTCTCTCTGTTTGTAGGATCATCATTGGCGGCGCCTCTTCCTCGGCTGATATCTAGGAGTAGTCTCGAAGCTGCCAGCACCACCATCATAACCGCCATCATCATCATCGTCATCGTCGTCACCATCACCCGGGTGAGCAAACCCTCTAGGTCCATAAATCCGCCTAGAATACTTGGTCACCTCCAACTTGAGATTCCTAGTAAGCCAGACAAGCTCCTCAAGCTCCTCTACAGTGGGCTAAAGTTTGAGATGAAGACAATGTTAGAACAAGTATTAAGGGATGCAAGAAAAGGAAAGACAAGACAAGGATGAAGGAGAATTCACTACTCATGTACCCTTAAGAAATGGGTAGCTCATGACATTTGCGTTACGTCTCACTACATGCTCCCGAGCAAAGCCGTTAGGGCTATAAGCATAGACCGACCAGGGTAGATGAGGTGGGTCAAGAAGATCACCAGTAGCGAGGTTAGCCTAATATAAGCATCATATTTGAGGATCATTATGTGTAGAAATACAAGAAAAGAAGAATGAAGGGAAATTGAAAGGAAAGGATACATACCTCCTGAATGAGGGAAGGCATGAGACGAGTCTCGCTAAACTCATCATAGTCCAAATTATCCATAAGCCGCCCGACATAGGGAATGTCATTCCTCCAAAGCTAGTACTTAACATCAGTCATGGAAAGTGGGGCAAGCATGAACTGTCTAGGATCCATTGGGACTCGTAGTATATCCTCACCCACCAACTAGCAACATACCCTCTCTGCCAAGTAAAGAACCCTCAGACCAACACCCCCGAAAGGCTTGGTGATCTCGAAAGTGATGATGGCAGCAACCTCCAAGTTTGGGTCCACGATAGTAGGAGCACCCGCCCATGGACTCCAAATGACTTGTGACAACATGTAGAGTTAGATGAAGAATCCTAAGGGCGTGCAAGAGAAAGTAACAGGGAAAATGAATGTTTAACTCAACTCCTCAGAAGAAAGTCTGTCAAAATAAGTCCTAATTAAGGAGAAGCTCCTCAAACCCACCTCCACTCCACAAGCAATAAAACCGTACTTCACGGCCAAGCACTAAAAAGAGAAAACACAATTTGCAAGATGACAATGTGTGAGATGATAGTTTACAAGAAGAATGGGTACAGTTTGCAAGGTATGGATATGAATGCAGTTTGCAAGATGACAGTTTGCAAGGTACAAATATAGATACAGTTTGCAAAAGTGTGAAGCGCAATTTTTAAGTCTAGATGACATGTGAATAAGTGCAATTCCAAGGCCTTACCAGTTGGCGCAAAGTCCCTCTACTGTGTGTGTCTAAGGAAGAGTATAGGTAAGCAAGGCATGCCTGGCCCCAGTTGGCCTACCGAGCCTCCTCAAAATCACAAAAGAGGGACAACCACCTTAGGGACACTATTTGTCCCCCATTGGCGAAGAGATATGCCCCTAGAATATACAGCAAGAAGGCCCTAGCCATCCAGTCATAGTCATTGGTAGTCACCTACGAAAAAGGCTTGTAATCTGTCTCAATGTCATAATAACAGATCATATCTGTTGAGTACCTCTTCTCAAGAAACTCTATTCCGAAGTACATGCCCAATGCACCCCCTAAGTTGATAAGAATCTCATCGCACCTAAGGTCAATCATCCTGTGAAAGTCATAAGGAGTTACCATCATCTCCCAATCAGCAATATGGAAGGTGTGGGTAGTATCCCACCACCCCTTAGCCAAGCACTACACCAAAATGGCGCTAGCAGAGGTCTCTGGTAGCAAACAGATGATAGGCTCAAAGCCTGCAGAATGTATGTGGCCCCTTGTCTCATTAGTCAAGACCCTATACCATGAAGCAGCACGGTTGGTGTTGCCCTAACGCGAGAAGGTGGAAAAAACCTGCAAAAAAATGAAAATAGAGCTTTAAAATAGCTGTCAAATGAGAAAATAAGTGAAAAAAGGAGTTAAAACAATCAAAATAAGGTTTCTAAGTGCCAGGGTGTGCACGCAGGCCTGTGTCTACGTACAAAGGGACGATACATGTGTACGCAAGTTGGATCATGCATGCATGTAAACTGAAGAACATGGATGCGTACGCATGAAGCAAGCCTGCGTACGCATGAGTCATGTATATAGACGCATAGATACAAGTTGTGTACACAAGCCGATACCCACATATGGATGAACACAAACAGAGAAGTGTTCTTCAACATTTTCAGACATATTTCGATCAAAACTCATCCTAAATATGTTCCTATGCCTCCTAAAGTATCAGGTTTCATCTAAACCAATCCCACAGCAAAACACAACCATTTACATGTCCAAAAACATATTAAAATGAAAGATCAAAGCAAAACTCAAAAATGAGAAGAGTTTGAAAAACTTACAAATCCGGTCCTTGCACTCTCCAAAAGATGATCATGTGGCCTATGGGTCAATGAAGGGGACTCATTCTGCCTCATGGCTCCATTCTAGCGGGTGAAGTTGAACACATTACCGAAAATCACATAGGAGCTTTTCTTGGATTTGGGTGCCATTAAGATGAGAAAGTTTGAGAGAGAAAGATTTTTGGATGAGAGAATTTGAGAGGAAATGATTAGATTGTGATGAAATGAGAGAGAGGTAGAGAGTATTTGCAAAAAGAAAATGGAAGTTGGAGAGTTAGAGAGAATGTGAAGAGATGAGGAAGATGAAGAGAAATAAGAAGAAAAAGAAAAGAAACGGTTGGTAACCGTTGGAAGAAAAAACTTTTGAAGAGGCAGGAAGGTCTAATGGCTAAATTATGCGTAGTTTAGGTCTCCCCACTAAACTATGTGCAATTTAGTAAAAACAAAAATTCCCAAATATCCCTAGTAGGTTCCTAGAAGGTAGGAAGTGCAAAAGAAAATTCAAGAATGCATCCAAGAATGATAGAAATACCCTTAGTTTGGTAAAAGACATAAAGACTCTCAAAACACTCCCCAGTGGATTAAAAGCATCAAGAACATTCATTGGAGGAACAGAAATCCCTAAAGGAACTCCCTCGTGAGTTACGATCATCAACCAAATTCCCAGTAAAGTACAGTATCATGGAAGGACTCCCTTGTGGGTCCAAGGCATAAGGATAACCCCTTCGAGAGTTGTGAAGAAAATTTCCCCATGAAGTTGATAAAACACCCTCATGAGTGGAATTAACACAAGTTCCCAAGTGAGTCATGAAAGAGAAGAAGAAAATTTCTCCCAATGGACTACACACCAGCAAAGACTTCCTCGTAGGTTAAAATCACCACCAAAACTCTCCAACGAGTTATGTTTTCCCTAGTGGACTACACATCAGCAAAGACTTCCTCTTAGGTCAAAATCTCCACCAAAACTCCCCAACGAGTTATATTTTCCCCAGTGGACTACACAACATTAAAGACTTCTGCGTAGGTCGAAACTACCAAGAAGGCTTCCCTGCGGGTCACCAACACACTCTTCAGCAAATCATTCTCCACAATGAATCTTTCACCAATGACTTTCTCGTAAGTCAGAACACCAAGGCCACTTGTGCACGTATCCTCTGGGAGTTGAATATGCAGGCACCAATCCCATACAAGTCAGAAGAGAAGAATACATAACTTGTGCAATATCTTCCCAAAATTGAATATGCAAGCACAAATCCCATACAAGTCAGAAGAGAAGTACAAAACTTGTGCACATTATGGACACAACAAGAAATGGAGTCACCACCAAGTTTGGCAGTGGCTTAGGAACCATGAATATATTGTCCTTTTGAGGAAGGACCATTGATCTTACTACCAAAGTATGGGTTCGGAGTTTAGGTACATTCTTGGGAAGCTATTAGGCACCCAAAACCACTCAACCCTAAGGTTTGCTTCCTCTTATTATGTCTTAATCCTATTAAAGGCATGTCTAATATTGTTATCTAACTCACACACACACTAGCATACATCTAACAATAAACATGGCATCAAACATCCCTAAACATACACCTATCATACTTGTCATCATATCACAAACCCTAGCATACACCTAATCATGCATATCATCACATCATAAACTCAAGCATTCATCTAGCATGTAAGCATATCATCCAAACAAGGCAGCAACAAATCAAGGTAAAAAGGTAGGTATGGCAGCAAGGATACATGGTAAAAACACAAACATGACAAGATAAACATGTGATTGCATTAAGAACAAATCATCCCAACAAGCATGTTCATATATCTAATGCATGTTCATACCAATGCGTGTCTTACCTTTCTTACCTCATTGCATCACAACACCTATGGCGTTAATGAATGGGCATGTGAATGAATGGCATAGCATCAAAGCAAGAACTTTAAGAGAAAACCATAATCTATCATACAATGACAAATAAACATGTGAACAGAGAAATAGAAAACTAAAAAAATCATACAAGAAGGTAAAAACAGAG
Organism: Quercus agrifolia; assembly: GCA_029955455.1. Lineage (NCBI taxonomy): Eukaryota > Viridiplantae > Streptophyta > Magnoliopsida > Fagales > Fagaceae > Quercus > Quercus agrifolia. Next base: position 51,341,515 of record JARQAD010000001.1, read on the forward strand.
ACATATGATGTAAAATAAAAGAAGGAACAGAAGCAAAAAACTTGGATTAGGGTTTTTAGGCACGAGTATGCATGCGCATACATAGGCCTGCATACACAGGCCAATTGTATGTGTACGTATACTTTGAGGTTACGTACACATGTAAGAAGCATGTGCATGTAGACACACCCTAAACCCTAACCCAAAAACAGAAATGCAGAAAAAGACTTAAAACATATTATATGCGTAAACAAAGCAAAAGAAAAGATTAAAACATAAATTAAAAGGCAAAAATGAAAGAAAAGTTTAAAATGAATACCTTAAAGCAAAAAGATTCTAGGCTTGATTTTTTAACGTTCCCCTCAATCAAATTTATTCTCAAGTTAATAAAAATGTGATTATTAATCTTAAACTCAAAAGATCAAGGCCAGAAAAGGCCCCAATAAAATAAAATTTACTTGAGAATGTTTTGTGAAAAACTCCCTCTTTGATTCACTATTTCTAGTGAATCTTAGATTTTCCCTCAGGATTTTTTGTGTGTTTTGAAAAGGTATATGGCCATTTATATTGTGAAAAATGGTGGTTTGGAATGGCTCCCAGAAGATATGAGATTCATTCCAAACCTCAACATTAATACAGAAAACTTGTCTTTTTTATGTTTCTGAAACCTTACCTATGTGCGCAAGCTCGTGCCTACGTACACCTGTTTAAGACTACGTATGCAGGTTCATGCCTGTGTACACAGGCCAAGGGCTTTCTTTGGCCTTTCTTTTCCAAAATAGATTTTTTGCAAATTAAAAAGTTATATTTTCTATTTTAACACATCTCAAGTCAATTTGTAGTCTAATTGGTCCCTAAACCAACCTTTGGTCTTAGAATTTAGGCATCATTAGGGAACGGGGGCTCGAGTCGTAAGGGGTACAAAATGCGATGTCTATAGATGCCCTTCTTTTGATTTGTGAGCTTTGCTAACGAAGTCAAAAGAATAAGAGACAAAATATTTTGTTTTGACGTATGGCTTGGACCCAACCTACGCACACAACACATAACACGCATACATGGGGCGGGGTGTAACTCAGTAGAGTCGCGTGGGATTCGTATGTCCAAATTCCCCCCTTTTTTGCTCGGGAACAAGCGATGATAGGTTCACTATCCCAAAATCTGTTTTGCCAATTGCAAACAAAAGGTGAGTGACTCACTATCCTAGAGTCACTTAAAAAAAAAAAAGAAAAAAAAAAAGCCAACAGCCGCAACCATCAACCAAACAAACAAAGGTGCTCTTACAAGGTTAAAACAACCAAGTAAACAAGGGTGCGTTTACGAGCTTAAAAGGATATAAATTTATGGTGTCCATTTGGGGCTCTTGCCTCAAACTTCTCCAGGTGGCTTGCGGTTCTTGTCTTCTCCTTCTCTATCTCTATTTGTTCTGTTGAGGCTCTTGCCTTAGGGTGACCTCGTTCTCTATCTCTACCTCTTTTATTATTCCTACATATTCAATTCCTTCGGGATATATGCATTAGTCTATATGATGTGCCTACATGTTCAATTCCCCCAGGATATGTGCAGCACGAGTTTTATTTGTTTTAACCCACGAGGGAGTCTTGGGTGAATGATCCACTAGGTATGATAAGGGAACTCACTGGGTAGTATGATTTACTTGAAGTTTTGGTGACCCTCAAGGGAGCTCCTTGGTGTGCAGTTTACTAGGGAAAAAGAACTTGCTGGGAAGTTTGGTGGTGATTGTAACCTACGACAAAGTCTTTGAAGATGTATGATCGACTAGGGAAGATTTTCTTTTTCTTCATGGCTCACTGGGGAACTTGTATTGACTCTACCCACAAGGGGGTTTCATCAACTCCACGAGGATTATCTTCTTCACAACTCACAAGGGGGTTACCAATATGCCTTGGACCCACGAAGGAGTCCCTTCATGATATTGTACTTTATTGGGGATTTGTTTGAAAATGTGAACTCACGGGGGAGTTCTTTTGGTGACTTATGGTCTGCTGAGGGATGCTTTTGATGCTTTCAATCTGCTCTGGATGCTTTGAAGACCTTAATCCACTGGGGGTGCTTTTGTGGTCATTGTGTCTTTTACCCAACTAAGGGTATTTTGGTTATTTTAACATTTTCTTCAATTTTTCTTTTACACTTCCTACCTTCCGGGAACCCACTAAGGATATTAAGGGATTTTTTTTTACTAAACTACACGTAGTTTAGTGAGGGCCTAAACTACATGTACTTTAGCCAGTAGGTGTGTTCTCGCCCCTTTATTTTTTTCCTCAACGGTTACTAACCTTCTCTTCATCTTCCTCACCTCTTCATATTCTCTCTAACCCTTTAATTATTTTTTTTCCTTTACAAAAGCATCCTTCTCTCTCAATCCTTCTTACCATCTGATTCTCCTTTTTTCAATCTCTCCTTTTTTGAAACTCTCTCACTCTCTAAGCCTCTCATCTCCTCCATGGCACCCAAGTCCAAGAAGTCCTCTAACATGCTCTCAATCGATGCTTTCAATCTTACTTGTTAGAGTAAAGCGGTGAGGTTGACTGAGACCCCTTCATTGACATTTCGGCCAGAAGATCATCTCTCGACCAATGCACGGGCCGGATTGGTAAGTCTTTCCAACTTTTCTTATTTTCAAATTTTCCTTTGACCTTCCATTTAAGTCTATTTTTGGCCTTGTAAATGCTTAAGTTTTGCTGTGGGATAGGTTTAGATGAACGCCTGACACCTTAGGAGGGGTAAGAACATGTTTAGGATGAGTTTTGATTGAAATGTGCTTGAAAATATCAAAGAATACTCCTCTGTCTATGTTTATGCATACACAGACTTGAGCCTGTGTACGCAACTTGTGTTCATGCGTACGTAGGCTTGTTCTTAAGATTATGCGTACGTGGGCTATAACCAACGTACGCATGTGTAGGCTTTAACCCATGTACACAGACTTGGGCTCACGCATGCACATCGTTAGGCAAAACTCTATCTTGACTATTTTGAAATCCTTTTTCACCTTTTCTTATCCAATTGCAAATCTAACACTTCTCCTCATCATTTTGCATCTGAATGTGATTCTAACACCACTTTGCACCTCATTGGAAATCTAAAACTCTCTTTTCATTGTTCCTTGATCCAAATTATGAATCTAACATCACCATTCCCCTTTTTGGCAGGCTATGTCTCCTTACTCTAACAGGGTAGTACTAACCACGTGGTTGAGTGGTATAGGGCCCTCACTGTGGAGATAGGGGCTTACATCCATGTTGCGGGCTTCGAACCCATCATCTGCCTACTACCAGAAAGGTCGACTAGCACCATCTTGGTGCAATCCCTTGCTGAGAGGTGGTGGGACACTACCCACACCTTCCATATTGCTGATAGGGAGATGACTGTGACTCCCCATGATTTTCACCGCATGATCAGCCTTAGGTGTGATGGTGCCATCATAAACTTAGAGGGCGAGTCAGGCACTCAGTTGGTGATTGACTTGCTCGGGAGGAGGTGCTCTACAAACATGATCTGCTACTTCGACATCAAGGTAGATTACAGGCTACTTCCATAGATGACGGCCGAGGAATGTGCCAAGATGGCTAAGGCATTTTTGCTATACATTCTGGGGGTGTATTTCTTTGCCAATGGAGGGTAAACAGTATCCTTGAGGTGGTTAGCCCTCTTCTGTGACTTCTGGGATGCTCGGTGAGCTAACTAGGGGCAGGCATGTCTTGCCTATCTGTACTCGTGCTTGGATACACTTAGCTAGGGGACTCTGCGCCATCTGGTAGGCCCTTGGAAGCTTCTAGAGGTTAGCTTCTTTCTCTTTTCTTTTGTAGCTCTTGTATATGCTAAAGAAAACTATAACTCATGTTCTTGCAAACTGTCATCTTGCAAATTGTACTCATCTTGTACATTGTATTCTCGCAAACTATATTTACTTATGCACTATATTCATGCCTCAATTTCCTTTTCAGTGCTAGGCCGTTCAATATGGGCCTATCGTTTAAGGGACTAACTTGAGTCTTAGGGACTCTATTGCCGTAAGGGCCCATCTTGAGGGGTTATCTTCCGATGATGTGAGTGTGAAATTTAATGCTTTATATTATGTTCTTTACATGGTTTTTATGTTTTTCTTCTAACCTCATGCATTGTTACAGATCAACTGGAACCCATGGGCCGGTGTTCATCCTGCTACAACTCCTGACTTGGAGTTATTTCTGTTGTCACCTTTGAGATCACGCAGCCTTTCGAGGGTGCTAGTTTGAGGGTGCTTTACTTGGTGGAGTGGGTGCACTGCCAATTGGTAGGTAAGGATGCCCCACAAGTGCCTATGAACTCACTGGAGATCATGCTTGCCCCTCTCTCCATGACAGATGCCGAATACGCCTTGTGAAGGCCTAGCATGGTCTATGCCGACCAGGTTAGGGAGGAGTTGGACTATGATGAGTTCAATTGTACTCGCCTCATGCCCTCCCTTATTGTCAAGGTATGCTTCTTTTTCCATCTCTTTTCATTCCTACTCTCTTCTTTTGCATTCTCGAATATGGTGACACTCAAACGAAACACTTGTACCAGGCTACCCCTTCTCCTAGTGCTCCTATCGATCTTCCTCATCTACCTTGGATGGTCTATGCTTATAGCCCTGATGGCTTTGCTAGGGAATGTCCCATGCCTCGGAATCCTATTATCATAGGTTATCCCCTATCTCCAGGCACACAAGCAGTGAGTTCTTTTTCACTTCTTTCTTTGCTTCTTCCTTTTTTGGTATTTCTCAACGTCTTGTTCTAACCCTTCTAGAGGAGTTGGTTTGACTGTCTGGGAATCTTAAGCTGGAGGTGACTCAGTACTTGAAGGACTTGTATGACCCTAGAGGACTAGCTTACCCTAGCAATGATGATGACGATGAGGTGATGGTGATGGTGGTGAAGACTCAAAGGCAAACCCTAGTTACCAGCCAAGGAAAAGGCGCTTCTGGTGATTCCTGTAGACAGATAGACAGACACAAACACAAAACATAGCATGTCATTTCTTTCTTTCTTTCTTTTTCTTTTTTCTTTTTCTTTTTTTTTTTTTGTTTTTTTGTTTTTCTTTTTAGCACACATTTCTACACTTTGGACTTGATTTGAGACATTGGGTTGTATTTAAAGAACATCTTTTACATTCATGATTTTATTTGGGATATGTACTTAATTTACAATTTATGGGAATAAATGCACAATTCTATGCTTTTCTTGGTCTTTGATGCCTGAAAATATGAGCTTGAATAGTCCTTTGGGCCATAGGAACCATAGGAGAAGCATTTGGAAGAAAACCATACTCAAAACATAGGAAAACCAAGTCTCTGTCTTTCGCTGTGCGTGCGTGTATATAAGCCTGTGTATGCAAGTTTGACCATGCATACACACGCCGCAAGTCAGAAAAACTTTAGCTATCCTCCTTTAGTGTAAAATAGCCGTTGAGGACTCCTAAACCTCACCAAGTGTATTTTCCTCTTAGAAAACACTCTTTTAAGACTTTCCAATGGCAGAATTCTCCCCTTTTGAAGTCTCTGCTTGGATCAAGAAGCTTGGCCCTAGTTTCAAATAGGCTGTCATTCCTTATGGTCTCTCTTGTATTTTTTTTCATACCATCAAATTAAGGTGGATAAACCTCTTCTTTGTGCTGCTACCAACTATTGGATCCCTACTCGACATGTTTTTCAATTTAGCAATGTAGAGATATGCCCCACTCTTGAGGAGTTTAGTGCAATCATCGGTAAACAACCTTGTCTTTCCTACCATGGGTGGTGATCTTCCTACCTTGATTCAAGCTTTGTTGGGTGTTCCTCTTGAAAAGACAAAGCAATGGTGCATTTTTGGCAAGTTGAATGTTCATCTCATCTTTGCATACTTCTCTCGGCTAATTGTCCCCATGACCAATATACTGTGCTCTCGGTTTCTCAATGCTTTCTTTCTATGCATCCTTGCAAGCTACTTCTTGGTTCATGGGACCCCTTATGTAGATCTTAGGATGTGCTTGGTGGTTGCCGACTAGAGGAACCGAAACCTTGGAGGCATGATTTTGGCTGAAACTCTTAATGGTTTGGATGCATTTCATAAGAAAGAAGCAAACTTCTTTACTGGGAGCCCTCTCTTCCTTCAGGTATGGTTTTCTAATTTTTGTCTAGGTTCTCAACCTAGCGGGATTCCTCTAATTTTTGCATGGATCACCTTTTGGTTTTCAACCAACCAAGGCACCTTATATCATCTTTTCCATTTTATTTATTTATTTATTTCATTGTTCCTTTTTCCACTCATGCTCTCTCTTTTCTCCATTCTTTCTCTTCTTTGTTGATATGGCTGTCTAAGAGGCTTCGTTTTCTTCAACCTCCTGCTGTTCCTCCTAGTCAATATCTACCCAAGCATTATTGTGACCGTAGGCCCAAGCATGCTGAGATGAGCTTTGAAGAGTTTACTGAGCTCATGGAGCACATTAATGCCACAGACATCTAATGGGTAGTGGAGTGGTGGAGCATCTCAAGCATGGCTCACCGTAGCCTCAAGGATAACTGTGTTCCTTTGGTAGGGCTTCATTATTGCTCTTACTAGTTCACATGTTGCATCGCTAGACAGTTTGTTGACCATCAAGGGGCTCCTAGTGATGATGGCTCTTTCCATACCTTGGAGTTCACTGATAGGACTTTAAGCAGAATCTGTGAGGCTTGGTCGATGGAGGGTGACTAGAGGCATCTGTCCTCCTCAATTTCTTCATCCAACTTCGAGGTACAAGAAGTGGCTACAAGATGACATGAAATGGGTCCTTATCGATGAAAAAGCTTACAAGAAGTCTAGCGAAAGGAAGATGGCTAAATGACAAACTTGATATGGCCTAAATTTTACTTTTCTGCACTTTATGATTCTCGTATCTTTTATTTTGAATTTAATAAAGGATTGAAATGTTCCAAATCCCCTATGGAAACAATTTATCATCTTTTAATTTGAGCAATAAGAGAATCATTTATTTGTTATCTTTGCTTATTGTCTTTATTTTTCTTTCTTTTTTTTTCTCTTTTTTTTTTTCTTTTCTTTTTTCCATGCCATGTAATTTTTGCCCATGATGTCCTTGAAGGAATTTTCGCCATGACCATGGTCTTTGCCCTATCTTTCGCCTAGACCGCCCTTTCGAGTTTTCAATCTAGTGGGGTCTTTTTGCCTTAACTTTTCCCTAGGCTTCCCTTTCATGTTTTCAACCTAGCAGGCTTTTTTTCTTTTCTTTTCTTTTCTTTTCAAACATTATATCTCCAGAGTTTATCCCTGTTGATTGGGCGAAGCATCTCTTCCCCATCTAAATCTGTAATCCTTGTAGCACCTCCTGACATGATCTTTTTGATAATGAAAGGCCCAGACCATCTTGGCTTCATCTTCCCCTTTGGGTCAGAAATTTCATCTCTAAGTACTTTTAGGACTAAGTCCCCTTCCTTAAGGTTTCTAGGTTTCACTTTTTTGTTGAACGCTCTAGCAATCCTCTTTTGGTACTCTTGTGCATGGTATTGTGCCCTAGCTCTCTTCTCATCTATGAAAGCCAATTACTCATATCTTGCCTTCACCCAATCTTCTTCTAAGACCTTGGTTTCTACTATCACTCTCAAAGATTGTATCTCCACCTCAATTGGAAGCATCGCTTCACTACCATAGACCAAAGAGTAAGGTGTTGCCTTAGTTGATGCACGGGTAGAAGTTCTGTAACCCCATAAAGCAAATGAAAGTTTCTCGGCCCAATCCTTGTATGTCACTACCATTTTGGCCAGATGTTCTTGATGTTTTTATTGGCTGCTTCTACGGCACTATTAGTCTATGGTCAATACGGTGAAGACTTGTGATGCTCAATGTTATACAACTCCATAATCCTTTGAACCTGCCCCTCAAAGTGGGAGCCATTATCCGAGATGATCCCTTGGGTACCCCATATCGGCAGATAATGTTATTCTCTATGAATCGAGCCATGTGCTTGGCTTTCAACATTGAGTAGGAGGCTGCTTCAACCCACTTAGTGAAGTAGTTGATTGCCACTAGGATGTACTCGTGTTCATTTAAGGCTTTAAGGGCTATTCTTATAATCACATCTATACCCCAAACTGAGAAAGGCCAAGGAGAGGTCATGTTGTACAATTCACTAGGCGGTACGTGGTTCAAGTTTGCATGTGTTTGGTAGTCATGACAACTCTTCACAAAGTCCACATAATTAGTTTCCATTATACTCCAATAGTACCCTATCCTTAGAATCTTCTTGGCTAACATTCTCCCATTCATATGAGGACCACAAATCCCTTGATCTTTATAACTCTTTTTGCTTCTTCTTTCTTTAGGCAACGAAGGTGTATACCATCATAGGACCTCCTATAGAGCTGTTCTCCACATAGGATGTATTGCATTATCATCACCCTAACTGAATGGCATTCTCTCTTGTTGGCACTGTCAAGATATACCCCCACTTCTAAAAATTTCATGATGTCATTATACCAAGGAACCCCTTCTTCTTCTATAGCCAAAACTAACGACACTCTTCTCCTTGTGTACTAACTCATAACTCTATTCAATCTCTAAAGGTCGTGTCCATACTCCTTCAAGTATTTCAACCATGGATGCCAAGGTAGTTAAGGCGTCTGCAAACTGATTTTGAGTTCTAAAGATGATCATGTATTCAATTTTGTCAAAAGTTTTGGTCTAGATATTATTAATAAGGCTTCAAATGTTCTTCCATTACCTTCCATAACTTCAAGGCTTGAGCTATAACCAAGGTTGAATCTCCAAACACCTCTACCTCTTTCACCCCTAACTCTCGAAGAGCTTCCATTCTGGCAATATAAGCTTTATATTCTACCATGTTATTAGTCGTCTCAAAGTTCAATTTGACAACTAGAGGCACATTGGATCCATCAGGGGTGATCAAAAGTACTCTTATACTATTCCCATATTAGTTTACAACTCCATTGAAATACATTTTCCATGCCCCTAGCTCAATATCCAAGATGTCCTCATCTGAAAAGTCTTCTTTTCCATCCTCTCCCTCTATAGGATTCTCAGCACAAAAATCAGGCATGATACTCCCTTTAATAGTCTTCCTAGCCACATACTTTAAATCGAATTCTGCTAATAGGATAAACCATCTTGACAGTCTTCCACTCAAAGCTAGTTTCTCAAATAGGTACTTCAAGGGATCCATTCTAGCTACCACCCATATCTAGAACGGTAGGATGATATGTCTCAACTTCTATACTTCCCACACAAGTGCAAAGCATGAATTCTCTATAGGGGTGTACCTAGTCTCATAATCATAGAATCTTTTGCTCAAGTAGTACACTACCCTTTCATTCTTTTCATCCTCTTTTTATGCAATCATGCTCCCAACTACATCTCCTATGATAGAGAGGTATAATAGTAAAGGCTTTCCTTGTTATGGAGGTACTAGGATAGGTGGATGGAGGAGGTATTCCTTGATAAGTTCAAAGGCTTTCTAACATTCATCATTCCATGTGTGGGGTTCATTCTTCCTTAGGAGCTTGAAGATGGGCTCACAAGTGGAGGTGAGCTTGGCAATGAATTGACTGATATATTGTAGTCGACCTAGGAATCCTTTTATTTCCTTCTCATTCTTGGGTGGAGGCATCTCCAATATGGCTTTAATCTTTGATGGATCTACTTCTATCCCTCTAATACTTACTAGGAAGCCTAGCAATTTCCCAATTGTTACTCCAAAGGTACACTTTTGGGGGTTCAACCTCAATCTATACTCCTTGATTCTTTTGAAGAACTTTCTTAAGTTAATGATGTGACCTCCTTTATCCTTGGATTTTACAATCATGTCATTAACATACACCTCAACCTCATTATGCATCATATCATGTAACAAAGCTATGGCCATCCTTTAATAAGTTGCACTTGCATTTTTTAGCCTAAATGGCATTACTATGTAGCAATAGATCCCCCATTCCGTGGTGAAAGTAGTTTTAGTCATATCCGTATGAGCCATCTTGATTTGGTTATATCCTAAAAACCATCCATAAAAGGCATCAGGGCACTACTAGCTGTATTATCCACTAGGTCGTCTATGTGGGGAAGGGGGAAATTATCTTTAGGGCAAGCCTTATTCAAATCCCTATAATCCATACACATCCTTACCTTTCCATCCTTCTTGGGTACAGGTACAACATTGGCTATCCACTTGGCTTGGTGCATAGGCTTAATGAACCCTACTTTCAATTGTTTTGTGACCTTTTCTTTGATCTTTAGAGCCATTCGATTCTCATACGCCTTAACTTTTGCTTGACAAGTACCATGTGAGCATGAGTATCAATGTGATGTTAAGCTATCTTAGGATCAACACCAGGCATATCTTCATAGGACCATGCAAACACTTCTTGAAATTCTATGGAAGCTCCTTGAGATCTTTTCTTTTTTTTCATTTAAGGTTGAGCCAATTTTTATTAAGTGTGGATTCTCATTATTGCCCAAATTAAGAGTTTCAAAAGTTGGTTCCATAGGTTCAATTTTCTTTTCCAATTGCTTATTAATTTCATTTCAAATTCATTTGAATCATTTAAAATGCAAAATTTCAATATTATGGGACACATCAAAATAAGCCAAATCAAAATTCATCTTATTGAAAATGTTGAAAAGTACATCGGGACTTGCATTACAAAATTTCTTTTCCCCACTCTTAGAAAACCCAACCCAAGTCCAATTATTAAGCTGCCTCACAGCAAGCATGATGAAAGTAGAAGGATCACTTGGCTCCTCATTGGTGATAGCGAACACGTCCCGCTCCATCTTTAGCATAGTCTCCATCGCTTCGACATCCATGTAGTCTACCCAGTCGACTTCCTTTTGAACTTCCTCTTGATATATGTCCTTAATCTTGACCAAACACCTTTCGTGCTTTTCTCAAATCCAAATTGGAGAAGGAATGTGTTTTCTTGACCTTAGTGGTTCAATGGTACCTGAAAAGAAGTCCCATCTTTAATAAGTTCATGCCCTAATTAAAAGGTTCTTTTTAACTTTAGATGTTCTTAGAAAATATTTAAGTCCATTTAATGAAGGCCTAATTACAAAATCACTCCCTTTCCTCTCATGAACCTTGCCCCTTGTTTCATTTGAGCTTTAGTCCATTTATAGTAAAACTCTCATCTTACTCTCATAGGTTTTCATTAGAATGTGCGTAGAGATTTTCAACCCTTTTCTCAAACATGGGCTTATAATATAGTCATCATCTTTGGGCTCTTCTCTTTTCATTATCATTCATCTTTTTTTTTGGGGGGGGGGGGGGGGGGAGTAGCCCTTTAACTAGAATATATTGTAGCCTTCCTCTCAAAGTCCATGAAGTTCTCATTATTTTCGGCCTTGGCATACAACAAAGAGGCCTAAGATTAGGGAAATTCATATTGACTTTGTAGGATTTTGGATGCTAAGTCTGTAGTATACTTGTTATCTTAGGCTCAAAGTCCTTTTTTCAAAAGGGTTTTTTGATTTGGGCTTATAATAGCAATTAGGCTATGATCTTATAAACCTTTCAAGTTAAGATTTACCTTTGGACTTTTACAGATAAGCCTCTTATATGTAAGAACTTCTTCTTTTTTTCAATCCCAAACATCTTAAGGTATACCATAACTCTTGGGTCATCCCCAATTTTATACCTTTTATTTGTCTTTTAGAATTAGGTGAGCACAAGATACATGGTTGAACAAACAAGAGATATAGAAAGGGTATCCTCTTTTTGATTGGATCTAGGATCTCTATAAGTGTGAGTAGGCTCTTTAAGGCTAAAAGGATAGATAAGTAGGTCACCCATAACTAGATGGGTCATGATTCCAACCGACGGCCTAAGTGGACCTTTGTGGATTGGTGGCAAACCTTTAATGTACTTAAAGCCCATTATTGGCAATGACACTGATTGTGAGTTAGTGGGATGAACTTCGAAAGACTTGAGCCCAAATGAAGCCTTCCATCTTCCCACTCATCACTAACCGAGTCAAGGGAAAAAAGAGCCATGCAAACAAGTATTGAACAAGACTTTATTAAAAGTAAGAAACAAGACACATAGGAACTAAACTCACAATCCCTAGCGAAGTCACCACTGTGGACACAACGAAAAATGGAGTTGCCACCTAGTTTTGCAGTGGCCTAGGAACCATGAATATAGCATCCTTTCGAGGAAGGATCATTGATCTTATTACCAGAGTATGGGTTCGGATTTTAGGTACATTATTGGGAAGGTGTTAAGCACCAAAGACCACCCAACCCAATGGTTGGCTTCCTCTCATTGTGTTTTAATCCTATTAAAGGCATGTCCAACTAACTCATACACACGCTAGCATACATCTAACAATCAATATGGCATCAAACATCCCTAAATATACACCTATCATACTTGTCATCATATCACAAACCCTAGCATACATCTAATCATGCATATCATCACATCATAAACCCTAGCATTCATCTACCATGGTAGGCATATCATCCAAACAAGGCATCAACAAATCAAGGTAAAAAGGTAGGCATGGCAGCAAGGATACGTGGTAAAAACACAAACATGACAAGATAAACATGCGATTGCATTAAAAACAAATCATGCTAACAAGTTTTCTCATATATCTAATGCATGTTCATACCAATGCGTGTCTTACCTTACTTATCTCACTGCATCACAGCACCTATGACATCAATGAATGGGCATGTGAATGAATGGCATAGCATCAAAGCAAGAACTTTAAGAGAAAACCCTAATTAATCATACAATGACAAACAAACATGTGAACAGAGAAGTAGAAAACTCAAAAAGCATACAAGAAGGTAAAAACAGAGACATATGATGTAAAATAAAAGAAGGAATAGAAGCAGAAAACTTGAATTAGGGTTTCTGGGCCTAAATATGTGTGCACATACATAGGCCTACATACGAAAGCCAGTTATATGCGTACGCATACTTCGAGCCTGCGTCTGCATGAGAGAAGCATACGCATATAGACACACCCTAAACCCTAACCCAAAGATAGAAACGCAGAAAAAGACTTAAAAACTTAAACCTAACAACCTAACATGCTCAAAATATAAGGAAAATGTAAACCTAATCTAAACAAACATATTATAAGTGTAAACAAAGCAAAAGAATATATTAAATAATAAATTAAAAGGTAAAAGTAAAAGAAAATTTTAAAATGAATACCTCAAAGCAAAAGCTCATAGGCTTATTTTTTTACCATTCCCTTCAGTCAAATCTATTCACAAGTCAATGAAAATGTAATTAGTAATCTTAAACTCAAAAGATCAAGGCCAAAAAAAGCCATAATCAAATAAAATTGACTTGGGGATGTTTTGTGAAAGACTTCCTCTTTGATTCAGTATTTTTATTGAATCTTAGGTTTTCCCTTAGGATTTTTTATGTGTTTTGAAAAGATACCATGTATGACTATTTATATTGTGAAAATGGGGGTTTGGAATGGCTCTCAGACGATGTGAGATTCATTCCAATCCTCAATATTAATACAGAAAACTTGCATTTTTTATGTTTCTAAAACCCTACCTACATGCGCAGGCTTGTGCTTGCGTACGCATGCTTAAGACTACGTACGTAGGTTCATGTCTGCGTACGCAAGCCGAGGGCTTTCTTTGGCCTTTCTTTTCCAAAAATAGATATTTTGCTTATTAAAAAGTTGTATTTTCCATTTTAACACCTCTCAAGTCAATTTGTCTTCTGATTGGGCCCTAACTAACCTTAGGTCTTAGAATTTTGACATCATTAGGGAACTGGGGCCTGATTCGTAAGGGGTACAAAATGCAGTGTCTACACATATATCCTCTGGGAAGTGAATATGTAAGCACCATAAAAGAGATAGAAATAGAGATAAAGACCAGGATCACTCCAAGGCAAAAGCCTCACTAGAACAGGTAGAGATAGAGATGAAAAACAAAAGGTGCAAGCCACCCGGAGAAGTTTGAGGCAAGAGCCCCAGATGGAAACCACACATATGTATCCTTTTAAGCTTGTAAAAGCACCATGTTTGTTTGGTTGATGGTTGCTGCCGTTAGGCATGTTTGTTTTTCTTTTTCTATTGACTTTAGGATAGTGAGTCACTCGCCTTTTTCTTGGCAAAATAGGTTATGGGATAGTAAACCTGTCAACAAAGGTGGGAATTTGGACATACGAATCTCACGTAACTCTACAAAGTTACATCATGCCCCATGTATGCGTGTTGCATGCCATATGTGTGGGTTAGGTCCGAGTTGTACGTCGAAACAAAATTTTTTGTCTCTTACTCTTTTGATTCCGTTAGCGAAGCTCACGAATAAAAATAGGGGCATCTGTAGACACTGCATTTCGTACCCCTTACGACTTAGGGCCTCGTTCCCTAATGATGATAAAATTCTAAAGCCTAAGGTTGGTTTAGGGCCCGATCATATCAGAATTGACTTGAGGAAGGTTTTATAGAAAATATAACTCTTTTATGAGCTAAATAAAACTATTTTTGGAAAAAAAAAAAAAAAAAAAAAAAAAAAGGCCACAGAAACCCTAGGCATGCGTACGCAAACACGCATACACATATGCATGTTCCGGACCTGCATACGCATACACAGGAGCCATTTCAAACCACCATTTTCCCAATATAAAAAGCCTTACATGGTACCTTTTCAAAACATGGAGAAAATTCTAAGGGAAAACACAAGATTCACTAAAAATAGTGAATCAAAGAGGGAGTTTTTCACAAAACATCCTCAAGTCAATATTTTCTTATTGGGGCCTTTTTTGGCCTTAATCTTTGAGTTTTAGGATTACTATTCACTTTTGCTTTTGATTGTGAATAAATTGATTGAAGGGAACGATCAAAATCAAGCTTGGAAAGCTTTGTGTTTAAGGTATTAAGTTCTAACCTTTTCTTTTTTTTTCTTTTCTTTGTTTTAATTCTGCTTTCTTTTTGTTTTTCTTGTTTTTTTTTTTTTTATGTTTTAATATGTTTAGACAACCTAGGGTTCTGTAGCTTTCTGTTTTAAAGCATGTTAGGTTGTTAGATTCAATTCTGTTCCATTTTCTATGTTTCTGTTTCTAGGCTAGGGTTTTTGGGGCATGTATGCATACTCATGCTCTCTGCATGTGCACACATATTTGAAGTATGTGTACGCATATAGATGGGTTGCGTACCAAGCCTATGTATGCACATGCATACTCGTGACTTGTTTACCTTTTCTTTTGTTTTCTTTCACATGTTTAGCCTCTGTTTAATCTCTTTTGTTCTGTCCTTATGTTCTTGCCTCTCTGTTTTATCTTGTTTTAGTTTGTTTGCCTCTTTGATGCTAGTTAAGGTTGTTGATTTGTTTATTTACATGGACATGCATATGATATGAACATGCATTGATGCATAGGTCCTATGGTGGAGTTAGGTAAGTCATGCATTCATATGAAGATACATTTGGAATATGTTGTTTTGATGATGAGTGTGAGTATGTTTGTTTGGATGATGTTTAGATGCAATCACATGTTTGTTTAATCTTACCATGTATATGTTTCTACCTTGATTTGATATATACATGTTTCTGCCTTGGATGAAATATGAGATGAGATGTATGGTGATATGTATGTTGGGGTTTCAATGCTATATGTGATGTGATGTTAGGGTATGGGATAGGACAAGATGCATGTTAGGGTTTTGGGATGATTGATGCCATGTTGTATGCTTAGATGTATGCTAGTGTGTGTGTGTGTGAGTTTAAGATGCAATATTGAACATGTCTTTAATAATATTAACAAGCATTCAAGGATCCATTACAAGTTCCAATCGGGCCTATTACTAAAGCAAGATCCAAGAAGATCAAAGAATCACTTAACGGGTCAATTTAAAAGATTTGGGCTGATTCTAACGCAGGACATCTCAAGCTTGGCCCAAAGGAAGATGAAGGCGTAATAAATTTAATCCAAGCTATTTAGGGCTGATCTGGCTTAATTAGGCGTGATTTATGGCATGGATTAATGACTGGTTGACTTTTCATCTCTATATCAGTTAATAAACATTTTTCCTATTCTAGAGCTTCTAATTTCAGACCAAATCTACCTTAATTTTAGGCTTTTATTATTTAGAACGTTTTTTTAGCTATTTTCCTATTTTGGATCTGCTAATTTCAGACCAAATCAACTTTTATTTAGGGTTTTATTATTTAGTGCATTTTTTTTTTATATTTTCTATTTTTAGTCATGACATATAAATAGCATGCACTCATTGTAATAGAGGAACTATTCAATAAAATAATTAGAAAAGGTGAGGCTTTGCTCTTCTTTTGATTCTTCAAGAACTGTGAACTTATCAAGGATTCTTCCTTATGGCATTCAAACTTTATACCTTCGGTTCGTGATTCAATCATAATCATTCGGTCAAGGTCAGTTACTTATACTTTTGGTTTGCGTTTCACTTATAAACATTGGGTCAGGATTCTATAAAAATCTAAATTTTAGCTTTCTTGGGCAATTATTCCAATATTATTTGTTGGGTCTCAAAGCGTGTCAATTGAGGTTCACATCATTTGGTATCAGAGCTAGGTTCTAAAATTAGTTTTACAATCCCTCTATCATTTGTTTCTAGTTATCATCCTATCTTGTTCGTTTTTTTTTTCTTTATTTTTTGTTCTTATTTTGTGACGTGCACCAAGCTCTCAAAAAAAAAAAAAAAAAAAAAAAAAGCGTGAGAAAAAAGAAGAAGAAGAAGAAAAGATTAGAAAAGAAATAGAAAACAGAAAAAAATAATAATAATAAAATAAAAAAATATTGTTTGTCGTTTCAGTTCTCTTAGACCAAAATATTGTTTTCTTCTGTCCTCTTCCTTTGATTTATTATTTATGTAATATTTCTTGCCATTGGTATTAGTTTAAATACTACAAGTTGAATTTCTTGATCAAGTTTATTAGTTTAATGCAGAATGCAGAACTAAAAAGGAGAAGCTACGAGTGGAAAAAGGCAAGAGAGTGTAAGACTAATATCGGGAAAAAGCCAATTTAAGAGTGAAACACGAGTGTGAGTGACATAATTTGAGTGCAAACATGTGAGGGAGTGTTGTGAGGAATTATTTCTAACATTTCTTTGTAATTTCAAAAATATGTCTTCCAAGGGCGAAACATCAAATAGGGAAGGAGGGGAGGAGTCATCCCTCATGTTGCAGGCTATGCAACAACGGTTCGAGTGCATGAACGTGGTGTTTAATGAGATTTGAGATCGGATGGATAGGCAAGATGCGGTTATTACTACTTTGTGTGGGGAGCACCCCCAAAGAGTTTCAAATGCTAGAAGGCAAGAAAGTCGTGCCTATATGAATAATTCTGATGACGACCACAAGGATGAGTTCGAAGATGAAGAGGATCAAGCTTCACTGAACAATGAGAGAAGGTTTGTGCTAAGGGGAGAAAGGCGTGGTAGAGGTTTTCGAAGAAATTCGAGATGGCAAGATGGGACTGACAAAAACCTAGGCAACATCAAAATGAAGATACCATGGTTCCAAGGGAAAAATGATCCTGAAGTGTACTTGGAATGGGAGAAGAAGGTGGAGTTAATCTTTGAGTGCCACAACTACTCCAAGGAGAAAATTGTAAAACTAGCTGTCATTGAGTTTACTGACTATGCTATTATATGGTGGAATCAACTTATGATAAACAAAAGGAGAAACCATGAGAGGCCCATTGAGATGTGGGAGGAAATGAAGGCCACCATGAGGAGGCGGTTTGTCCCTAGTCAATACTATAGGGAATTGTATCAAAAATTACAAAGCCTTACTCAAGGCTATAGGAGCGTGGATGACTACCACAAGGAGATGGAGATTGCCATGATTCGGGCTAATGTAGTGGAGGATACAGAAACTACCATGGTGAGGTTTTTGAATGGGCTGAATCGGGACATTGCCAACGTGGTAGAGTTACAACATTATGTGGAGTTGGAGGACATGGTGCACATGGCAATAAAGGTGGAATAGTAGCTTAAAAGGAAAGGAACTCGGTCCTTTCAAAATCCAGGCTCCTCTGGTTCATGGAGGTCAAATAGGAGGAAGGACGAAGGGGCTATTTTTAAGTCCAAAATCGAACCACCAAAAAGGAGAGATGAAGCTCTTAGTGTCAACAAAGGTAAAAACGAATCTCAAACTCGTAATCGTGATATTAAGTGTTTTCGTTGTTTTGGAGTAGGTCATACAGCTTCACAATGCTCAAATAAAAGGACCATGATCACATGTGTTGATGGAGAGGTGGAAATTGAAAGCGAGGAAGATGATGACCAGATGCCATCACTGGAGGATGCTTGTGACGATAATGTGGAGTATCCAGTGGAGGGTGAGTCATTTGTGGCTAGGCATGATCTAAATGTCCAAGTTAAAGAGGATGACATGGAACAACAAAGGGAGAATATTTTTCATACTAGATGCCACATCAACAATAAGGTATGTAATATGATCATTGAAAAATTGAATTTACCTACCTTGAAACACCCTAGACCATATAAGTTGTAGTGGTTGAATGATTGTGGAGAGGTTAAGGTAAATAAGCAAGTACTAGTTTCTTTTTCAATTGGGAGGTACAAGGATGAAATACTTCGTGATGTTGTTCCAATGCATGCGGTTCACATTTTATTAGGCAGGCCTTGGCAGTTTGATAAAAGGGTCAATCATGACAGGTTCAAGAATAGGCATTCTTTTTTAAAAGACAATAAAACTATTGCTCTTGTACCGTTGACTCCAAGACAAGTGTATGAAGATCAAATAAAATTGAAAGGAGAGAATGACTTGAAAAAAAATTGACACTGAGAGTTCCAAAAAAGATGATGAGAAAGAGGGTGAAAGGAAAAAAGAATTGAACAGAAAAAAGAGAGTGAAAAGAAAATAGAGAGTGGAAAAAATGAGAGAAAAACAAAAAAACAAAGGAGTTTTTATGCTAAGGCGAGTGATGTCAAGAGTGCTTTTTTATACAAACCAGCCTATATTTGTACTCTTGTACAAAGAGGTATGTTTTAATACTAACGAACTTGATGAATCTTTGCCTGGTGTTGTTGTTTCTTTTGATGATGCTTCACTTATCAGTGGGCTGAACTGTCTTCGATGTTATCAATCAAATGGTCGCTAGTGAATCCTAAAAGATGAACAGTAAAGTCAGAGGAGACCAGTAGAGGCCGGCCAAGAATCCTTCGATGGCAAAGTTAGTATCTTTGTGGTTTTTAATGTCAAGGAAGTGAAAGGAAGTGTCTGAATGTCTACCTTTTTCGCAGATCCGTGCTTTTATAGCACACCTACAGAACAATCGTCTCCCTTCATGTAAGTCGACGGTTTCGGCAGAAACCGTTATAACTGTTTTTGATACCATGTCGTTTGGCCTGATTGATCTAACCGTCGATGGCAACGATTCCCATTAATTTTGTCGATTACGGAGCGAGGTGTGATGCCCTAAGTCGAAACAGTAATGTTAACTGTGCAGTTTACTCAGGACAAGATTATGATCAGGATGAGATCATTTCTAATTCTCGTCCTACATGTTTCGCTCAGGACGAGATTTCCTCGTCCTGACTTTCACAGACAAACATCATTGATAAGGATGACCATCATGGACGAACATGGAGTTAGGTTTTTTTTTCTAGTATCATCAGTTGCCCCCTTGGCCATGGGTCGTCCAAAGAAATATGACCTCCTGAACGTTCTACCAGCAAACTGATGCCACGTGTCATGGTCTTATTGGCAGGGAATCATGTCGATTTACCTGACCGAGGAACATGCCACATGTCCCTTATTCATTTGTTTGTGTCGTTTCAGATGTCAGGGCCCATTGCCTATAAATAGTTGATTTCCATCGCTACCCTCCTCATTTCTGAAATTTCCCTTCAATCACTCTCGTCTTAGATTCTCGTCTAGAAGTATCCTACGTCCATAGCTTTCCCTCATCCTAGATCCAAGTATATTCCTATCTTCGTCCTTAGCTTTCTTTTAAGCTTTCCATGAAAATGTCAAAAATTGTTCTTTCCTCGTCTAGCGACAGTGTAGATAGGGCCATAGACGAGTATACTGATCGTAGTAGTTTTAGTGGGTCTAGTGATAGCAACAGTAGCAGTAGTGGTAGTAGTAGTGAGGGAAATACTTCAGATGAGTATACGTCTGGCGTTCCTGGGGTTCCTTTAGAGGTTCTCCAGGAAGGGCTTAAGACAAGGTTTGAGTCTGGGTCTCAAGCCAAAACTAGTGCTCCCTCGTCCGCAGTTCAGGACGAGGAGGAAGTTGTATATAGTTGCGCCATAGGTGTAGATTCAAAAACAGATGATAGGAAGATAGAATTACTTAAAACATGGTATCAAATCCCAGACGAGCTTAACCCTAGGTTAGCCGTCCGTGGAGAATGGTGTTGTCAGCCTCGTTTTGGGATAGGTATCTACGAGGCTTATCTTTTGGGAGGACTTAGATTACCTCTGAATAGTTATGCTAGGGAGTTGCTAATTAGGTTAGGTTTAGGAGTTTGTCAATTTAATCCTAACGCGTGGAGGTTAGTTGTCTCCATGCAAGTTCTGTGGAGGGAGGTGTTTGAGGGGAACCGTCCTTTTACTGTGGACGAGTTCCTCTATTGTTACAAGCCCTCCGAGATTAACCAGTCCCTTGGCTTTTACCAATTCACAGCCAGGGGGAAAGATTATAGACTAATCAAATCCTTAGTCACCTCAGATAGGAACTGGAAGACGAAGTTCTTCTTCGTCTCAGGTTTCTGGGTTGGACGCCCTATTGAGGTTGACAGGGACCCATTTCCTCCATACACTGGGGAATTAGGGAACCTTCGTCCTGAAGGTATGTTCGTCCCAACCCTACTATTTAATTTTCATTTTTATTTGTAATTTAAAAATCCTAACTCTTGTTTCTTCGTCCTTTTTTTGTTTCAGATGTTAGACGACCTCACTTGGATAGATTTTACGTTGAACGCATCCAGAAGGTTCGTCTCTACACTGACAGGACGTTTCATTCATTAGTAAGCCTTCAGTGTCTTGCTACTTGGGGTTTAGGTCCTATACCCTCTGCTGAAGCCCTTGCACACTAGATCACCACTCGTAGACGTGAGTTATTTTTATTTTTTATTATTATTATTTTTTATTATTATATATATTTTTTATTTTTGAAATTGACGTCTTTCCTTTTAGGAATGGCGACGATGAAGGAGAATAAAGGCAAGGAGGTCATGGACGAGGGTGAAGTCCCAACCTCGTCCTCCTACAAGTGAAAAAAGAAAGAACATTTCGTCGAGGGTGGACTTGGGCGACCTCCCAAGCTGACGTGGTAGGGAGAAGAAGCACAAGTCCAAGCCTCAAGACGTCAAATCACCTCCTGCCTCTAATCTAGAGTCTCCAATACAAGTTCTTGCTCTTAATCCTAAGCCTAAGGATCCTCCGTCCAAGAAGATCTCGTCCATAGTCCATGCACCCACGTCGTCTACCCCTTCCAAGGAAGTTCCTCAGCACCTCTTAGGAAATGAGGACTTGGCCTGGGAGAGGTTCTCGACGGCAATGACGAACGTGGATGTGAGGGCTTGCTATAACATGTCCTTGAAAGATTTTGAGCACTCTGATGTTCGTGATCTTTTCAAAGTAAGTTTTTAAGTTTATATATATATATATATATATATATATATATATATATCTCGTCCTTAACCAATGATGGAGACATGTACTTAATAAAATTTTGATGTACAGGCCATGTCTAAGTTCATCGTTGCGTCCAGGTAGGCCACTGAACTGGACAAGACGAGGATCCTACTGGAGAGGAGGGTAAAGGTGGTGAAGGAGGAGAGCAAGGTGTGGGTTGAAGTGGCTACTAAGGCCAGAGAAAAGGCAAAGGAGCTAAGGAACCTCAATGAAGAGCTCAAGATGGATGTCCTTGAAAAGGATACTCGTCTTGACCATCTTCAGAAGAAGAACAACGAGTTGAACGCCCTTCTCGAAAAGGCAAAGGGGGACGCAATTGCAGAGTTTCAAGCGTCCAAGCAGTTTACTGATCTGCTGGACAAGAACTATGCAGCTGGGTTCGAGGACTTCAGGCTGGACGCTGCTGAGAACTTCCCCAACCTTAATTTCAGTACTATAAAGCTTAACCTTGGTGCTGCTACGAGCTCTCTCCTCCAAACTAGTTCAGAGGACGTCAATATTGAAGACGATGCTAGCACCGTTCCTCCTCCTGCAGATGCCAAGGACAATACTCCTCCCACATGAAGACTTTTAATGTTCTTGTTTTTGTTTGTTTTTTTTTTTTAAAGGAAATGTAATTTAAGTACATTTGTCTCGTCCATGGTTTTTAGGACGAGACTTTGAACAAATTCAGGGTGTTTGGAAGTTTAGCAGTCCGCCCTTAAATAATTTGATCAACTTTTATAATGTTTTTATGAACGAGAATTTCTTTTTATTAAATATAAGTTCATGCTTGTCCATAGGAGTAATTTTCTTATTAGAAAACACGCTTTCATCACTTTAAAGTTTCAACTCGTCTTTAAACTTACTGATTTTCACCATTAACACCTTTAACTCGTCCATATGTTGGATTGTTTTGGTGTCTTAATAAGTTTATTCTGCGCTTCCTCGTCCATGTGTTGGACGAGTCTTTTTTGACAAGTTTAAACTTGTGTAAGCATTTTCTCGTCCATGTGTTGGACGTATAGAATATTTGTTCGTCCTTGGGTTGGACATGTGGAATATTTACTCGTCCATGGGTTGGATGTGTTCAAAAACTTATTTAGTTTTATCCAAGGTTTTTACCTCGTCATTTATTTGGACGAGTTTGCCTTGTTCTGAAGAGCATACTGACGTTACATCTCTACGTCCAGAGAATTTTCTCATCCATGGACTTGGCCCTTCTTTTCTTTTCTTTTCTTGTTAACTAGTTGATTTGAACAAAAATTTGAACAAAAGTAACATGGAAATTAGGGATTCACACAACATTATGTACATAACATAAATATTGTTCACAGATGGGGCACATACTCATGAGTTAATGCCTTATTAAGAGGTAAGTACATACAAGCAAATCCATCACCTTGTCCATAATCACACCATAATAACAATAAGATAACACTGTAGAACACACTACAAATACATATATAAACCAACTTCTCATATAGGCTCGTCCAGGAGAACTTTCATTTAGACTGGCATTCTACTGATAATACCTTCTCAGGTGTTCAACATTCCATGGATGCTCTAATTTCCTCCCATCCAGGGCTTTCAAGTAGTAGGACCCTTGCCTCTTACAGTTGATAATTCTGTAAGGTCCTTCCCAATTAGGCCCCAACTTCCCATGAGTTGGGTTCTTGGTTGCCAAAGAAACTTTCTTCAAGACGAGGTCTCCAATGTTGAATCGCCTCAGCTTAACCATCGCATCGTGTTGCTTAGCCATGAGATTTTTGTACCTTGCCGTTCTTTCCTCTGCGTCTGTCCTTACCTCGTCAATGAGATCGAGGTTCAAACGGAGTTGTTCCTCATTATCCTTGTCCTGATACATCGTCACCCTATGGTTGGCCATATGTACCTCTGCAGGTATAACTGCCTCGCTCCCATAGGCCAGCTTGAAAGGGGTTTCCCTCGTGGGGGTTCTGACAATCGTTCTGTACGCCCATAATACACCCGGTAGCTCATCTGGCCATACTCCCTTCACCCCTTCAAGACAAGTCTTGATGATTTTTAATAAAGATCGGTTTGCAACTTATGCTTGACCATTTGCTTGAGGATGAGCTGGTGAAGAATAATGATTTTGAATTCCAAAGTGTTCATAAAAATCTTTGAAAAGTGCATTGTCAAATTATCGTCCATTGTCGGACACTAACACTCGGGGCACCCCGAACCTGCACAGAATACTTTTCCAAACGAAGTTCTTCACATTCTGTTGTGTGATGTTCGCTAGGGGTTCTGCTTCTACCCACTTAGTGAAATATTCTATCCTACCACCAAGAAATTCATCTGCCTGGTTCCAACTGGAAAAGGACCCAAGATATCTAGCCCCCATTGAGCGAACGGCCATGGGGCCATCATGGGGGTAAGGTACTCCGATGGCTGTCTCAGGATATTACTGAATCGCTGACACTGATCACAAACTTTGATATAAGCCTTAGCATCCGCCTGAATGGTTGGCCAGTAATATCCTGCACGGACGACCTTGTGGATAAGTGATCTGGCTCCTGAGTGGTTTTCGCAAGCTCCTTCGTGGACTTCCCTCAACACATAGTTGGCCTCATCTGGTGACAAATACCTAAGATAAGGTTGTGAAAAACCTCTTTTATATAGTGCATCATTTAGAAGGACATATCTGGCTGACCGAACTCTAAGTTTCCTGGCCTCGTCCTTCCCTTCTGGGAGAATTCTGTCTTTCAAATATGATATTATTGGGGCCATCCAACTTCCTTCATTTTGTACCTGCAGTACTTCAGGGATGTCTATACTTGGAAGATATTGGACTTCATCAAACTCGTCCATGGGCTGATTTGCTGAGGCTTCCTTTGCTAAGGCGTCTGCTTCCATGTTCTCCTCCCTCGGGATTTGAACAAGGTTAGCTTCTTTGAATTTCTTTACTAAGTGCAGTACTTTCTCAAGATATTTCTTCATTCGCTCTTCCTTGGCTTCACATGTCCCATTTACCTGACCCATGACTAACTGCAAATCTCCCAGGTTGAGTATTGATTCAGCCTCTATGGACTTAGCCAGCTCTAATCCTTTTAGAAGGGTTTCGTACTCAACTTCATTATTGGTTGCTTGATATTGCAGGCGTACCTTGTACATCAACTTATCTCCCTCTGGGGATTGTAACACAACTCCTGTTCCTCCTGCATGCTGTGTAGACGATCCATCCATGTGAATGATCCATTTTTTGTCTTCCACCACTTCCGAATCATTGTGACTCCGAGTAAACTCTGCGATAAAATCTGCTAGAGCTTGAGCTTTTATTGCATGCCTCGGTAGGTACTTGATGTCAAACTCACTGAGCTCAACAGCCCACTGGATCAATCGCCCCATGGCTTCTAACTTGTTCATCGCTTTCTTCAGTGGGTGGTCTGTCATGACGTTGATAATGTGATCTTGGAAGTAGTGGCTCAGTTTCCTAGAAGCTGTGATCAATGCAAAAGCCAACTTCTCTATCTGTGGGTATCGTGCTTCTGCTCCTCTAAGTGCTCAACTGGTGTAATGGACCGGTTTCTGCACTCTTCCTTCTTCTCTGATCAACGCCGAACTTACAGCATGCGGGGTAACAACCAAATACAGATATAACTCTTCTCCCAACACGGATGGACTCAACAGTGGGGCAGTTGTAAGATATGCTTTTAGGTCTTCGAAGGCTCTCTGGCAGTCGTCTGTCCATTCAAATGCCTTTCTAAGAATTCTGAAAAATGGTAAACATTTATCAGTGGCTTTGGAAACAAACCTGTTAAGGGCCGCTACTCGTCCGGTGAGTGACTGGACTTCTTTAATATTTTGTGGAGGCTTCATATCCAGTATTGCTTGGATTTTATCAGGATTAGCTTCGATCCCCCTGTGTGAAACCATAAAGCCTAGGAATTTTCCCGATGATACTCCGAAAGCACACTTGCTGGGATTCAACTTCATGTTGTACTGCCGAAGTGTATCAAATGTTTTTTGTAGGTCGTCCAGATGACTTTCCTCATCCTGACTTTTCACCAGCATATCGTCTACATAGACTTCTACATTCCGTCCAATCTGTGGACGAAACATGTGGTTGACCAACCTTTGATACGTTGCCCCCACATTCTTCAACCCAAAAGGCATCACCTTATAACAAAATAAGCCTTGACTGGTAACAAATGATGTTTTTTCTTGATCTGCCTCATCCATCCTTATCTGATTGTATCCGAAAAAGGCGTCCATAAAGCTAAGTAGCCTATGACCCGCCGTAGAATCCACCAACTAGTCGATGCGGGGCAATGGGTAATTGTCTTTAGGGCAAGCCCTGTTTAAATCGGTGAAATCCACACACATTCTCCATTTCCCGTTTGCCTTCTTGACCATTACTACATTCCCCTTCGCCAGTGTCAAGTTCTGTACTTCTTCTCTAATGGCGTTGTCTCTCTCCGGAGCAAATACTCTCTTATTCTGTCGCACAGGCTTGGAGGAAGGATGGACATTTAGACGGTGGGTAATGACACTCGGGTCTATACCTGGCATGTCCTCATGACTCCAGGCGAACACGTCAATATTTTTTCTTAGGAAACAAATGAGACCCTTCTTAATCTTTTCTTCTAGATCTGC